>CM042252.1:52819961-52934961 GCA_023566225.1 Romanogobio albipinnatus | reverse complement strand
TCTATCTATCTATCTATCTATCTATCTATCTATCTATCTATCTATCTATCTATCTATCTATCTATCTATCTATCTATCTATCTATCTATCTATCTATCTATCTATCTATCAATTGTTCCATTCCTTCCATCCATCCATCAATCCATATTTCTATCTATATATCTATCTATCTATCTATCTATCTATCTATCTATCTATCTATCTATCTATCTATCTATCTATCTATCTATCTATCTATCTATCTATCTATCTATCTATCTATCTATCTATCTATCTATCTATCTATCTATCGTTCGTTCGTTCGTTCGTTCGTTCGTTCGTTTGTTTCATCCATCCATCCATCCATCCATCCATCTATCTATTGTTTGTTCTATCCATCCATCTATCATTTGTTCCATTCCATCCATCCATCCATCCATCCATCCATCCATCCATCCATCCATCCATCCATCCATCCATCCATCCATCCATCCATCCATCCATCCATCCATCCATCAATCCATATTTCTATCTATCTATCTATCTATCTATCTATCTATCTATCTATCTATCTATCTATCTATCTATCTATCTATCTATCTATCTATCTATCTATCTATCTATCTATCTATCTATCTATCTATCTATCTATCTATCTATCTATCTATCTATCTATCAATTGTTCCATTCCTTCCATCAATCCATATTTCTATCTATCTATCTATCTATCTATCTATCTATCTATCTATCTATCTATCTATCTATCTATCTATCTATCTATCTATCTATCTATCTATCTATCTATCTATCTATCTATCTATCTATCTATCTATCTATCTATCTATCTATCTATCTATCTATCTATCTATCTATCAATTGTTCCATTCCTTCCATCAATCCATATTTCTATCTATCTATCTATCTATCTATCTATCTATCTATCTATCTATCTATCTATCTATCTATCTATCTATCTATCTATCTATCTATCTATCTATCTATCTATCTATCTATCTATCTATCTATCTATCTATCTATCTATCTATCTATCTATCTATCTATCTATCTATCTATCTATCTATCTATCTATCAATTGTTCCATTCCTTCCATCCATCCATCAATCCATATTTCTATCTATCTATCTATCTATCTATCTATCTATCTATCTATCTATCTATCTATCTATCTATCTATCTATCTATCTATCTATCTATCTATCTATCTATCTATCTATCTATCTATCTATCTATCTATCTATCTATCTATCGTTCGTTCGTTCGTTCGTTCGTCCGTCCGTTCGTTCGTTCGTTCGTTCGTTCGTTCGTTCGTTTCATCCATCCATCCATCCATCCATCCATCTATCTATTGTTTGATCTATCCATCCATCTATCATTTGTTCCATTCCATCCATCCATCCATCCATCCATCCATCCATCCATCCATCCATCCATCCATCCATCCATCAATCCATATTTCTATCTATCTATCTATCTATCTATCTATCTATCTATCTATCTATCTATCTATCTATCTATCTATCTATCTATCTATCTATCTATCTATCTATCTATCTATCTATCTATCTATCTATCTATCTATCTATCTATCTATCTATCTATCAATTGTTCCATTCCTTCCATCCATCCATCAATCCATATTTCTATCTATATATCTATCTATCTATCTATCTATCTATCTATCTATCTATCTATCTATCTATCTATCTATCTATCTATCTATCTATCTATCTATCTATCTATCTATCTATCTATCTATCTATCTATCTATCTATCTATCTATCGTTCGTTCGTTCGTTCGTTCGTTCGTTCGTTTGTTTCATCCATCCATCCATCCATCCATCCATCTATCTATTGTTTGTTCTATCCATCCATCTATCATTTGTTCCATTCCATCCATCCATCCATCCATCCATCCATCCATCCATCCATCCATCCATCCATCCATCCATCCATCCATCCATCCATCCATCCATCCATCCATCAATCCATATTTCTATCTATCTATCTATCTATCTATCTATCTATCTATCTATCTATCTATCTATCTATCTATCTATCTATCTATCTATCTATCTATCTATCTATCTATCTATCTATCTATCTATCTATCTATCTATCTATCTATCTATCTATCTATCTATCTATCTATCTATCTATCTATCAATTGTTCCATTCCTTCCATCAATCCATATTTCTATCTATCTATCTATCTATCTATCTATCTATCTATCTATCTATCTATCTATCTATCTATCTATCTATCTATCTATCTATCTATCTATCTATCTATCTATCTATCTATCTATCTATCTATCTATCTATCTATCTATCTATCTATCTATCTATCTATCTATCTATCTATCTATCTATCTATCTATCAATTGTTCCATTCCTTCCATCAATCCATATTTCTATCTATCTATCTATCTATCTATCTATCTATCTATCTATCTATCTATCTATCTATCTATCTATCTATCTATCTATCTATCTATCTATCTATCTATCTATCTATCTATCTATCTATCTATCTATCTATCTATCTATCTATCTATCTATCTATCTATCTATCTATCTATCTATCTATCTATCAATTGTTCCATTCCTTCCATCCATCCATCAATCCATATTTCTATCTATCTATCTATCTATCTATCTATCTATCTATCTATCTATCTATCTATCTATCTATCTATCTATCTATCTATCTATCTATCTATCTATCTATCTATCTATCTATCTATCTATCTATCTATCTATCTATCTATCTATCTATCTATCTATCTATCTATCTATCGTTCGTTCGTTCGTTCGTTCGTTCGTTCGTTTGTTTCATCCATCCATCCATCCATCCATCCATCTATCTATTGTTTGTTCTATCCATCCATCTATCATTTGTTCCATTCCATCCATCCATCCATCCATCCATCCATCCATCCATCCATCCATCCATCCATCCATCCATCCATCCATCCATCCATCCATCCATCCATCCATCAATCCATATTTCTATCTATCTATCTATCTATCTATCTATCTATCTATCTATCTATCTATCTATCTATCTATCTATCTATCTATCTATCTATCTATCTATCTATCTATCTATCTATCTATCTATCTATCTATCTATCTATCTATCTATCTATCTATCTATCAATTGTTCCATTCCTTCCATCAATCCATATTTCTATCTATCTATCTATCTATCTATCTATCTATCTATCTATCTATCTATCTATCTATCTATCTATCTATCTATCTATCTATCTATCTATCTATCTATCTATCTATCTATCTATCTATCTATCTATCTATCTATCTATCTATCTATCTATCTATCTATCTATCAATTGTTCCATTCCTTCCATCAATCCATATTTCTATCTATCTATCTATCTATCTATCTATCTATCTATCTATCTATCTATCTATCTATCTATCTATCTATCTATCTATCTATCTATCTATCTATCTATCTATCTATCTATCTATCTATCTATCTATCTATCTATCTATCTATCTATCTATCTATCTATCTATCTATCTATCTATCTATCTATCAATTGTTCCATTCCTTCCATCCATCCATCAATCCATATTTCTATCTATCTATCTATCTATCTATCTATCTATCTATCTATCTATCTATCTATCTATCTATCTATCTATCTATCTATCTATCTATCTATCTATCTATCTATCTATCTATCTATCTATCTATCTATCTATCTATCTATCTATCTATCTATCGTTCGTTCGTTCGTTCGTTCGTCCGTCCGTTCGTTCGTTCGTTCGTTCGTTCGTTCGTTCGTTTCATCCATCCATCCATCCATCCATCCATCTATCTATTGTTTGATCTATCCATCCATCTATCATTTGTTCCATTCCATCCATCCATCCATCCATCCATCCATCCATCCATCCATCCATCCATCCATCCATCCATCCATCAATCCATATTTCTATCTATCTATCTATCTATCTATCTATCTATCTATCTATCTATCTATCTATCTATCTATCTATCTATCTATCTATCTATCTATCTATCTATCTATCTATCTATCTATCTATCTATCTATCTATCTATCGTTCGTTCGTTCGTTCGTTTGTTTCATCCATCCATCCATCCATCCATCCATCTATCTATTGTTTGTTCTATCCATCCATCTATCATTTGTTCCATTCCATCCATCCATCCATCCATCCATCCATCCATCCATCCATCCATCCATCCATCCATCCATCCATCCATCCATCCATCCATCCATCCATCCATCCATCCATCCATCCATCCATCCATATTTCTATCTATCTATCTATCTATCTATCTATCTATCTATCTATCTATCTATCTATCTATCTATCTATCTATCTATCTATCTATCTATCTATCTATCTATCTATCTATCTATCTATCTATCTATCTATCTATCTATCTATCTATCTATCTATCTATCTATCTATCTATCTATCTATCTGTCCGTCTGAATTAAAGTTCATAGAATAGTATATATCTTATATTATTATATAGTTTATAAAAAAAATGAAAATTATAAAAAAAATGTTGTCATTCCAACCCCATACGCTGTTATGTGAAGAATGTTATAATCCATCTTTTCCATTTAAGCTCCAAAAAGAGCCGAACATTATCAACAGCGCTGACACATTCCAGCGGTGCATTATTTCTCTGCGGTCGGCATTTGTTTGGAGGACTCGTCGCTCTGATAGAAATCCTCTGCAGTACACACACACACGCTTTCTGCAAACTGTTGCATTTCAATTCAATGTGAGCGTTCATGAAAAAAGAAGGAATTTTCCAATAGAGTCATGATCATTTTACATGAACATTGGGCTGCAAACCCTTTGTACCTAAACTGTAAAATAATGAACCCTTTCTTGCCTAGAATGGCACGAAACTTTCACAGTGATTTCGCTCACAATGCAGTCGTTTATGCAAGAAGGGTTTTGTTTCTGTTGCCGTTCATTAGTAGCTGGGAGAATATTGAAGGTTATTCTAGGACAAGCCCAGTTATCGTCATCAGCACCTACAAGCCTGTTTCTATGAAAAGTCACAGCAGCAATTAGATATAGACGGAGCTTGTTACAGTGATAAAGGTAATCAATCGGCAACAGCTTGAGCTTCGTCTCAGTGGCTTATTGAAAGTCTGAGACTTATCAGTGTTGCCAGCAGTCAGTCTCCTCCTCAGACTGCGGTGAACCTCTGGCTGATATTAGAGCTGGCTTTGGGCTGTGTTTGCCATCAGTCACAGATTCCCACCAGATCATCCGGACACCCACCGGCCACTGGGTTAAACTGGAATTAGCCGATGCACCTTCTGTCGCGAAAGTGGGAAAGAAACCTGACAACTAAATATGAGTTTCTTTTGTAGGAATATGAGTTTCTGACAGGAAGCCAGCAGCCTTTAAAAGCAGTTCTTACTAGTAAAAATCATCTTTTTTTATATCAATGATGACGTCGTTAAAGGAGAATTTTTAAGTTAATCTTGATCATTATACCTTTGTGAGCACTGTCTATAGAAAGTAAAACCGAACCGGATTGGTGCTTGCAACACGGAGCTGTTCCAGTTAATGCCCAGAGCTCCCACTCAGATAACACAGGAGTTATGGGGGCATATACATAAAGAGTGTCTTTGTGCCTCTTAACAGACACAAAATGCAATTAAAATGTCTGTCCAACATGAACAGGGCCCTTACATGACAACGAGATGCGTTTAGCAACTTAGCCATTGTTTAAACTCACCGAAATAGTGTTTTAGACGGCAAGCTGTAGTCTCGCGCTGAAGTCTCGCGCTGTAGTCTCGCGCTGTAGTCTCGCGGGAACTCAGTTGTAGCCGGAAAAAGGCAAATGGTCCAGGTGGGAGGAGCTGCAGAATCTCGAGGTCATGAAAAGGAAGACAATGAAAATGTAAATTCTGCGAACCATTTCTTCTTCACTTGTGAGCCGATCATCACTCTTCACACACACAACGTTCCTCCCACTTGGACTATTTACATTTTTCCGGCTACAACTGAGTTCCCGCGAGACTTCAGCGCGATCTTTATAGTTATCGTCCTTGTTGTGAACGGACCATTACCCTCGATTTACTTCCGTAGAAACCATGAAAAACCATAAAGACACTTTAATATATGATGTGTTTTGCTACACTACTTGGATACCTTCATCAAGAGAAAACTAATCATTGTTATATACACTATACTGCCACGAGTATTGGGCCGCCCCTCCACATCCCTGAGTTCAGGTGTTCAGTCCCTTCATGGCCACAGGTGTGTAACTCAAGCTCTAGTCCTGCAGACGCTTCTACACACATCAGTGAGAGAATGGGCCGCTCTCAGGAGCTCAGAGAACTCAAGCTCTAGACCTGCAGACGCTTCTACACACATCAGTGAGAGAATGGGCCGCTCTCAGGAGCTCAGAGAACTCAAGCTCTAGACCTGCAGACGCTTCTACACACATCAGTGAGAGAATGGACCGCTCTCAGGAGCTCAGAGAACTCAAGCTCTAGTCCTGCAGACGCTTCTACACACATCAGTGAGAGAATGGGCCGCTCTCAGGAGCTCAGAGAACTCAAGCTCTAGTCCTGCAGACGCTTCTACACACATCAGTGAGAGAATGGGCCGCTCTCAGGAGCTCAGAGAACTCAAGCTCTAGACCTGCAGACGCTTCTACACACATCAGTGAGAGAATGGACCGCTCTCAGGAGCTCAGAGAACTCAAGCTCTAGACCTGCAGTCGCTTCTACACACATCAGTGAGAGAATGGGCCGCTCTCAGGAGCTCAGAGAACTCAAGCTCTAGTCCTGCAGACGCTTCTACACACATCAGTGAGAGAATGGACCGCTCTCAGGAGCTCAGAGAACTCAAGCTCTAGACCTGCAGACGCTTCTACACACATCAGTGAGAGAATGGACCGCTCTCAGGAGCTCAGAGAACTCAAGCTCTAGACCTGCAGACGCTTCTACACACATCAGTGAGAGAATGGACCGCTCTCAGGAGCTCAGAGAACTCAAGCTCTAGTCCTGCAGACGCTTCTACACACATCAGTGAGAGAATGGGCCGCTCTCAGGAGCTCAGAGAACTCAAGCTCTAGTCCTGCAGACGCTTCTACACACATCAGTGAGAGAATGGACCGCTCTCAGGAGCTCAGAGAACTCAAGCTCTAGACCTGCAGACGCTTCTACACACATCAGTGAGAGAATGGGCCGCTCTCAGGAGCTCAGAGAACTCAAGCTCTAGACCTGCAGACGCTTCTACACACATCAGTGAGAGAATGGACCGCTCTCAGGAGCTCAGAGAACTCAAGCTCTAGACCTGCAGACGCTTCTACACACATCAGTGAGAGAATGGACCGCTCTCAGGAGCTCAGAGAACTCAAGCTCTAGTCCTGCAGACGCTTCTACACACATCAGTGAGAGAATGGGCCGCTCTCAGGAGCTCAGAGAACTCAAGCTCTAGTCCTGCAGACGCTTCTACACACATCAGTGAGAGAATGGGCCGCTCTCAGGAGCTCAGAGAACTCAAGCTCTAGTCCTGCAGACGCTTCTACACACATCAGTGAGAGAATGAGCCGCTCTCAGGAGCTCAGAGAACTCAAGCTCTAGTCCTGCAGACGCTTCTACACACATCAGTGAGAGAATGGACCGCTCTCAGGAGCTCAGAGAACTCAAGCTCTAGACCTGCAGACGCTTCTACACACATCAGTGAGAGAATGAGCCGCTCTCAGGAGCTCAGAGAACTCAAGCTCTAGTCCTGCAGACGCTTCTACACACATCAGTGAGAGAATGGGCCGCTCTCAGGAGCTCAGAGAACTCAAGCTCTAGACCTGCAGACGCTTCTACACACATCAGTGAGAGAATGGGCCGCTCTCAGGAGCTCAGAGAACTCAAGCTCTAGTCCTGCAGACGCTTCTACACACATCAGTGAGAGAATGGGCCGCTCTCAGGAGCTCAGAGAACTCAAGCTCTAGACCTGCAGACGCTTCTACACACATCAGTGAGAGAATGGACCGCTCTCAGGAGCTCAGAGAACTCAAGCTCTAGACCTGCAGACGCTTCTACACACATCAGTGAGAGAATGGGCCGCTCTCAGGAGCTCAGAGAACTCAAGCTCTAGTCCTGCAGACGCTTCTACACACATCAGTGAGAGAATGGACCGCTCTCAGGAGCTCAGAGAACTCAAGCTCTAGACCTGCAGACGCTTCTACACACATCAGTGAGAGAATGGGCCGCTCTCAGGAGCTCAGAGAACTCCAGCTCTAGACCTGCAGACGCTTCTACACACATCAGTGAGAGAATGGACCGCTCTCAGGAGCTCAGAGAACTCAAGCTCTAGTCCTGCAGACGCTTCTACACACATCAGTGAGAGAATGGACCGCTCTCAGGAGCTCAGAGAACTCAAGCTCTAGTCCTGCAGACGCTTCTACACACATCAGTGAGAGAATGGGCCGCTCTCAGGAGCTCAGAGAACTCCAGCTCTAGACCTGCAGACGCTTCTACACACATCAGTGAGAGAATGGACCGCTCTCAGGAGCTCAGAGAACTCAAGCTCTAGACCTGCAGACGCTTCTACACACATCAGTGAGAGAATGGGCCGCTCTCAGGAGCTCAGAGAACTCAAGCGTGGGGCCGTGATCGCTGGACACCTGTGCCATTAGTCCAAATATTATACTAAATATTCCACGCTCAACTGTTAGTGGGGTTATAACAAAGTGGAAGCGATTGGGAACAACAGCAACTCAGCCACACAGAGTGGGGTCAGCACATGCTGAGGGTCACAGAAGTCGGCAACTTTCTGCAGAGTCAAGAGCTCCAGACCTCCAAACTTCTGTGGCCTTCAGATGAGCTCAAGAACAGTGTGTAGAGCTTCATGGAATGGGTTTCCATGGCCGAGCAGCTCATCCGAGCCTTACATCACCAAAGCGTGGGATGCAGTGGGGTAAAGCGCGCCGCCACTGGACTCTAGAGCAGTGGAGACGTGTTCTCTGAGTGACCAATCACGCTTCTCTGTCTGACAATCCCATGGACGAGTCTGCCAGGAGAACGGGACTTCCCTGACCGCCGCTCCATAAAGACATGGATGAGCGAGTTTGGTGTGGAGGAACTGGACTGGCCTGCACAGAGTCCTGACCTCAACCCGATAGAACACCTTTGGGATGAATTAGAGCGGAGACTGAGAGCCAGGCCTTCTCGTCCAACATCACAAATGCGCTTCTAGAAGAATCCCCATAAACGCACTCCTAAACCTTGAGGAAAGCCTTCCCAGAAGAGCTGAAGCTGTTAGAGCTGCACATTAAACCCTACGGATTGGGAATGGGAAGCTCATGTGCATGTGAAGGCAGGCGTCACAACACTTTTGGGAATGTAGTGTTGCTCAACACGGTTAGTCTTATTGTTTGAATCTCTTGTTTTATTGATCGAGAGGCTAACATAGTATAATCAGAAAGAGCTTTATTTGTAGTGACAGTAATTTTCTCTGCCATATGATATATTTTTTAAATGCCGTTTAGCAACACAAGTCATCCAACACTGGTTACGTTTCCAGACTTTCATGTTTGCCTGCACTGTTTTTTTCTTCAAGTCCAGGCTGATTCAGTTTGTTAGAGGATGTGCCGTTCTGAAAGAAAGCCAAGCTGTGAAGAGCCCATAGGGTTTGGCTCATGTTTACTGAGCCATCATATGCATTAATTAAGGGCCAGAGTTATGAATACCCATACAATTATCCACAAGCCAAGTTCCTGTATTAGCCTAATATAAATTCCCTGGTGAAAACTGCGCTTGACCTTTACTGAATACTGAATATTGATGGGATTGACAGAAGCAGACATGCATAATGCAAAAAACACCAGGCGTGAAACTGCAGACAAAAGCTTTCCACCGTTTGCATTTTAGCATTGAAAGTGCAGAGATGAGAACTGATATCTTTACATAAGATGAAATATGTTTTTTTTACACAATCTCGGAGTGGCAAGCGTTCACATGCCGAACACATCCGTGCTTGTAAATAGATTTGAATATGGAGATATGAGAGCGCAAAAAGCAATTCAGGTTGTTTTGCTGTCGCGAGTCCAACGCGGACCGTTTCTGCATATCATTTACATGTGGAAATATTAGATTTACTCTGGCTCTAATTGATTGTTTGAGTGTTTGCAGATAACCCAGGGTAAAGGTTCAGTCTCTGTTTACTCTATGAATTATGATCTGATATTAAACCAGGCATTGGTTGAATATCAAGACCATGCTAAAGTCACAAAGTCCCTCCAGCGGGAGATCTTCTCTATATCAGTGAACTCCTGAAACGCCTCCATTGTAGTCTCGGGAACCATCACATCACAATATTCCTCATTATAATAATTAATGCGCAGATTAAAGGGGCGGGGCCTGGTTGAGTTAGTTAGTCGTGTGTTGAAACTGCCGGTTATGGTAAGGGGCGGGGCATTTCCCAAACACCAATCACAACACACCGCTCCAGCCGACCAATCAGAGCACAGTGTGCTTTCAGAAGGAGGGGCTTCATAGAGACGGGAAGTAAGCAGAGCGTTACTGAGAGACTGGGAAGAGAGGAGCCGCAACAATGGAGGATATGAGGGAAATAATCAACATTCAAGCAGGAAAACCTTCAAAAAACAACATCAAGACTTTCACAAAAGGCATAGAAAATGAGAATGAAATTAAATCGTGAAAACTTCGGAGCACAAACTTGGCAAGATTATTGTAGAAGTGAAACACAAAGTACTTTTTGTTCAACGTTTTCACCAATACTTTTATTGATAAAAATATTGATTAGCATTTTTTGAGCATGAATGGTTTTCTCTGTAAAGGATGCTTTTGATGCTGCTTTGAAATCTGGCCAAAAGAACATTAAGCAACACTTTTACTTAAAAGCCTTTATATATAATGCATTACAAAAGTATTCTAATGCATTAATTATGCACCTTAATATGATCTCATGAATAATTGTAAGCAAAGCTATAATATTATCTATTCATTGAACACACCTTTAGAAGGTATAAATGACACGTCAAGCAAGCAATTTCAGAATCTGCAAATATTATATTGCAGGTTGCAATTAAGATGTAATGCATTTTAACATGCATTATGAATACCATTATAACTAAAGTGTAGCCGAAAGGTTTGTAAGTAGGTTTCATTATAAAGCTCTCTAGGTTTCAGAGCCAGAGAGCTCATAACTAACTCCTTTTTGTATTAATAACTCCTACCGTTTTACATGAATTATGTCACATCCTACATCCTGCAAGATGTATTACATTTTTAGCACCTTTTTAGCACACAATGAAGTTCAGCCTAACGTAATGCATCAAATGAGGCCGACTCTTTCCGCCTGCTTGTTTTTCTCAGAATATGATTTGGAGCCGTGCGAGGACCCTGGCGCGCCCCAGTTTGGCAGGCACAGCGGTGGCAGCTTTGGCATCGGCGACAGCCTGGCGTTCTCCTGTGACCTTGGCTACCGCCTGCAGGGCGCTCGAGAAATCACTTGCCTGGGCGGCGGGCGGCGGATATGGAGTGCACCTCTGCCAAGGTGTGTGGGTACGTGGTCAGCTGCTCTCATTCGCTTGGACGTCCAGAGTTTGACAAGTCTCCGTGGTTGCTTTCGAGTTCAGCGGCATGTACTACTCGCTGCATACTCCACAATATACTACTTACTATTATTATACACTGACAAAAAACAGTGTAGGATTTACTTAGAAATAGTTTTTTCTCAAAAATTGCTTTTAAATTACAACAACATGAAATCTTAAATAGTATAGTCTTGTAAATCTTTTTTGGTTACATATTACATAGTCCACTTCAGACATTCAACTAACTATAAGTAACTTTGCAACTACATGTCAACTAACTCATTAAATTGCAACTACATGTCAACTAACTCATTAAATTGCAACTACATATCAACTAACTCATTAATTTGCAACTACATGTCAACTAACTCATTAATTTGCAACTACATGTCAAATAACTCATTAACTTGCAACTACATGTCAACTAACTCATTAAATTGCAACTACATGTCAACTAACTCATTAATTTGCAACTACATGTCAACTAACTCATTAATTTGCAACTACATGTCAAATAACTCATTAACTTGCAACTACATATCAACTAACTCATTAATTTGCAACTACATGTCAACTAACTCATTAATTTGCAACTACATGTCAACTAACTCATTAATTTGCAACTACATGTCAACTAACTCATTAATTTGCAACTACATGTCAACTAACTCATTAATTTGCAACTACATGTCAAATAACTCATTAACTTGCAACTACATATCAACTAACTCATTAATTTGCAACTACATGTCAACTAACTCATTAATTTGCAACTACATGTCAAATAACTCATTAACTTGCAACTACATGTCAACTAACTCATTAACTTGCAACTACATGTCAACTAACTCATTAAATTGCAACTACATGTCAACTAACTCATTAAATTGCAACTACATGTCAACTAACTCATTAAATTGCAACTACATGTCAACTAACGCATTAATTTGCAACTACATGTCAACTAATTAATTTGCAACTACATGTCAACTAACTCATTAAATTGCAACTACATGTCAACTAACTCATTAAATTGCAACTACATATCAACTAACTCATTAAGTTGCAACTACATGTCAACTAACTCATTAATTTGCAACTACATGTCAACTAACTCATTAATTTGCAACTACATGTCAACTAACTCATTAAATTGCAACTACATGTCAACTAACTCATTAAATTGCAACTACATGTCAACTAACTCATTAATTTGCAACTACATGTCAACTAACTCAATAATTTGCAACTACATATCAACTAACTCATTAATTTGCAACTGCATATCAACTAACTCATTAATTTGCAACTACATGTCAACTAACTCATTAAATTGCAACTACATGTCAACTAACTCATTAACTTGCAACTACATGTCAACTAACTCATTAAATTGCAACTACATGTCAACTAACTCATTAACTTGCAACTACATGTCAACTAACTCATTAATTTGCAACTACATGTCAACTAACTCATTAATTTGCAACTACATGTCAACTAATTAATTTGCAACTACATGTCAACTAACTCAATAACTTGCAACTACATGTCAACTAACTCATTAACTTGCAACTACATGTCAACTAACTCAATAACTTGCAACTACATGTCAACTAACTCATTAACTTGCAACTACATGTCAACTAACTCATTAATTTGCAACTACATGTCAACTAACTCATTAACTTGCAACTACATGTCAACTAACTCATTAAATTGCAACTACATATCAACTAACTCATTAAATTGCAACTACATGTCAACTAACTCATTAACTTGCAACTACATGTCAACTAATTAATTTGCAACTACATGTCAACTAACTCATTAACTTGCAACTACATATCAACTAACTCATTAATTTGCAACTACTTGTCAACTAACTCATTAAATTGCAACTATATATCAACTAACTCATTAAATTGCAACTACATGTCAACTAACTCATTAACTTGCAACTACATGTCAACTAATTAATTTGCAACTACATGTCAACTAACTCATTAAATTGCAACTACATGTCAACTAACTCAATAACTTGCAACTACATATCAAGTAACTCATTAACTTGCAACTACATGTCAACTAACTCATTAATTTGCAACTACATGTCAACTAACTCATTAATTTGCAACTACATGTCAACTAACTCATTAACTTGCAACTACATGTCAACTAACTCAATAACTTGCAACTACATGTCAACTAACTCATTAACTTGCAACTACATATCAACTAACTCATTAACTTGCAACTACATGTCAACTAACTCATTAATTTGCAACTACATGTCAACTAACTCATTAATTTGCAACTACATGTCAACTAACTCATTAAATTGCAACTACATGTCAACTAACTCATTAACTTGCAACTACATATCAACTAACTCATTAACTTGCAACTACATGTCAACTAACTCAATAACTTGCAACTACATGTCAACTAACTCATTAACTTGCAACTACATATCAACTAACTCATTAACTTGCAACTACATGTCAACTAACTCATTAACTTGCAACTACATGTCAACTAACTCATTAACTTGCAACTACATGTCAACTAACTCATTAAATTGCAACTACATATCAACTAACTCATTAACTTGCAACTACATGTCAACTAACTCATTAAATTGCAACTACATATCAACTAACTCATTAACTTGCAACTACATGTCAACTAACTCATTAAATTGCAACTACATATCAACTAACTCCTTAATTTGCAACTACATGTCAACTAACTCATTAACTTGCAACTACATGTCAACTAACTCATTAATTTGCAACTACATGTCAACTACATGTTAGGTTCAGGTCAGAAGAATGTGTAAAGTGGACTATCGAAATTGTGTTACCTCTTTATTTATTTACAAAACTGAAAAAACATTTCTTATAGTGCACTTAATATATACTGTATAGTACTTGTTACTAAAATATGGCACTTTACATTTTACAGTACTGACTCGAATGCAACTGAGTGAGAAAATATATTGTTTGATGCTATATATTCTCTTTATTTTTATTTTTTCCCCCCAAATTTACACTTTTCACATGTTGCTGTTCCACTATGTCACTACGGTTCCCCATTGTCCATAGCTGAGTGCGGCTCAACCGTTTCCAAGAACGCCGGTGTCCTGTTGTCCCCAAACTACCCCCAGAATTACGAGAACAACCACGAGTGCATCTACAACATTCAGGTGCAGGCAGGAAAAGGAATCAACATATCAGCGATCAGCTTCCATCTGGCTCAAGGTGACGTTCTCAAGGTAAATACTGATTCAGAGCCTTATAAGCTTGCACCACACACACTAAAAAGCAATCAAAAAGTGCTATATTATGCAATTTTTGGCTATTGCAATGTATATTAATGCTTTGGTTTTAACGTCAGACTCCATAGACTTCTCTGGTCTCTTTCCCCAGTTGTATGACGGTGTGGACAACAGCGCAGAAGTTCTGGGAGGTTTCTCGGGTGCCTCTATGTTGGGCCAGTCGTTGACCAGCACATCGAATCACCTGTGGCTCGAGTTTTATTCTGATCAAGACGACACAGCCGAGGGATTTAAGCTGGTTTACACTAGTAAGCTTCATCTAACTCTTGCTTAAAGTGTATCTTTGATTTTCAACCTGCAATTATTATTATTTATTTATTTGATATGGACATAACAACAGCATTGGGCAAACCAGATACATTGTTTTTAGTGTTATAGCAAAACTGCTAATTTACAACACTTGTCCAATGTCGGTAGTATATGTAAATGAACGTACTCTTTCTGTGAAATTAGTGTTTAATTTTATTGATAAAACAATATTTTCATGGAAAATTAATTTTTTGATCTCTGATTGTAGTCTCTGATTATAGTCTTTGAAAACCAAAAAAGTAGTGCTTGAAAAGTCCTTGATTTAATTTTACAGCATCGAACCCTGTCTCTGCGTATTTACCATAGACTGTAAAATAATATGGATGTAGTGTCCGTGACGTCACCCGTAGGTTTCTGGAGAGAGTTTTTGAAGCCTCAAACCCGGCCGTTGCCATCTTGGCAGCGTGTCTTCGTTTGTCGCTCCAGGATAACAGAAAAAGAGGCGGGACGTGGGCGGAGCTGAGGCCACGCCCTTAATTATGCAGAAATTTAAGGCTTAATATAATGTAAACGAATGTGTTATAAAAAAATTCACACCCCTCACAGTCGTCATGAAGGGCAACATTAGCCGTATAGACCAAAAGCACAGTTTGTCCCAGACTGTAAACATGTGTTTTCCATGGATTTTAACATGAGCTCAATGAGATTCTGCTCCTTCTGGAGTCTGTCTCTAGTGGCCATTCGTTGAATTGCAGTTTAAGGCACTTCAGTATCGGTTTCAAGAGAAACTGCGGGAGGAGCCGCTTGGTATTTACAAATATTTGCCTTTAGGGGTTGCCTGAAACCCACTAGATCCTCCACAATTCATGTCAACACCATTATGACCAAAAGTTTGCTAAGAAGTATTTCCTTCTAAAGCAAGGCGGTATTTTACTCGAGCCTATCCAATAGGAGCCGAGTTGGTGTGGCCTTGGGCTGAAGTATTCCCAGTGCATTATGGGTGTTGAAGTTTTCCTGTCTATTTGGCAAAAGGGAAGACAACAGCCTTTTTTTCAGTTTTCTCTAGGTTGCACCGATTTCAAACAAGTTTTCGATTTTCTACTAGACAGCCACGTTTTATTGAAAGCCCATTTTGCCAGCGGTGAAGCACATCTTTAATTCCACACACACTGGAAGTTCATGAAATGTATTGACATTTTTAGTCTGTCACGACCGGTCTTGGATTATATGATTTGGCAAGCTGCCTCCCCAGTGTTGCTTTTGTTTTCTTACCCAAAAGTAAAAAATAAAGTCAGCCCGCATTGATGAAGCACATTCTGCAGACGTCTGAGTTCATTTGGGACGTTACGTACAAGTTAAAATTCATGTGAACATCTCAGAATCTACTGAAACTACAAGAGTTGCCTACGAGCTAACAAAAGCGAGGAACATCAACAGTGTTCACTAATATTTCATATTTGATGAGCTTTGATGATAATTAAATCCATCCCTACCAAGTACTTTTATCAGTCCCATCTGGATTTCATAAAGCTGCATCACAAAGGCCTTTCTCACAAAGGCTGTGTGTCTGAAAATCCTCCAGTATTTCCAGTTTTTGTAAAGATTTGTGTGTCTGTAAATTCTTACATACAAGTTTGGGGTTGGAAGAATTTTATTCACGTATTTTCAAGAAGCCTCTTCTGCTCACCAGGGCTGCATTAATTACATCAACTGTAATGTTGTGAAATATTATTGCAATTTAAATGTAAAATAACTCTATTTTAAATATGTTTATAATGGCAAACATATTAAAATCCAGTCTTCAGTGTCACATGATCCCTCAGATTTGCTGCTCAAGACACATTTATGATTATTATCAGTGATAAAAACTGTTCATATTTTTGTGGAAACCGTGATTTTTCAGGATTCTTTGATGAATAGAAAGTTCAGTAGAGCAGGGTTTATTTCAATCTTCAATCTCAATCTTTACGCCATCTCAATCTCAATCTTTACGCCATCTCAATCTCAATCTTTATGCCTTCTCAATCTCAATCTTTACGCCATCTCAATCTCAATCTTTACGCCATCTCAATCTCAATCTTTACGCCATCTCAATCTCAATCTTTACGCCATCTCAATCTCAATCTTTACGCCATCTCAATCTCAAACTTTACGTCATCTCAATCTCAACCTTTACGCCATCTCAAACTCAATCTTTACGCAATCTCAATCTTTACGCCATCTCAATCTCAATCTTTACGCAATCTCAATCTTTATGCCTTCTCAATCTCAATCTTTACGCCATCTCAATCTCAATCTTTACGCCATCTCAAACTCAATCTTTACGCAAACTCAATCTTTACACCATCTCAATGTTAACGCCATTTCAATCTCAATCTTTACGCCATCTCAATGTTTACGCCATCTCAATCTCAATCTTTACACCATCTCAATCTCAATCTTTACGCCATCTCAATCTCAATCTTTACACCATCTCAATCTCAATCTTTACGCCATCTCAATCTCAATTTTTACGCCATCTCAATCTCAATCTTTACACCCCCTCTCAATCTCAATCTTTACGCCATCTCAATCTCAATCTTTACGCCATCTCAATGTTTACGCCCCCTCTCAATCTCAATCTTTACGCCATCTCAATCTCAATCTTTACACCCCCTCTCAATCTCAATCTTTACGCCATCTCAATCTCAATCTTTACGCCATCTCAAACTCAATCTTGACGCCATCTCAAACTCAATCTTGACGCAAACTCAATCTTTACGCCATCTCAATGTTAACGCCATCTCAATCTCAATCTTTACGCCATCTCAATGTTTACGCCATCTCAATCTTTACGCCATCTCAATCTCAATCTTTATGCCTTCTCAATCTCAATCTTTACGCCATCTCAATCTCAATCTTTACGCCATCTCAAACTCAATCTTGACGCAAACTCAATCTTTACGCCATCTCAATGTTAACGCCATCTCAATCTCAATCTTTACGCCATCTCAATGTTTACGCCATCTCAATCTCAATCTTTACACCATCTCAATCTCAATGTTTACGCCATCTCAATCTCAATCTTTACGCCCCCTCTCAATCTCAATCTTTACGCCATCTCAATGTTTACGCCCCCTCTCAATCTCAATCTTTACGCCATCTCAATCTCAATCTTTACGCCATCTCAATCTTTACGCCCCCTCTCAATCTCAATCTTTACAGCATCTCAATCTCAATCTTTACGCCATCTCAATCTTTACACCATCTCAATCTCAATCTTTAAGCCATCTCTATCTCAATCTTTACGCCCCCTCTCAATCTCAATCTTTACGCCATCTCAATCTTTACGCCATCTCAATCTTTACGCCATCTCAATCTTTACGCCATCTCAATCTTTACGCCATCTCAATCTCAATCTTTAAGCCATCTCAATCTCAATCTTTACGCCATCTCAATCTCAATCTTTACGCCATCTCAATCTTTACGCCCCCTCTCAATCTCAATCTTTACGCCATCTCAATCTTTACGCCATCTCAATCTCAATCTTTACGCCATCTCAATCTCAATCTTTACACCATCTCAATCTCAATCTTTATGCCATCTCAATCTCAATCTTTACGTCATCTCAATCTCAATCTTTACGTCATCTCAATCTCAATCTTTACGTCATCTCAATCTTTACGCCATCTCAATCTCAATCTTTATGCCATCTCAATCTCAATCTTTATGCCATCTCAATCTCAATCTTTACGCCATCTCAATCTCAATCTTTCAATCTTTACGCCATCTCAATCTCAATCTTTACGTCATCTCAATCTCAATCTTTACGCCATCTCAATCTCAACCTTTACGCCATCTCAATCTCAATCTTTACGCCATCTCAATCTCAACCTTTACGCCCTCTCAATCTCAACCTTTACGTCATCTCAATCTCAATCTTTACGCCATCTCAACCTTTACGCAATCTCAATCTCAATCTTTACGCCATCTCAACCTTTACGCAATCTCAATCTTTACGCCATCTCAATCTCAATCTTTACGTCATCTCAATCTCAATCTTTACGCCATCTCAACCTTGACGCAATCTCAATCTTTACACCATCTCAATCTCAATCTTTACGCCATCTCATTCTCAATCTTTATGCCATCTCAATCTCAATCTTTACGCCATCTCAATCTCAATCTTTACGCCATCTCATTCTCAATCTTTACGCCATCTCAATCTTAACCTTTACGCCATCTCAATCTCAATCTTTACGCCATCTCAATCTTAATCTTTACGCCATCTCAATCTTAACCTTTACGCCATCTCAATCTCAATGTTTACGCCATCTCAATCTCAATCTTTACGCCATCTCAATCTCAATCTTTACGCCATCTCAATCTTTACGCCATCTCAATCTCAATCTTTACGTCATCTCAATCTTTCTGCCATAAACTACCTCTCACCTCACAGCGGAATATATTAGCTCAATTAATTTTCATCTTTGGATTAATGCCTTCATTTCATTGTCGGCTTGAACTGTATAATTGTTCTCAGCACTCACACACACACACACACACACACACACACACACACACACACACACACACGGTTTATTGCTTTTGTAATGAAACCCGTAGAATTAGCTGCATTTTATGCATGGATTACTCGTGCCATGGAGACTCTTAATTTTCTTTATTTGAAATTATAGAACTTTCTTTTCTCATGAGAAGTTTCCTAATGTGTCTACCATAGTTCACAGTGCTGTATTATTTGATATGTTAATCATAAAGCGTGCAGGAGCTCTGCAGCGGGATGGAAGCGTGTGGTAGCGTCCCGGATCAGGTTAACTTCAGCTCTGTGACAGGAGAGGAGTACCTTACTAATGTCCAGCGCTGCGTGACACTGACAGCTGTTACTGGCTCGTCTGTCCGTCAGCCACTGATAACCTCTTAAACTACATCCTGTGCATTTGGATTTTGAGCTTAGCAGTGCTAAAAAGAAGGAAAATGAAGAGAAAACGAATCTTTTACAGAAGATTTGTTTAAAAAAAACCTTCATTCTGACGTTATTTAGTCTCATGGCTATTCTGTTCTGTTATGTATAATTATATTACATTATATTAATTATATTATATTATTATTCAGTAACAAGCAGTACCAAAATCATTTTAAATATTAAATATTATAGAACAACATATCTTTTTAAGGAATAGTTCATCCCCCAAACATTTTTTCTTTTTTTTATATATATATTATTCATCCTCCCATAATTTAGTCATTGTCATTTCAGTCAGTAGATATTTTTACTGTTATGTTATGTATTTCTAGTATTTTATGCATTACATATTATGAAATATAAATGACATATGACATACTTTGTGTAATATTTTGATGCTGCTTGTTACTGGAACCAAACTCACGCCATTGACTAAACCAGTTTATATCTGTCGTAAATCTGCAGCTTGGGCTGGTAATGTTTAAGTGGGCAGACTAAACCAGTGCAGAGTGTACGCCAGCAGTCAAAATACTGTATCAATGACATGATATTTTCTTGATTAATTCTGTTAGTGCTGCCTGATGTGATTTGAGTGTTCACACAAGACTAGAGTTTACAGCTGAGTAAATCTGCTATTATCCATAAACTCTCCAGAACATCCTCTGTATTTTCATCTCCTGAAGTCAGTAAAGTCTTAATTAGCAGGCACAGTGTTGCTCATGTTATTTTCTCACAGTATTATAGGGCTGTATGTACACATAAATGAGAATATTAATATGGCTGTGGGTTTATTTCTTTGTTTAATGTTGTGAAGTGAAATTCATAGCGTTGTTCCGCTGGGACGTTAACTGCTGGTGGGCTCAGATTGTGTTTCTTTCACCCACACCTATTTCAATGAATTAATTAGCTGTATCATTCTCTCGTTAAGATCTGATTAGGATTAAATGGTTGGAATGATATTATTTGTGCTCCTGTTCACTGTAATTGCATATGACATAGGAAATACAAAGGAAATTGTGTTTGCTCGTAAAATGTAATTGTACAGATCAGAAACGAGAGAACGCTTTGTTTGGAGGCTCGTTTGATTTTCAGAGGTTTACTTCATGTGATTATGAAGTTAGTTACATAGAAACAGTTTGGATGTGTAGTATCTGTACGTCCCTTTTGATTAATACTCTATATTTCCAAAAGTGTTGTGACGCCTGCCTTCACATGCACATGAGCTTCCCATTCCCAATCCGTAGGGTTTAATGTGCAGCTCTAACAGCTTCAGCTCTTCTGGGAAGGCTTTCCTCAAGGTTTAGGAGTGTGTTTATGGGGATTCTTCTAGAAGCGCATTTGTGATGTTGGACGAGAAGGCCTGGCTCTCAGTCTCCGCTCTAATTCATCCCAAAGGTGTTCTATCGGGTTGAGGTCAGGACTCTGTGCAGGCCAGTCCAGTTCCTCCACACCAAACTCGCTCATCCATGTCTTTATGGAGCGGCGCTTTGAGCACTGGAGCGCAGTCATGCTGGGACAGGAAGGGGCCGTCCCCAAACTGATCCCACAAAGTTGGGAGCATGAAATTGTCCAAAATGTCTTGGTGAAGCGTTAAGAGTTCCTTTCACTGGAACTAACCCCTGAAAAACAACCTCACCCCATAATCCCCCCCTCCACCAAACTTTACACTTGGCACAATGCAGTCAGGCAAGTCCCGTTCTCCTGGCAACCGCCAAACCCAGACCCATCTATGGGATTGTCAGACAGAGAAGCGTGATTGGTCACTCAGAGAACACGTCTCCACTGCTCTAGAGTCCAGTGGCGGCGCGCTTTACCCCACTGCATCCCACGCTTTGGTGATGTAAGGCTTGGATGAGCTGCTCGGCCATGGAAACCCATTCCATGAAGCTCTACACACTGTTCTTGAGCTCATCTGAAGGCCACAGAAGTTTGGAGGTCTGGAGCTCTTGACTCTCCAGAAAGTTCTGTGACCCTCAGCATGCGCTGACCCCGCTCTGTGTGGCTGAGTTGCTGTTGTTCCCAATCGCTTCCACTTTGTTATAACCCCACTAACAGTTGAGCGTGGAATATTTAGTATAATATTTGGACTAATGGCACAGGTGTCCAGCGATCACGGCCCCACGCTTGAGTTCTCTGAGCTCCTGAGAGCGGCCCATTCTCTCACTGATGTGTGTAGAAGCGTCTGCAGGACTAGAGCTTGAGTTCTCTGAGCTCCTGAGAGCGGTCCATTCTCTCACTGATGTGTGTAGAAGCGTCTGCAGGACTAGAGCTTGAGTTCTCTGAGCTCCTGAGAGCGGCCCATTCTCTCACTGATGTGTGTAGAAGCGTCTGCAGGACTAGAGCTTGAGTTCTCTGAGCTCCTGAGAGCGGTCCATTCTCTCACTGATGTGTGTAGAAGCGTCTGCAGGTCTAGAGCTGGAGTTACACACCTGTGGCCATGAAGGGACTGAACACCTGATCTCAGGGATGTGGAGGGGCGGCACAATACTTTTGGCATTGTAGTGTAGCTTGTGCTGTTTCAGCTGTGCTGATGTTGTGTCTGAATGAGAGTGAATGCCTACATCCATGTTCCAGCATTTAGTGGAAAACATTCCAGAAAAGTACAAACTTTAGACTGTAGCAGTACACTCTAAAAGAAAAAGGTTCTATATGGCACCAAAAATGGTTCTTCGTCGTAATCATAGGGGAACCATTTTTGGTGCTATATAGCACCATATCTTAGCATGTTCTGTATATGGTAGCGGTGCTATATAGCACCTTAGTCAAAGAACCGGTGAAGAACCTCTGAAGCACCAAAATTGGTGCTATATAGCACTAAAAAAGGTTCCCCTATGATTACGAGCCAAGAACCATTTTTGGTGCCATATAGAACCTTTTTTTTTTTGAGTGTAGGGAGGACCAACTTTATATTAATGCTAATGGTTTTGAAATTAAACGCTCAGCGAGCATGTTTGGGAGGGTGTGCATATACTTCAGCTGTATTTTAAACTCCAACAGATTGGTGCAATTCCACACATTGCTGGGTGTCTCTTACACATCGGTTTGGTGTTTCTTCAACTGTGGGCGTTTTCGGTCCTGTTAATGTTTTAAAACACACATTTCACACTTTATCTTATTCAGGTTTGTTTTTCCCCCAGACTATCAACACCCCCATCACATATGTTTTAAGGCCCGTTCATACAATTATAGTTTTTTTTTTTTCAAAGTTTTTTCAAAGACATCTGGGTCTCAGATGAGTACAACAATAAAAACTACAAATAAAGAAGCTCTTTAAAGCAGGATGGATTCTGATTGGCTGTGAATGTTTTTATCGTTCATTAGCTGGAAAAACGTTCAGAAAGTGATTCCAGTGATATCGTTTCTCTACGGCATTATTGTTATAGTTGTGGTGTGGACTCTGCTATTATTTTACTGTATATTTTGAGGGATTTTTAGAACTAGATGTGAGCGTCTGATCATCTGGCTTGAATGAGAGGTAGGGCTGTGTGTCAGCATAGCAGTGATAGAAAAAGACATGTTTCTGAATGACAGATCCCAGTGATGTGATGTAGATGGAGAAGTGAAGCGGTCCCAGCACTGAGCCCTGAGGCACCCTGGTGGCTACATGGTGTGACTTAGACACCTCAAACTACACCTAAAACTAATGTTAACAAATGAAACCTTATTGTAAAGTGTTACCATACCTTTATGGTACCAGGCTGCCTCCAGGCAACATAGCCTATTTTAGTTTATTTTTAATCAAATGAAACCTATCTCATGGGAGGAAGAACTCAATACCAATCAATGAAAGTGCAAAAAAGTGGTCACATTACCCACAGGGGTCCATTTTGTATCCTGGTTCAGCACATGAGCACAGGTTACATGGCTCCATATTTTCTCCAATGAAAAGTGCATTATTCACAAATTTGTGTCCAGTTAATCACCCACAAAAACGTCACTTTGTCACCTTCACTGGTAAATAAGGAAGTATTGTCAAGAACTTTACATTATACACTATATTGCCAAAAGTATTGGGCCGCCCCTCCACATCACTGAGTTTAGGTGTTCAATCCTTCATGGCCACAGGTGTGTAACTCCAGCTCTAGGCCTGCAGACGCTTCTACACACATCAGTGAGAGAATGGGCCGCTCTCAGGAGCTCAGAGAACTCAAGCTCTAGACCTGCAGACGCTTCTACACACATCAGTGAGAGAATGGACCGCTCTCAGGAGCTCAGAGAACTCCAGCTCTAGGCCTGCAGACGCTTCTACACACATCAGTGAGAGAATGGGCCGCTCTCAGGAGCTCAGAGAACTCAAGCTCTAGTCCTGCAGACGCTTCTACACACATCAGTGAGAGAATGGGCCGCTCTCAGGAGCTCAGAGAACTCAAGCTCTAGACCTGCAGACGCTTCTACACACATCAGTGAGAGAATGGGCCGCTCTCAGGAGCTCAGAGAACTCAAGCTCTAGTCCTGCAGACGCTTCTACACACATCAGTGAGAGAATGGGCCGCTCTCAGGAGCTCAGAGAACTCAAGCTCTAGTCCTGCAGACGCTTCTACACACATCAGTGAGAGAATGGGCCGCTCTCAGGAGCTCAGAGAACTCAAGCTCTAGACCTGCAGACGCTTCTACACACATCAGTGAGAGAATGGACCGCTCTCAGGAGCTCAGAGAACTCAAGCTCTAGACCTGCAGACGCTTCTACACACATCAGTGAGAGAATGGGCCGCTCTCAGGAGCTCAGAGAACTCAAGCTCTAGTCCTGCAGACGCTTCTACACACATCAGTGAGAGAATGGGCCGCTCTCAGGAGCTCAGAGAACTCAAGCTCTAGACCTGCAGACGCTTCTACACACATCAGTGAGAGAATGGGCCGCTCTCAGGAGCTCAGAGAACTCAAGCTCTAGGCCTGCAGACGCTTCTACACACATCAGTGAGAGAATGGGCCGCTCTCAGGAGCTCAGAGAACTCAAGCTCTAGACCTGCAGACGCTTCTACACACATCAGTGAGAGAATGGGCCGCTCTCAGGAGCTCAGAGAACTCAAGCTCTAGACCTGCAGACGCTTCTACACACATCAGTGAGAGAATGGGCCGCTCTCAGGAGCTCAGAGAACTCAAGCTCTAGGCCTGCAGACGCTTCTACACACATCAGTGAGAGAATGGGCCGCTCTCAGGAGCTCAGAGAACTCAAGCTCTAGACCTGCAGACGCTTCTACACACATCAGTGAGAGAATGGGCCGCTCTCAGGAGCTCAGAGAACTCAAGCTCTAGGCCTGCAGACGCTTCTACACACATCAGTGAGAGAATGGGCCGCTCTCAGGAGCTCAGAGAACTCAAGCTCTAGACCTGCAGACGCTTCTACACACATCAGTGAGAGAATGGGCCGCTCTCAGGAGCTCAGAGAACTCAAGCTCTAGGCCTGCAGACGCTTCTACACACATCAGTGAGAGAATGGACCGCTCTCAGGAGCTCAGAGAACTCAAGCTCTAGTCCTGCAGACGCTTCTACACACATCAGTGAGAGAATGGACCGCTCTCAGGAGCTCAGAGAACTCAAGCTCTAGGCCTGCAGACGCTTCTACACACATCAGTGAGAGAATGGACCGCTCTCAGGAGCTCAGAGAACTCAAGCTCTAGACCTGCAGACGCTTCTACACACATCAGTGAGAGAATGGACCGCTCTCAGGAGCTCAGAGAACTCAAGCTCTAGACCTGCAGACGCTTCTACACACATCAGTGAGAGAATGGGCCGCTCTCAGGAGCTCAGAGAACTCAAGCGTGGGGCCGTGATCGCTGGACACCTGTGCCATTAGTCCAAATATTATACTAAATATTCCACGCTCAACTGTTAGTGGGGTTATAACAAAGTGGAAGCGATTGGGAACAACAGCAACTCAGCCACAGAGAGCGGGGTCAGCG
Source organism: Romanogobio albipinnatus (assembly GCA_023566225.1). Taxonomy (NCBI): domain Eukaryota; kingdom Metazoa; phylum Chordata; class Actinopteri; order Cypriniformes; family Gobionidae; genus Romanogobio; species Romanogobio albipinnatus. The sequence continues at coordinate 52,908,910 of CM042252.1, read as the reverse complement.
CATGCTGAGGGTCACAGTCCGCAGAAGTCTGCAGAGCTGTTCAAACATCTGTGGCCTTCAGATGAGCTCAAGAGCTTCATGGAATGGGTTTCCATGGCCGAGCATCTCATCCAAGCCTTACATCACCAAGTGCAATGCAAAGCATGGGATGCAGTGGGGTAAAGCGCGCCGCCACTGGACTCCAGAGCAGTGGAGACGTGTTCTCTGAGTGACCAATCACGCTTCTCTGTCTGATAATCCCATGGACGTTGGGCTTGGCCCCTTAGTTCCAGTGAAAGGAACTCTTAATGCAAGGCGTTTTGGACAATTTCGTGCTCTCAACTTTGTGGGAACAGTTTGGGGACGGCCCCTTCCTGTCCCAGCATGACTGCGCTCCAGTGCTCAAAGCATCGCTCCATAAAGACATGGATGAGCGAGTTTGGTGTGGAGGAACTGGACTGGCCTGCACAGAGTCCTGACCTCAACCCGATAGAACACCTTTGGGATGAATTAGAGCGGAGACTGAGAGCCAGGCCTTCTCGTCCAACATCACAAATGCGCTTCTAGAAGAATCCCCATAAACACACTCCTAAACCTTGAGGAAAGCCTTCCCAGAAGAGCTGAAGCTGTTAGAGCTGCACATTAAACCCTACGGATTGGGAATGGGAAGCTCATGTGCATGTGAAGGCAGGCGTCACAACACTTTTGGCACTATAGAGTATATCATCAAATGTTTTAGAAGAAATAACAAAAAACTGTGTTACCTCAAGGCAACATTGTACCATAATGGAATTGCATAAGGCCATACCAGACACACTTTGGATACAAACATGTTATATTTTTAAGGAAAAGAGTTAGAATTATCCAAATATATTTGCATGATTTCATAATGCACTTATAATAATAGTAATTCACATACTATATTATGATCTGCACATTTTCTAGGGCACTTAAAAAAGATATAAGACATGTCATGTGATGAGGAAGATGAGGTCATAGAGAGCGAGGGTGAGATCAAACACAGAGAAAAGGGGTGTAGAATTGTACCTTTAGGAGCACAGTACCCTTAAACGGACGTCTTTGTACCTTTTTTACTCATAAAAGGTTCATAGTAGTACCTTAGAGTACAAGCACACACCTTAAGCTATTACTATGAATATTTTAGCAGTACAAAAGGTACAAAGACGTCCTTTTAAGGGTACTGCTGTTGAACCCCTAAAGGTACAGTTCTGACACCCTTTTTCTCTGTGTGATGGAAATGAGGATATGATAACTTGATATGATGTTTGGTGATACTGGTGTAATGTTGCCTGAGAGCAACAGCTGAATTTGAAATGTTACTTTTTATTAAAATATGAAATTTGTAATACAATAAAAACTGGTTTGTTCAAGTGTCTGGTTAAAGAAATGGATGATTTCTTTTTTCTACATGAAAAATGTTAAATGTTTCAATTTGTCCATTGTGGTGCAATGTTGCCTTGAGGCAACAAACTTAAAAAAATAAAAATCAATTACAAATATTGTTATAGTGTCCAGTTTTAAGCAGGAAAAATGTTTTCCATAGAGCTTGTGTACCATAGAGCTTATTCATTATTTATATCGCTCTTGGTGTGAACAGGCCTTCTACTTTTCTACATTTTTATGTGGGAAGTTTGATATTTTAAGATGAAAGTCTGGATCTCCGATGAATAGAAAAAATGTTTTAACACGACCTTCATTTAAATCTTAAAGTCAAATCGGCGTCTGGGAGCACTTAAAGAAACACCCACTGATGTTCCTCTCATGCTTCTCCCCTCCAGGTTTTGAGCTTTCTCATTGTGACGAACCCGGCGTGCCTCAATTTGGATCCAAAGTCAGCGACCAAGGCCACTTTGCTGGCAGCGTGGTCTCGTATCGCTGTGACCCGGGCTACAGTCTCCATGGCAGCAGTGTATTGAGATGTATGACGGGCGAGAGGCGGACGTGGGACCATCCGCTCCCCTCCTGCATAGGTAACCCACTGCAACCCTTCACACGCAGCAGGGACAGACATCGGATAGCGGAGAGCGGGCACAACCTGACCTTTTTGACTGTCTCAGTTTGTGTAAATCCACTTGTGGTTGAGAGTATTTATTGTTTCCCACATTAATGTCACGCATGTCTAGTACAATTATGTGGTTTAGTTTCATTAATACAGTGTATACTTTTTTTTGATTTACCCCGAAAGAATGGAAGTCAAATGTGACAACATGCCCCACAATAACAGTTTAAAATCTTACCTGATATACAAGACAAACTAAAATATTTTGTCAATAAAATACAATTATTAACTTTTTAAAATAAAATAATGGCATTTTTTAATCATTATTATACTACGGGGCCGTTGAATGCTTGATTCTGATTGGCTGATGAACGTTCTGAGGTGTGCAATTATTTTCTGGGAGATGCACAGCGAACGTAGTTCCAGCAGCTCTTGACCGCATTACAGTTCCATATCACTCCGCATAGTTAACTGTAATAACAGAGATTACAGGACTAAAAAACAACAATATGACAGACGATTTTCCTAAAGTAAATCTTAATATTTACAGTGAATATAAAACGTTCAACAACTGGGCGGCAGCAGTATTAGACAGTCCAGATGAAAACCAACAAACGGAAGCGTCTCATAACTGAAATCACACACTCGCACACACACTAAAGTTTGCACTAAAGGTGTCAGCGCTGCCCTGACCATTTGATCAGTTAGCCTATATAGTGGAGCAACTTAAAGGCTACACGTGACATTTATTCACTAGCGAGGTAATAACAGCTGTTTAGAGAAGCACAGAGGCAGCCTAATTCACACAAGCACTTGCTCTCTCTCTTTCTAATAACTTTATTAATAACTGCAGTAGAATGCTATCAACGGCTCAAGCCTCTGTTAACAGCTTTAAAATGACGTTTCGGAACCAGCGAAAGAGCCGTTGGATGAGACGCGTAAGAAATAGTCCTACTCACAATAGCGATTTAAGTACAAAAACCGGACGAATCCCTTTAAATATATCTTCGGATCGATGTCTTGAGGTGTGGTAACCGTAGTATAAGCGGAATAATTGACTCCGGGGCGTTCAATTATTAGAATAATAATGCACACCCCTAGGTGTAACGGCCACTCCGCTTGACCGCATCACCACCTTGGGTGTGCATTATTATTCTAATAATTGAACGCCCCGGAGTCAATTATTCCTTACAATATATACTGATTTTTGAGTTTGACAACAAACACATGGCTAAACACAGCTAAACAGCGTTCAGAGTTCAAAACATCATGATAATCAGTCATTTCTGAACATTGACTCTCATGGTTTCTCAAAAGAATTCATAAAGTATAGAATATAATGGCATATTTCCAACAGGGGCTCATTGTAACGCAGTGTGACAACATGCCCCGCCTGCTCCACTGGGATGTAAACCGCGGCTCGTGTCTTCTGCTGTTAGATCAGCATTAAAGAACATCTCAACTGTTAAATAACAGATAGAAGACTACAATAATATCAGATTTGTCTTGTTTTAAATAAACGCAAAAAACAGAGATGAAAAATAAACTTGAGTAAGAAATTTGGTTGAATAAATGTTCAGTAATATCTCCCAGAAATGTTTTAATTTTGGCGCTGTTTTTTCTCTACCCAATGTTGGTAACACTTTATTTTAAGGATCAGACATTAGGCATTAATTAATGACTAATAACTGCATTTGTAAGTAACTAGTTATGTACTCGTGTGCCATTAGAAGCTATTAATAAGGCCTTTATTGGCTGTTGTCTTATTTTTGTCTTATAGCCCCTTTATACTTGTTTCTGTCCTAACAATGTACTAATTAGCTAAAAATAAATCAAACTAAGCAGTTGTTCTATGCTAACAAATGATTTATTACTTAAATATTCCCTTTATTAATGGGTAACAAGCACATTTATCACTAATTTATCACTAATAACTGCAATATTACGTCAGATTATGTTCCCTATTCTAAAGTAAACATTTGCTGTTTTCCAATAAGAAAAGAGACATGTAATATTGCAGTGAACAACTCAGTGTTTATTGTTTTTATGTTTTTATGTTTTTATTCTCTTTTCTTATTGGAAAACAGCAAATGTTTACTTTAGAATAGGGAACATAATCTGACGTAATATTGCATTTATTAGTCATTAATTAATGCCTAATGTCTGATCCTTAAAATAGGATTTAATCCTTAACTAGTAAATACACTGAGTTTGGTCATCCTGGCATGTGTGTAACGTGTTAAAACATGCGTGTTACATCTAACCCGTGTTAGGTTGTGCCCTGCGCTCCCCTACTACACTTCCATATCACTTCTGCAGAGAAAAAGCTCTTTTCTCTCTCATTATATCAGTATGCCGGATACACTGTATATACTGTATTCACTAAGCTATTTTCTTTTAAATGCTGCCATGTGCATCCTTAATCCTGATTTATCCTTACATGGATTCCACTTAATTGGACTTGCAGCTGTGTGTGTGTGTGTATCTACAAGCACCTTGCATGTGTTTGTTGTGAATAATTGATCTACAGCAGTGTTTCTGTCACGCGTCTCAGTGTTGGATGTGTTTACAGGCTGATTTCAGTCCTCCAGCGTCTCACACGCCTCACCCAATTAAGCGCCGGTCCCGATGCGTGCTGAGGGTTTGTGTAATTGTGGTGTTTGTTCACCTTTATCATGCAAACACAAGACTGGAGCTGAAGTGTGTCATTTTTCTGATGGGAAACAGTTTCTTTTATCCCAGTATAAAGCACAGAGACAGCTGTAAGTAACCCGTGCTTCTGCTTCACAATAAGGTTCAGTTTATTAGCACGAGTTGCTTTTACAGCATTTATTAATCTAGGTTAATGTTCATTTAAACATATGCTGGGCATTTGACATTGAACTAGTATGTAGAAATTAACAATTGCGTACACACACACACACACACACACATATATATATATAAATTATATATAATAAATATTTTACATATATATTCTGTTTTAATAGTTATTATTGTATTATTAATATTTAATACATATTTAATAAAAATATACAATCATATAGGTATATTTAATTCATATATGAATTTAATTAAATTCATTATTTAATTTAATTTATTTAATTATTTTATTTATTTAATTTTATTAATTACATTTTTTCATTTAATTTATTTCATTATTTCATTTATTTGTTTTTGTTTTTAATTATTTTATTTTATCCCTTTCATTTCATTATTTAATTTAATTTATTAAATTATTTAATTTAATTTATTTCATTTAATTTAATTTGATTAATTTAATTTCATTTATTTTATTCATTTTATTTTATTTTTTATTTTTTTATTTTCTCACTTTCATTTATTATTTCATTCATTTTATTTCATTTAATTATTCAAATTTGTATTTTTTTAATTTTATTTTATTTCATTTATTTTATTAATTGTATTTATTTTATTGATTTATTTTTATTTTTTATTTATTATTTTATTTTATCCCTTTCATTTCATTATTTAATTTAATTTATTAAATTATTTAATTTAATTTAATTTTATTAATTTTATTTCATTTATTTTATTCATTTTTAATTTTTTTATTTTCTCACTTTCATTTAATTATTTCATTTAATTCATTTTATTTCATTTAATTATTCAATTTTTTTATTTTATTTTATTTCATTTATTTTATTAATTGTATTTATTTTATTTTATTTATTTGATCACTTTCATTTCACTATTTCATTTCATTTATTATTTCTTTTAATTTTATTTCATTAGTTGTTATATATAGTAATTTCCGAGCTGTCGCAAGTAATTAAATAAATGTGAAGACAAACAGTTTTAATGAGGAAAAACATGAATTATGCGCCAGAAAATAAATGTTGCATTTCTGTTTTGACTGTGAGCATATGCAAATCCTCTTTTGTGCATTGCCTGTTTATTTGGTCAGCTGAGAACTACAGAACATTTAGCTTAGCGATCAATGCTAGTGTAGATGTTTACTGCTAGTGTGTGTGTTTCCGGAGATCGGTCCATTGCTCAAACCCAGAGTTTAATGTGCGTTAAAGAGCTTGAGCTCTTAATGACTACATCATATTCTGTTCACGAATAGCCTTGAGATTCATACAGAGCAAGCAGGAAATACTCACGGGGAAAATGTTTTTTTGAGTACATACTCATTTGGAGAGTGAATATTCATAATTACCACGCTGAAAAGACCAGCATATGTTGTGTTTTGGATGCTGGTTTGCTGCTTTCCAGAGCGGGATGCTGTCCAGGATTGGTTTGCCCAGCAGCTGCTTAATTACCGACAACTGAGATGCTCAAACTTCTTAACCTGCAAATCCCATGCAGCTGATGGACAGCGTCTGCTCGCTCTTCCTCTCGTCTGACAGAGACCTCGGCCAGTTAAAGCAGATTGTTTGCTGTTTTGCACACTTTCATACTCATTTAGCGTGGCTCTACCGGGGCCGTTGACATTATTTTATTCTTGTGTAAATTCTTAATTATCCTACGTGCTGTTTTTATGACCCCAAATTAATTGAGAGCACATGGATTATTTATACTGTAAAATTCATTTGTCGCACTGCATGACCATTTGAGCTGCGGAAAGGTCAGACCAGTTGAAAAAGTATGCTATATGCTCTTTGTCAACAACCCAACTTCACATCAATATTGTTCAGATCAGCATTGCCCATTTAAAATAAGATGATCTCGGAATTGAAACAATCAATTTTTTTGTTGTTGCAATTAATAAACTAGCATAAACTATATGGAATACATGAGTAGGAGGAATTTCTTCCAATTAGTCACTTACAAGGTTCCAGTTTACAAAGTCTTGGTTTTGTTCTTGAGCTCTTTTTCCTGCATTATCTCCTCATATCCTCCACTGTTGCGGCTCCTCTCTTCCCAGTCTGTCAGTAACGCTCTGTTTACTTCCTGACTCTATGCAGATGATTTTGACAGCAGATTTTGATTTAGTTTTAGTCATATTTTAGTCACCTGAATTGTTTTTAGTTTTAGTCGACTAAAATCGAATGAGTTTAGTTCAATTGTAATACATTAAGTATTTAATCAGTCCTTCCAGAAAAATGCGGCAAAAATCCTTGATTATGCGGCACGTTTTCTTAAAAAATGCGATGGAAAATGCGTGATATTTATGCAATTTTATGCGATAAAACTTGCAAAAACTGCGGTTTGATGAAAAAACACATGGCTCAATTTGGACCGATTTCATATGCATCATGAAGCTTTGAAGCGTTATGAATCAGTGAGTCGATTCAGCGGTTTGGAGCGTTATGAATCAGTGAGTCGATTCAGAGGTTTGGAGCGTTATGAATCAGTGATTCGATTCAGCGGTTTGGAGTGTTATGAGTCAGTGAGTCGATTCAGAGGTTTGGAGCGTTATGAATCAGTGATTCGAATCAGTGATTCGATTCAGTGGTTTGGAGAGTTATGAATCAGTGAGTCGATTCAGAGGTTTGTTGCGTTATGAATCAGTGAGTCGATTCAGAGGTTTGGAGCGTTATGAATCAGTGAGTCGATTCAGAGGTTTGGAGCGTTATGAATCAGTGATTCGATTCAGCGGTTTGGAGCGTTATGAATCAGTGAGTCGATTCAGAGGTTTGAAGCGTTATGAATCAGTGAGTCGATTCATGATTCGAACAGCTGAATCGACTCACTGATTCATAACGCTCCAAACCTCTGAATCGCCTCACTGATTCATAACGCAACAAACCTCTGAATCGACTCACTGATTCATAACTCTCCAAACCACTGAATCGACTCATTGATTCATAACGCTCCGAGCCGCTGAATTGACTCACTGATTCATAACACTCCAAACCGCTGAATTAAATCACTGATTCATAACGCTCCAAACCTCTGAATCGACTCACTGATTCATAACGCTCCAAACCGCTGAATCGAATCACTGATTCGAATCACTGATTCATAATGCTCCAAACCGCTGAATCGACTCACTGATTCATAACGCTCCAAACCTCTGAATCGACTCACTGACTCATAACGCTCCAAACCTCTGAATCGAATCACTGATTCATAACGCTCCAAACCGCTGAATCGAATCACTGATTCATAACACTCCAAACCGCTGAATCGACTCACTGATTCATAACACTCCAAACCGCTGAATCGAATCACTGATTCATAACGCTCCAAACCGCTGAATCGAATCACTGATTCATAACACTCCAAACCGCTGAATCGACTCACTGATTCGTAACGCTCCAAACCGCTGAATCGAATCACTGATTCATAACGCTCCAAACCGCTGAATCGAATCACTGATTCATAACACTCCAAACCGCTGAATCGACTCACTGATTCATAACACTCCAAACCGCTGAATCGACTCACTGATTCGTAACGCTCCAAACCTCTGAATCGACTCACTGATTCATAACGCTCCAAACCGCTGAATCAACTCACTGATTCATAACTCTCCAAACCGCTGAATCGACTCATTAATTCATAACACTCCAAACCGCTGAATCGACTCACTGATTCATAACACTCCAAACCGCTGAATCAACTCACTGATTCGTAACGCTCCAAACCGCTGAATCGACTCACTGATTCATAACGCTCCAAACCGCTGAATCAACTCACTGATTCATAACGCTCCAAACCGCTGAATCGACTCACTGATTCATAACACTCCAAACCGCTGAATCGACTCACTGATTCGTAACGCTCCAAACCTCTGAATCGACTCACTGATTCATAACGCTCCAAACCGCTGAATCGACTCACTGATTCATAACGCTCCAAACCGCTGAATCAACTCACTGATTCATAACGCTCCAAACCGCTGAATCGAATCACTGATTCATAACACTCCAAACCGCTGAATCGACTCACTGATTCATAACACTCCAAACCGCTGAATCGACTCACTGATTCGTAACGCTCCAAACCTCTGAATCGACTCACTGATTCATAACGCTCCAAACCGCTGAATCGACTCACTGATTCATAACGCTCCAAACCGCTGAATCGACTCACTGATTCATAACACTCCAAACCGCTGAATCGACTCACTGATTCGTAACGCTCCAAACCTCTGAATCGACTCACTGATTCATAACGCTCCAAACCGCTGAATCGACTCACTGATTCATAACGCTCCAAACCGCTGAATCAACTCACTGATTCATAACACTCTGAAGCTTCATGATGCTGTGTTCTGAAAAAAAAAAATATATGTTTTAAAATTAAGGCCTCAAAACACACAATAGAATTGTGTTCACAAGACCTTTGACTCCGCGGTGTATTTGCATAGAGTTTTTTCTTTAAACTGATGTGAGAATCATTGAGCCTACTCATTCACATAAATCAATATATTAATTTGCAATTTGTAAGACAGTTTTCCTTCATAAAGCCAATATGCGAGGAGGCGTGATGGCTAATGAATAATGCTGGAGATCACCTGAGAGGACAAAATGCAAAAAGCACAACAGTTTGTTTTTATTGTGACTGTACACAAAAAAATAGAAACTTAACAGATTATAATGATGTATAACACTTGCCTGAATGATAAAGAACGATGAGTCTCTTTGGCACTGATAAGAAAAAAAGAGAGCCGATCTAAAGCTAAAGCTTCAAATAAGTTTGTTTATTTATTTTTTTAATTTCAGTTAACATTTATTTATATAATTTCAAGTAATTACATTTTTTAATGGTTTTAGTGAACTATTATAACTCTGATACTTTATTGAATATGTGTCAAATACTGGTCTTTCCTCCTGACTGTGAATTAAATGGAATGAGATTAAACACAGTTTATTGTGTAAGCAAAAACTAATATATAATGCGTGACTTTTAATTATAAACCAGCTGGAAATACACCGGGACTCTTATTTTGAAATGTCTGCGCCTCTATTGCAGTTGCAGGAGCTCATTCAAGTTCAGATGAGGGAGATAAAATACAACCGTCTAAAACACATTACTATATAAACATGGTAAAGTAAACATTATTCATCAGCATTAGTTCATAAACAATGGCCTGGCATAAATGTGTGTTATTGATTGACTGTGAAAAAAGGTCGTTGACGAAAATTATTCATCAACGAAATTAACACTGTCTCTATGAAGCCCCTCCTTCTGAAAAGCACACTGTGCTCTGATTGGTCGGCTGGAGCAGTGTGTTGTGATTGGTGTTTGGGAAATGGCCAGGCCCCGCCCCTTTATTCTGCGCATTAATTATTATAAAGAGGAATATTGTGATGTGATGGTTCCCGAGACTACAATGGAGGCGTTTCAGGAGTTCACTGATGTAGAGAAGATCTCCCGCTGGAGGGACTTTGAAAACATCGTTTCATGCTCAAACAGCAACATTACACACTAAAGACAGATGGATATAGTACTACTACTACACTTCTGCCGCAGAAAGGTAGATCACAATGTTTTCAGAACAGAATCTCAGTTTCAAAACGCTCAGGCAAACGATACAGAAGGTTGATCAGTCTCGTAGAGTCATCAATATTTATGGTAAACCAGCGTATTCTTGCCTTTGTATGATGAAACTGCTGAACAATAGAGCAGTCAGAAGGAAGTATCCGTGCTCTCTGTAGACTGACTCCCGATGAGCAGACGCTTGAAGCTTGCCTCAGGGATCTTCTTGCTCTTATGACAGCGCCTTGGGAATTTCAACATCAAAATGGTACACATGGAGGCTGTGCTAAATATTTCAAACAGAAGCTAGCTGATAAATGCCTCCCTTCATACAGATATTTTCCCTCTTCACAAAGCAGATCACATGCAATTATTAAATCCGACGTAAAATATTAATACGTTTTTCCTCCCTGATGAAGCAAGTTGACCGTTTGGGTAAGTTTATGGGATTTGTACTCTTTATCAGGTGAAAAACATCCATTAAATGAGTGATTAGTGATGTTTGCTATTACTGTTGCTCATATTGGGTTTGGGTAACCCTAAATCCAAAAGAACTGTTAGAATAATGACCTGTTTTTGAACAGGTTTTCATAACTCTATGCTATGCTTTCATAACCACTATGCCATAGGTTGGACACATAGTCCCGCCCCAAAATCACATCATAGGTTGGACACATAGTCCCGCCCCAAAATCACATCATAGGTTGGACACATAGTCCCGCCCCAAAATCACATCATAGGTTGGACACATAGTCCCGCCCCAAAATCACATCATAGGTTGGACAAATACATAGTCCCGCCCCAGAATCACATCATTGGTTGGACACATAGTCCCGCCCCAAAATCACATCATAGGTTGGACAAATACATAGTCCCGCCCCAGAATCACATCATTGGTTGGACACATAGTCCCGCCCCAGAATCACATCATTGGTTGGACACATAGTCCCGCCCCAGAATCACATCATTGGTTGGACACATAGTCCCGCCCCAGAATCACATCATAGGTTGGACAAATACATAGTCCCGCCCCAAAATCACATCATTGGTTGGACACATAGTCCCGCCCCAAAATCACATCATAGGTTGGACAAATACATAGTCCCGCCCCAGAATCACATCATTGGTTGGACACATAGTCCCGACCCAGAATCACATCATAGGTTGGACACATAGTCCCGCCCCAGAATCACATCATAGGTTGGACAAATACATAGTCCCGCCCCAAAATCACATCATTGGTTGGACACATAGTCCCGCCCCAAAATCACATCATAGGTTGGACAAATACATAGTCCCGCCCCAGAATCACATCATTGGTTGGACACATAGTCCCGACCCAGAATCACATCATAGGTTGGACACATAGTCCCGCCCCAAAATCACATCATAGGTTGGACACATAGTCCCGCCCCAAAATCACATCATAGGTTGGACACATAGTCCCGCCCCAAAATCACATCATAGGTTGGACAAATACATAGTCCCGCCCCAGAATCACATCATTGGTTGGACACATAGTCCCGCCCCAAAATCACATCATAGGTTGGACAAATACATAGTCCCGCCCCAGAATCACATCATTGGTTGGACACATAGTCCCGCCCCAGAATCACATCATTGGTTGGACACATAGTCCCGCCCCAGAATCACATCATTGGTTGGACACATAGTCCCGCCCCAGAATCACATCATAGGTTGGACAAATACATAGTCCCGCCCCAAAATCACATCATTGGTTGGACACATAGTCCCGCCCCAAAATCACATCATAGGTTGGACAAATACATAGTCCCGCCCCAGAATCACATCATTGGTTGGACACATAGTCCCGACCCAGAATCACATCATAGGTTGGACACATAGTCCCGCCCCAGAATCACATCATAGGTTGGACAAATACATAGTCCCGCCCCAAAATCACATTATAGGTTGGACACATAGTCCCGCCCCAGAATCACATCATAGGTTGGACAAATACATAGTCCCGCCCCAAAATCACATCATAGGTTGGACACATAGTCCCGCCCCAAAATCACATCATAGGTTGGACAAATACATAGTCCCGCCCCAGAATCACATCATTGGTTGGACAAATACATAGTCCCGCCCCAGAATCACATCATAGGTTGGACACATAGTCCCGCCCCAGAATCACATCATAGGTTGGACAAATACATAGTCCCGCCCCAAAATCACATCATAGGTTGGACAAATACATAGTCCCGCCCCAGAATCACATCATTGGTTGGACAAATACATAGTCCCGCCCCAGAATCACATCATTGGTTGGACAAATACATAGTCCCGCCCCAGAATCACATCATTGGTTGGACACATAGTCCCGCCCCAAAATCACATCATTGGTTGGACACATAGTCCCGCCCCAGAATCACATCATAGGTTGGACAAATGCATAGTCCCGCCCCAGAATCACATCATAGGTTGGACAAATACATAGTCCCGCCCCAAAATCACATCATAGGTTGGACACATAGTCCCGCCCCAGAATCACATCATTGGTTGGACAAATACATAGTCCCGCCCCAGAATCACATCATAGGTTGGACAAATACATAGTCCCGCCCCAGAATCACATCATTGGTTGGACACATAGTCCCGCCCCAGAATCACATCATTGGTTGGACAAATACATAGTCCCGCCCCAAAACCACATCATAGGTTGGACAAATACATAGTCCCGCCCCAAAACCACATCATAGGTTGGACAAATACATAGTCCCGCCCCAGAATCACATCATAGGTTGGACAAATACATAGTCCCGCCCCAGAATCACATCATAGGTTGGACAAATACATAGTCCCGCCCCAAAACCACATCATAGGTTGGACAAATACGTAGTCCTGCCCCAGAATCACATCATTGGTTGGACAAATACATAGTCCCGCCCCAGAATCACATCATTGGTTGGACACATAGTCCCGCCCCAAAATCACATCATAGGTTGGACAAATACATAGTCCCGCCCCAGAATCACATCATTGGTTGGACACATAGTCCCGCCCCAGAATCACATCATTGGTTGGACACATAGTCCCGCCCCAGAATCACATCATTGGTTGGACACATAGTCCCGCCCCAGAATCACATCATAGGTTGGACAAATACATAGTCCCGCCCCAAAATCACATCATAGGTTGGACACATAGTCCCGCCCCAGAATCACATCATTGGTTGGACAAATACATAGTCCCGCCCCAGAATCACATCATTGGTTGGACACATAGTCCCGCCCCAGAATCACATCATAGGTTGGACACATAGTCCCGCCCCAGAATCACATCATAGGTTGGACAAATACATAGTCCCGCCCCAAAATCACATCATAGGTTGGACACATAGTCCCGCCCCAGAATCACATCATAGGTTGGACAAATACATAGTCCCGCCCCAAAATCACATCATAGGTTGGACACATAGTCCCGCCCCAAAATCACATCATAGGTTGGACAAATACATAGTCCCGCCCCAAAATCACATCATAGGTTGGACAAATACATAGTCCCGCCCCAGAATCACATCATTGGTTGGACACATAGTCCCGCCCCAGAATCACATCATAGGTTGGACACATAGTCCCGCCCCAGAATCACATCATAGGTTGGACAAATACATAGTCCCGCCCCAAAATCACATCATAGGTTGGACACATAGTCCCGCCCCAAAATCACATCATAGGTTGGACAAATACATAGTCCCGCCCCAAAATCACATCATAGGTTGGACAAATACATAGTCCCGCCCCAGAATCACATCATTGGTTGGACACATAGTCCCGCCCCAGAATCACATCATAGGTTGGACACATAGTCCCGCCCCAGAATCACATCATAGGTTGGACAAATACATAGTCCCGCCCCAAAATCACATCATAGGTTGGACAAATACATAGTCCCGCCCCAAAATCACATCATAGGTTGGACAAATACATAGTCCCGCCCCAGAATCACATCATTGGTTGGACACATAGTCCCGCCCCAGAATCACATCATAGGTTGGACACATAGTCCCGCCCCAGAATCACATCATAGGTTGGACAAATACATAGTCCCGCCCCAAAATCACATCATAGGTTGGACAAATACATAGTCCCGCCCCAGAATCACATCATAGGTTGGACACATAGTCCCGCCCCAGAATCACATCATTGGTTGGACAAATACATAGTCCCGCCCCAGAATCACATCATTGGTTGGACACATAGTCCCGCCCCAGAATCACATCATAGGTTGGACAAATACATAGTCCCGCCCCAAAATCACATCATTGGTTGGACACATAGTCCCGCCCCAGAATCACATCATTGGTTGGACAAATACATAGTCCCGCCCCAGAATCACATCATAGGTTGGACAAATACATAGTCCCGCCCCAAAATTACATCATTGGTTGGACACATAGTACCGCCCCAGAATCACATCATAGGTTGGACAAATACATAGTCCCGCCCCAAAATAACATCATAGGTTGGACACAGTCCCGCCCCAGAATCACATCATTGGTTGGACAAATACATAGTCCCGCCCCAAAATCACATCATTGGTTGGACACATAGTCCCGCCCCAGAATCACATCATAGGTTGGACAAATACATAGTCCCGCCCCAGAATCACATCATAGGTTGGACAAATACATAGTCCCGCCCCAAAATCACATCAATTGTTGGACACATAGTCCCGCCCCAGAATCACATCATAGGTTGGACAAATACATAGTCCCGCCCCAAAATAACATCATAGGTTGGACACATAGTCCCGCCCCAAAATCACATCATAGGTTGGACAAATACATAGTCCCGCCCCAGAATCACATCATTGGTTGGACAAATACATAGTCCCGCCCCAGAATCACATCATTGGTTGGACAAATACATAGTCCCGCCCCAGAATCACATCATAGGTTGGACAAATACATAGTCCCGCCCCAAAATCACATCATTGGTTGGACACATAGTCCCGCCCCAGAATCACATCATTGGTTGGACAAATACATAGTCCCGCCCCAGAATCACATCATTGGTTGGACAAATACATAGTCCCGCCCCAGAATCACATCATTGGTTGGACAAATACATAGTCCCGCCCCAGAATCACATCATAGGTTGGACAAATACATAGTCCCGCCCCAGAATCACATCATTGGTTGGACACATAGTCCCGCCCCAGAATCACATCATTGGTTGGACAAATACATAGTCCCGCCCCAAAACCACATCATAGGTTGGACAAATACATAGTCCCGCCCCAAAACCACATCATAGGTTGGACAAATACATAGTCCCGCCCCAGAATCACATCATAGGTTGGACAAATACATAGTCCCGCCCCAGAATCACATCATAGGCTGGACAAATACATAGTCCCGCCCCAAAACCACATCATAGGTTGGACAAATACGTAGTCCTGCCCCAGAATCACATCATTGGTTGGACAAATACATAGTCCCGCCCCAGAATCACATCATAGGTTGGACAAATACATAGTCCCGTCCCAGAATCACATCATAGGTTGGACAAATACATAGTCCCGCCCCAGAATCACATCATAGGTTGGACAAATACATAGTCCCGCCCCAGAATCACATCATAGGTTGGACAAATACATAGTCCCGTCCCAGAATCACATCATTGGTTGGACAAATACATAGTCCCGCCCCAGAATCACATCATAGGTTGGACAAATACATAGTCCCGTCCCAGAATCACATCATAGGTTGGACAAATACATAGTCCCGCCCCAGAATCACATCATAGGCTGGACAAATACATAGTCCCGCCCCAAAACCACATCATAGGTTGGACAAATACGTAGTCCTGCCCCAGAATCACATCATTGGTTGGACAAATACATAGTCCCGCCCCAGAATCACATCATTGGTTGGACAAATACATAGTCCCGCCCCAGAATCACATCATTGGTTGGACACATAGTCCCGCCCCAAAATCACATCATTGGTTGGACAAATACATAGTCCCGCCCCAAAACCACATCATAGGTTGGACACATAGTCCCGCCCCAGAATCACATCATTGGTTGGACAAATACATAGTCCCGCCCCAAAATCACATCATTGGTTGGACAAATACATAGTCCCGCCCCAGAATCACATCATTGGTTGGACACATAGTCCCGCCCCAAATTCACATCATAGGTTGGACACATAGTCCCGCCCCAAAACCACATCATAGGTTGGACAAATACATAGTCCCGCCCCAGAATCACATCATTGGTTGGACACATAGTCCCGCCCCAGAATCACATCATTGGTTGGACAAATACATAGTCCCGCCCCAGAATCACATCATTGGTTGGACAAATACATAGTCCCGCCCCAGAATCACATCATAGGTTGGACAAATACATAGTCCCGCCCCAGAATCACATCATTGGTTGGACACATAGTCCCGCCCCAGAATCACATCATTGGTTGGACAAATACATAGTCCCGCCCCAGAATCACATCATTGGTTGGACACATAGTCCCGCCCCAGAATCACACCATTGGTTGGACAAATACATAGTCCCGCCCCAGAATCACATCATTGGTTGATTCAAACACACTGTTACTGAACACTCGGGATGCTCAAACAAACAGAGCCAGTTTTCCACAGAATTACTGTGTTCACAAGGGAATCAGTGTTTGTCTCTGCATATTAAACTCAAACAAAAACTTTAAAAATGACACACTCCAGCTCTAAAGTGGCCATTGAAAAGATATTAGAAATAATAATCTCCAGGGGCCGGCTTTCTTTTTCTGGAGTGTTTGTCTTGGCATTTGTTACCATTGTAATGACAGTCGTTTCTTTGTCATAAGGAACATGTTCGCTCATGAGATCAGTGTTTGCTCCGAATGATCCGTAATGTGCTACAGAAACGAGAGCTTTAATGAGCGATGTAGTGCAGATACTGTGGCTGAGGCTCAGTAATGAATATGATAATACTTCCTTTACTTTTGTGATATATGCAGTGGTCCTCTGCTTTTCATGCAAGACCGAGCTCATAAATAATGTGGACAGAGTTTTAACATTAATTAATGACATGCACAAGGAACGGAGTTAAAAGCGCTGTCTCGTGCATGCATAATTACAGCCCACGACGGGATGATGAGGGGGTGGCGTGGTGGTGTCAGATCCAGCATCAGAGTCTCCACAGAGCTCATCATTAATGGCAGAAGGAATACATCATCGCCGTTGTGGGTGGGAGTTGACAGCACAATAACTTCTTGTTTTGATCTGTTGTAGCGGAGTGTGGGGGAAGTTTTAAAGGTGAGTCATCCGGACGGATACTGTCTCCCGGATACCCTTTTCCGTATGACAACAACCTCCGTTGCACATGGACCATTGAGGTGGACCCCGGCAACACTGTCAGGTGACTGCTTATTTATTAGAAGGAAATGCCAGGAATAAAATTAGAACAAATAAACGTATAAGCACACATACATACAATTGAACAAAAATAAAGAACTATAAATATACTATAGATTCATCCTTATTAAAGTCATTCAAGTTATTCAGTCAAGATCAGTGAGTGATTTTCTATTAGTGTTTTGTTGTTTGAATAACATTAAAGGATTCGTTCACTTCAAAATGCTAGAGGTCAGAGGAGAATGGGCCGACTGATTCAAGCTGATAGAAGAGCAACTTTGACTGAAATAACCACTCGTTACAACCGAGGTATGCAGCAAAGCATTTGTGAAGCCACAACACGCACAACCTTGAGGCGGATGGGCTACAACAGCAGAAGACCCCACCGGGTACCACTCATCTCCACTACAAATAGGAAAAAGAGGCTACAATTTGCACCAGCTCACCAAAATTGGACAGTTGAAGACTGGAAAAATGTTGCCTGGTCTGATGAGTCTGGATTTCTGTTGAGACATTCAGATGGTAGAGTCAGAATTTGGCGTAAACAGAATGAGAACATGGATCCATCATGCCTTGTTACCACTGTGCAGGCTGGTGGTGGTGGTGTAATGGTGTGGGGGATGTTTTCTTGGCACACTTTAGGCCCCTTAGTGCCAATTGGGCATGGTTTAAATGCCACGGCCTACCTGAGCATTGTTTCTGACCATGTCCATCCCTTTATGACCACCATGTGCCCATCCTCTGATGGCTACTTCCAGCAGGATAATGCCCCATGTCACAAAGCTCCAATCATTTCAAATTGGTTTCTTGAACATGACGATGAGTTCACTGGACTAAAATGGCCCCCACAGTCACCAGATCTCAACCCAATAGAGCATCTTTGGGATGTGGTGGAACGGGAGCTTCGTGCCCTGGATGTGCATCCCACAAATCTCCATCAACTGCAAGATGCTATCCTATCAATATGGGCCAACATTTCTAAAGAATGCTTTCAGCTCCTTGTTGAATCAATGCCACGTAGAATTAAGGCAGTTCTGAAGGCCAAAGGGTATCAAACAGAGTATTAGTGTGCTGTTCCTAATAATCCTTTAGGTGAGTGTATAATATTGAACTGATATCATAAGGTTCATAAAATCGCCCCCTAGTGGTGAACCATTTGGGAACAGTTATGATGTGAACAAACCTTCGCTTACTGACATCACGGTTTGATACACGCTCTGAATGGTTCGAAAGAAATGATTTGCAAAGGATTTGAGCTTCACAAAGCGTGTTTGGAAAGAGCCCATCATTATATTAGGAGAGAGTCAAGCTTATTAATGTAAAACAGATTGCATTGACCCTGGCCTGAAGTATATCTACCTACAGAAATGTCATTTTATTTCTTTATGATTGAGGTCTTTGACCTTTGTTTATGGCGCTGCATTAGTTTTTATTTAATGAGGGATATGCTTGAGTAAATACTTTATAGTCTGCTTTAATTATTGGTAGCGCTCTAAAGTAAGGTCCAATTAACTAACAGAAGTATTTATTTTTGTTAACATGTGGAACCGTTTCGCGAAGTGTTATCAAATTATTTTTTGATTAGATCACTTGTATGTGTTTATGTGCACATGAGAGTTTCAGTGTGAATCAGAGGCTTTAATGGAATGGTTTTTTTAGTCTGCAGTTCTTGGCGTTTGACACGGAGGCGTCGCACGATATCCTGAAGGTTTGGGACGGGCACCCGGAAAACGAGATGGCTCTGAAGGAAGTGAGCGGCTCGCTGTTACCGGACGGCATCCACAGTACTCTCAACATCGTCACCATCCAGTTTGAGACAGACTTCTACATTAGCAAATCTGGGTTTGCCATTGACTTCTCAAGTAAGTGCTTTTCTTTAAACCGCAGTTTAGAGCTAATAAAGCCATTTAGGTGAATGCAAAACATCTTTAGTGCATGACTAAAATTTTAGGTAACACTTTAGTTAGGGTCCAGTTCTCACTATTAACTTATTGGCATTTGCATTAATAGGATATTGGCTGTTTATTAGTACTTATAAAGCATATAATAATGCCTTATTCTGCGTGACTTAACAACTAAAACTTAACAACTATCTTACTAACAACACTCTCAGAAAAAAAGGTACAGTGGAGGTACAATTGTGTTCCTTGGGGAACAAAACGTATAACTGTAACTGTGCACAATTGGTCCTTAGGGTACCATTGTTTTCCTCACATAGAGCAGAAGTTCGGTCCTAGAGAGCCGCTGTCCTGCAGAGATTGGCTCCAACCCTGACAGACATCTATAGAAGCTCTTGTTGAGAATTAACAGAGGTTTTGATGTTTTATTGAAAATGTTTGGTCACCATTATGGAGATCAGTGTTTCCTTTAGTTGGGCAGTTTGACTCTTGGCTTTTTATGTGAGTTTGTGGTTTTTGTTACAGTGTTAACAAGACACATAATCTGTTCAAATCAAAAGAAGCCATAAACAAAATAAAAATGTTTGACTTAACTCATCACTGACTAAATTGTATTCACCAACAATACTTTCTTGCCACAGATCAGACATTCTGAATTCTGATTTTTAAACAAATTCTAGGGGGGAAAAGTTTAGACGCACATAGATGAATCTTAACAATGGTGACATACATAATGCTGCAACGCATGCTGGGAGCCATGAGTTTTATACTATGGTGGCTTAGTAGCTTAAAAGGTACCATTTTGTACTCTTTTTTTTAAGAGTGTATTAATAAGCAGTAATTAGTCGCATGAGTCGTAGTTAATAGTGAGAAATGGACTAAAGTGTGATTTTATATCATGTTCTAAGATAATTAATTTTATTGTACAATAGCAATGCACATTATGATTATAGTAGTTTGTGCTTTTAATAATTTCAAACCCTTCATATCAATAAAAAAATATTGTATACTGAATGAACATTAGGGCTGTCAAACGATTAATTAAACTAACAGCCCTAATGAACGTAGATGTTGCTGTTTATTTCTATGAGGTAACATTGGTGCATATGAATAAATATTTCAAAAGTTTAGGGTTGGCAATATTTTTCATTTTTTCTGCTCACTGAGGCTGCATTTATTTGATCAGAAATACTGTAAAAATAGTGAAATATTCATCCTGTGTAAATCAGATGTTCTCTATGTGAATATATAGTAAAGTGTCATTTATTCCTGTGATCAAATCATCATTACTCCAGTCTTCAGTGTCACATGCCGCCGATCTTTCGCATATTCCGATCTATTATGACTTCTGACCTGTAAAGATGTCAGAATAATAATAATAATAATACGCTGTTTGTTAATTGGCCAGAGGAGAACTGAGACTGGTTTCTCCCAAGGTTTATTTTCCTCCATTCTGCTCCTGATGGGGTTTTGGTTTCCTTGCCACTGTTGCCTCTGGCTTGGCGTGCTCAGTTGGGGACACTACATTTTTCAACTAAATATCCAAATAAATCTAATTATTAAACTAAATTAACCATATAAACTATATTACTGATCTAAAGCCCTCACTGTCACTGTATGATAATTGAAATAAGCTGATGACATCACCGTTTTCTCCAGAACGGCTATCCAGTCCTTCCAGAAAAATGCGGCTTTTTTTGTGATTGTTGCGGGCAAAAATCCTTGATTGTGCGGCATGTTTTCTTAAAAAATGCGATGGAAAATGCGGGATATTTATGCAATTTTATGCGATGAAATTGCGGGAACTTGCAAAAACTGCGGTTTGATGAAAAAGAGGGAAAAAAGCACTACATCACAGAAAGTGCTGGGAATATTTAAGTTCCCATCTTGTTTTATTGAAGACCTTAATAAACACACGGCTCAAATTTACAAAACATTGAGTCAAACAAGTTCTGTAGCTTTACAAAAGGAATATGCTACAACTTCTGAAAAATGAATAAATAACTTCCTGTTTTACAGAGGTAGCTTTACAAAACAGACATTTGAGTGCTTCCAATGCACAAAGTGCAATCTCTTAAAGGGTTAGTTCACCCAGAAATTAAAATTCTGTCATTAATGACGTCCCCTCATGTCGTTGGACACCCGTCAGACCTCCGTTCATCTTCAGACACAAATGAAGATATTTTAGTGGAAATCCAATGCTCAGAAAGGCCTCCATTGGCACAATGTACAATGTACACTCTCAAGACCCATAAAAGCACTAAAGACGTCGTTACAAAATCCATCTCACTACAGCGGCTCTACAATAACTTTATGAAGCGACGATAATAGTTATTGTGCGCAAAAAAAAACTAAATAACGACTTATATAGTGATGACCGATTTCAAAACACAACATCATGATGCTTTGAATCAGCGAGTCGATTCATGATTCGGATCGCGTGTCAAACTGCTGAAATACGCTTTGGTGATCCAAACCGCTGAATCGACTCATTGATTTATAACGCTCCAAACCGCTGAATCGACTCACTGATTCATAACGCTCCAAACCGCTGAATCGACTCATTGATTCATAACGCTCCAAACCACTGAATCGACTCACTGATTCATAACACTCCAAACTGCTGAATCGACTCATTGATTCATAACACTCCAAACCGCTGAATCGACTCACTGATTCATAACGCTCCAAACCGCTGAATCGACTCATTGATTCATAACGCTTCAAACCGCTGAATCGACTCATTGATTCATAACGATCCAAACCGCTGAATCGACTCACTGATTCATAACGATCCCAACCGCTGAATTGACTCACTGATTCATAACGCTCCAAACCGCTGAATCGACTCACTGATTCATAACGCTCCAAACCTCTGAATTGACTCACTGATTCATAACGCTCCAAACCGCTGAATCGACTCACTGATTCATAACGCTTCAAAGCTTCATGATGCTGTGTTTTGAAATCGGTCAACACAGCGGGAAACTGCTTTGCTCTTTTGCTGTTATTTTTGTTGGCAAATGGGAGTTTGCGCTTCATCATGGTTTCACCGATATCTATGGTTTCTCTGATATCTATGGTTTCTCTGATATCTATGGTTTCACTGATATCTATGGTTTCACTGATATCTATGGTTTCACTGATATCTATGGTTTCACTGATATCTATGGTTTCTCCGCGGGGTTTGTAGCTTTTCGATGACGTTCGCGTCGGGTAATTACGTCACTTCAAAACGTTTCCATGGCAACAGGGGGAAATGGCGGCTCTTGTGTGAAGCAAACAAAACTTTTTCAACTTTCTGCGAATATATATATATATGACTTTTTTTGCAACGAAAATGCAGGGATTATGAAATCATGCTAGCCCCGCATATTTTGCAGGCGGAAATAGGCAATTTATGCGGCGAAAGTGCGGCGTATTTGAAAAAATGCGGCCCCCGCATAAATATGCAGACTTTGGCTGATTATGCATTAAATCACGCGATCGCATAATCACGTTTTTCTGGAGGGACTGGCTATAAAGCCGAATCAAATTCTGTTGCATTATTTTCCTGTTTAACACTGTGAAGCTGCTGTGAAGCAATCTGCATTGTTAAAAGTGCTATATAAATAAAGTTGACTTGACATGATCCTTCACAAATCACTCTCATATGAGGATTTTGATGCTCAACAAACATTTATGATTATTATCAGTGTTGAAAACAGTCGTGGAAACTGACAGATTTCAAGTTTCAGCATTTCTATAGAATCTTTAGTAACATCATAAATGTCTTCACTGTCACTTTTGAACACCATCTTTGCTGAATAAAAGCATTCATTAAAATTTGTATGTAGTTGCCTAAGGAGGCTGATTGGCCAGAATAATGGTTCATGTTTGAAGAAAGAAAAAGCCATTTTAAAGTATAAATGCATGAAAATCGCATCCATTAGCAAGTGATTTTTCAGTCAGACGGGGCTGCAGTAGCTCAGACGTATTCCACACCTGCATTAGATGGGGTTCTGCTTAGACGGAGCCCCCAGTGAGCCATTGTACGGCACAGAGGCCATGCAACCTCATTTCCGAGCGGGAAATGTTACCCCCCGCGGAGATTTCCTGGTAAGTGAAAAGTGAACACAGCTGGTCACTGCTCCCATTTCGCAGGCTCAGTGGCGACGGCCTGCAGGGATCCGGGGACGCCCATGAACGGCAGCCGCAGCGGAGACGGGAAGGAGCCGGGCGACACAGTGACCTTTGCGTGTGATCCGGGCTACGACCTGCAAGGCGAGTCCAGGATCACCTGCATTCAGGTGGACAACAGATTCTACTGGCAGCCCAGTCCTCCCACCTGTATCGGTGAGATTTATTCAATTTGCAGCACTGCCGCCTGAGACCTGTAAAATACGAGCCGCCCCTCATTTCACACTTGTCAGCTCTGACGAAATGACTAAAATAACCAGAAGAAATGACTTGAATCACCCTTTGTAATGATAAATCTCTTTGATGGAAATTTCTGATCGCATGCCCAGTCAGCGCTTACACTTCTGGGTTATGGGAAACTGAGCCGAAGACTTCCCATGATGAATGCTTCTGGGATACTAGGTTTATTTTGTGGATAGCGGGAGTCTGCAAAACCCATTTTCTGAAGTTTGAGTCACTTCATTTAAAGGTCAATCCGGTTTGAAGCCAGAACAGGAGCTGAAGAACAGTGGATGGGGAGGACACGTATCAGCTTATGAATATAAATGATGTGATTTGCATTTTCTTTTTAAATATGGCATATATTAGCCAACATAGTCATTTAGTCCTTTGATATCTTTTGAGATACAATAACTTAATAGTGAGGAGAAAAAGATGAAACTTTATTAACACTACTCATAATCTATGTTTTCCAGCTCCTTGTGGGGGAAACATTACAGGCTCGTCTGGATTCATTCTGTCTCCAAATTTCCCCCACCCTTACCCGCACAGCAAAGACTGTGATTGGTTCATCACGGTTCACCCTGATTACGTCATCTCCTTGGCTTTTATAAGGTAAGATCTGTATATGCATAAGAATACAATTACCCTGTCTCAGTGTTTGATGTATTTAACCAAAATATTATGTTGAATGCCTTTTCCTGGAAAATTATTTAATTTATAATACAATGAATTTAACATTTGCACCGATCAGGCATAACATTAAATGAGAGATGACTTATTGAGGTGCAAAGTAGAAAACTTTATAAGTTGTATGTAGGAAGTATGTTGCCTTGGATGAAAAGGGATGGCGACAAGAGGAGAGGAACTCAGGCCTTTTAAAGTCTGGATGAACTCATTTAGGGAGGTCACTAATTTTCATTAAATCTTTAAATATCCATGATGACAGTGACATCTGATGCTGTATTTAACAACTCAAAATCTTAAGTTTTATCTTATTTAGTCTAATCTTAAGCTTCCCCCCAAGAATCTCAGCCTTTAATAAGACTTTTAGGGGCCAAGTACCCAAGTTTTCTTCTTCTTCCGACATGGGAGTCTTTGGCAGCCTATAGAACCATATGGTAGAAAGTTGTGAAATTTGGCACACTGATAGAGGTCAGTCCAAACATTCACCACAGCAAATTTGGTGTCTCTATCTCAATCCCTCTAGCGCCACCTACTGTCCAAATTTTCACTTACATTTATGCTTATAACTTTTGAACCATAAGGACTAGAAACAAAATTCCCTTTTCCTCTGATTCTTTGGTTCGGGACGCTAGATGGTTTGTCCGATTTTCATGAAAATCCAAACAGATCATCTTCAGACAAAAATTTACCAAAGGCTTTTTGATAAACCCAACCGCTCTCCGAATGACGCGTGAACGAATTTGACGAAGATCACGCCAAATGGCTATATCTCCGCAACGCTTTGGCGTATTCAGACCAAACTTGGTACATGTCTTCCCAAGCATGACCTGAGGCTACATGCAGTGTTTCGGCACAGTGCCATCTACTGGTCAAAAGATATGAAAAATAGTTTACTCAGAAGTTATAATGAAATTTTCAAATAACTTTTGATTAATGAATGACTGGTCTTGATAGATTCCTTGGGTCATGGCGAGAACAATGATAGCAATTATGCCATATTTTACTAGAACTTGCTATCCGCCATTTTGAATTTCTTTGAACCCATGGTCAGATTTTCACCAAAATTGGCTCAGATCATGCAAAATTATCAAAAGCTTTGTGATAGACCAAACCCGGCAAACCGTTCTCGAGTAACGCATCAACAAATGTGTAAAAAATATTTTAAAAATGTCATTACTCATTGTTGCAGTTTTTCTGAAGCTCACAGCCATGCTTGCATGTCTCATGGGTCCTTTTTGTGCTTGGCCCCGATATTTGCTGCTTGCAGCTATATTTATGAATATATTTTGGATACACCACATATTATATGATTACATCCAAACATATCAAATGAGTGTCACGTCACTGACCCATAACTGATTCCATCTTAGACTGTAAATTGTAATATGGTATTAATATCAGACTGTGATCTGTGCTCCAGAAACTCAATTAATTTCAAATTAACATTTGACTTGGAATTGTGTTTTTATCAGCATGGTAATTGGGAAAAGATTTCTCCAGATAGGTGAGATGAGTCACAGTGACATTATTACAGTATTTACAAAACCGTCTCAAATTAATGGCGTATTGTTGGTGCAGTTTTGGGACAATAAACAAATCTTCATAATGACATTAATACGGCCGTCTGCTCTCATCACAGTACTTAATGTGAAGTGCAGCGTCCACATTTTCCCAATGTGCCATTTATGTGCATTTTCCACCCACATTAGATGTTTCCACTTCACAATATTTCCCCGCCTGAAACATACAGAGAGGGCTCTTCAAAACATGTCCTGCCTCTGATGACCCGAAAGGTCTTTTAGGAAGATCACAGTGAAACCTGGATGGAGCTTGTGATGTTGTCAACAAGCACTTGATAAATGTTCATGTTTTCAATGGGATGCTGCTTGTTTTCTCTTTTCTGTTTTACACACTTTATAAATGTTTTGCATGTCTACCCCAAGACTGACACCCAGAAAAATGAAAGTTCTGTCATTATTTACTCGCTCTCATGTCATTTCATCAACTCATATGCTGCTATTTCTTCTGTGGTGCACAAAGGGAATAATTTGTACCCTTCACACAGATGTGTTTCATTCGACAGCTTGACGGGAGAGTGATAAAGTTCCAAAATTTACATGAAAACCATATCAAACTGGTCCTTCTCAGCTTTTTTTTGCCATCCCCCAATTGTATTCCACATTACAAGTATATATGATTATATATATATACTGTGTATATATATATATATATATTTCACAACTTATAATCTTAAGTTTTATCGTATTTAGTCTAATCTTAAGCTTTCCCCCCAAGAATCTCAGCCTTTAATAAGACTTTTTAGGGGCCAAGTACCGAATGGTGCGGTGGCACCAATTGTATCCGTTAGTCATGGTAGTCTATGGCAGCCCATAGACCATTTGGTAAAAAGTTGTGAAATTTGGCACACTGATAGAGGTCAGTCCAAACATTCACTACAGCAAATTTGGAGTCTCTATCTATCTAGCGCCACCAACTGTCCAAATTTTCACGTACAGTTATGCTAATAACTCATATGCTGCTATTTCTTCTGTGGCACACAAAGGGAATAATTTGTACCCTTCACACAGCTGTGCTTCATTCGACAGCTTGACGTGAGAATGATAAAGTTCCAAAATTTACATTAAAACCACATCAAATTGGCCCTTCACAGCTTTTTTTTACCGTCCCCAATGATTTCCAATGACATGTTGACAGAATTTTCATTAGTGGTTGGGTAAATTGGGTAGAAAAAAGATTGCCCTGTAAATTGTGTTTCTATATTGTATGCTTATCTCTCAGTTTTAGCATCGAGCCCAACTATGACTTCTTGTACATCTACGACGGACCGCACAGCAACAGTCATCTGATCGGCACGTTTCAGGACAGCAAGCTTCCGGAGAAGGTTGAAAGCAGCTCCAACATCATGCACATTGCCTTCCGCAGCGACGGATCCGTGAGCTACACCGGCTTCCATCTGGAATACAAAGGTAAGAGCTCTTTGCTAGTTAAAGAACTGGATTAGTGCCCTTGAGCGATGCACTTATTGATTTGTATTGATTGGGACGACATGATGGTGAGTAAATGATGACAGAGTGTTCATCTTTAGGTGATTTGTACCGCCATTGACAGCTTTTTCTGGCAGTCCGTGTTTTCACTGTTGTGTGGTAGGGGGCGCTGTTACTGATCTTCTGAAATCTCTGGATCCAAAAACGTGAAGAAGAAGATCTGCATAAACCAGAAGGAGCGGATTGAAGTCGCTTATGCTAACGTGATCATCAACATTAAACAACATATAAATCAAAACCTAATGTTACTGAATAAAAAATTTCGACCCAGGATGAGGAAACGACTGTGAAGCTTTGGGGTCGTTCTAAATCCCATCCAGACTTAGTCTTTGACAAAACAAGTTTTTTTCTCAGCTTTTTGCTCAAAATGGTGATTTTTTTTTTTTTAATTATGAAACTTGGCCACATTCAAATAGTCTGTTCTTTCTTTTGATATATTGCATGTTCAGATATACTTAAAGCAAAATTCTAAAATGATCAAAAAGAAGGATTTATTATTATTTTACATTTCAACCACAAAACTGCTCGAATCCAGTCAATTTTTGGGGGATCCTAGGGTCTTGGACCACTCCGACCAACTCTCAAAAACTTTAAAAATTAGTTTCAGGTCAAATTGACCCGAGAGAAGCTTGCAGTGAAAGAGTTATAGAGAATGAAAGTGAAGTTTTATTCCCTATTGTGACCCGTATCCGAGTGAAACGCTTCACAAACAAGAACAAATGTAGGGCGGGGCTTGATTCTGTCTGTGGTGAATTGATGTGGTTGGATTGGTGGATCTCATGTGAGTGACAGGTTGCCCTGCCCTCGTCATCAGAGAAGAGATGTCGCTGTTATTTTGGTTTCATGGTGACTTTAAGATTGCCATTTCAAGATGCTTGACCGCGAACTGGAAAGCTTGGCATTTGGATCTTTTCATCCTCTACAGCTTTATCATACGCCATATGTCTTGTGTTCCTCTCCCGTACAGCTAAACTGCGTGAGGCTTGTTTTGACCCGGGCAGCGTGATGAACGGCACGCGGTTGGGTGGAGACTATAAGCTGGGCTCCACTGTGACCTTCCACTGTGATCCAGGCTACCAGCTCCAGGGTTATTCCAGCCTCACCTGTGTCATGGGCGGCACCAACAGACCCGAGTGGAACCGAGCCCTGCCCAGCTGCCAAGGTACTTTCACGTTCCCATAGGAGGCGCACATCCCCCTTAGGAAACTAAATCCTGTGCTGTGCTGGTCTGTTTGCATGCTTTTTAACATTTCAAACTGCTTTACTTTTCATCCTGATGAGCTAAAACACTGATAACTATTGAAAATAATAATTGGAAAAATATGCTTTAAGGGTTTGCATGCAAATCATTAAACCGGCAATGCTAGAAACCGGCCTCCGTACTGTGTTACAGACAGAACTGATAGAAACCGAGGTGTGCTGGACGACCTTTCGCTAATAAAGGAAGATTATTGAGGCATTTATGTGACCTTATACACACTGGCTGATTACTAGCATAATCAGGGTGAGATGTGCATGTGAATGCTGATAACTATCAAAAATCTCCTCATTATAAGAGTCTGTGTTATGGGTTTACATGCAGATCAATAAGCCCTCGAGCAGAAGAAGGGTTCCTCTGCTTTTGATGCGTAAGCTGAGCAATCTGAACTATTAATGAGTGAGAAAAAATTTAGGGTTGAGCAAAATCGAGGTAACAAATGTGAAGGTAAAAGCGCATCGATTGGGTTTAGTTTAGTTTCTTTCTCAGGTAAAAGAACGCGTGTGTTATCTGATGTGTTTCCAGGATATTCAATGAGAAAATGCAGGATGGGATTTAAGGCGTTGATTATTAATTGATTGGATCCAGTGTTGTTACTGTGAATTAACTACTAAAGGTCATTTTTGGTAATTGAAATAAAGCTGAAATAACGGATTGCCCTGGCAAAAACTAAAACAAATCAATAAAAGATATACTGTGTGTGTGTGTGTGTGTGTGTGTGTGTGTGTGTGTGTGTGTGTGTGTGTGTGTGTGTATGTGTGTGTGTGTGTGTGTGTGTGTGTAAAAGTAAATGAGTGAGTGTTTGTGTGTGAGTGTGTGTGTGTGTGTATGAGTGTTTGTGTGCGTGAGTGTTTGTGTATGAAAATGAGTGTGCGTGAAAATGTATGTGTGTGTCTGTGTGATTGTGTGTGTGAATGAGTGTGTGTGTGTGTGTGAGAGAGAGTGAGTTTGTGTCTGTGTGAGTGTGCGTGCGTGTGTGTGTGTGTGAGAGAGAGAGTTTGTTTTTTGCGTATGATTGTGTTTGTGGATGTGTGGGAGTGAGTGGGTATGTGTGAAAGTGTGTTTGTGTGAGAGTGTGTTTGTGTGTGTGAGAGAGAGTGTGTTTGTGTCTGTTTGTGTGTGTGTGTGTGTGTGTGTGTGTTTGTGTCTGTGTGAGTGTGCATGTGTGTGTGTGTGTTTGTGTCTGTGTGAGTGTGCATGTGTGTGTGTGAGAGAGAGAGAAAGAGAGAGAGTGTTTGTGTGTGTGTGTGTGTGTGTATGAGAGTGTGTGTCTGTCTGTCTGTGTGTGTGTGTGTGTGTGTGTGTGTGTGTGTGTGTGTGTGTGTGTGTGTGTGTGTGTGTGTGTGTGTGTGTGTGTGTGTGTGTGTGTGTGTGTGTGTGTGTGTGTGTGTGTGTGTGTGTGTGTGTGTGTGCATGTGTGTGCGTGTGTGTGTGTCTGTGAGTGTGTGTGGTGTGAGTGCATATAATAAAAATAACAAAAGCACACAACAAAATTACTGAAACAAACTGAAAAAATTAAATTAAAAGCGGAAAATATAAAAATAAAATCTTATTCGAAATATTAATAAATACTAAAATAGCATATAAATAATAATAAACATCACTGACTTGATTGTGAACAAAGTGAATGTAAGAGAGCAACAGTTGAAATCTCAGCATGTCATCCAGGTTTAGACGCGTTCTCTGTGGGCGTGGCCTCATCAGCAGATAATGAGGCGCTTGCGACGACTGACATCTCTCTCTTTTCAAACAGATTACATAAACACAGAATATTTGTTTGATTTGATTTACATTATTTAAAACCTGACATTTCAGCGTTTCTTTTAGTCTCATGTTTGTGTGATAAGTATTCACTAAGTTACAGTTCATATTCTGAAGAGTATGGACTTCATTGAGAGCGAGGCTGCAGATCGCGCATCATGTTTGTTTTACAAATCTAATCTACAGAGTATTATGAGTCTCTTTCGCACTGATAAGAACAAAAGCGAGTTGGTCAAGCCGGCGCGGTGAAATATTGAAATATTAACGTTTAAGTTTGAATTAGATTTGCACGTTTGTCAGATCATTAGTACTGCTCGTGGTCTTTCTGATGAAGCTGGTTAAGCTATAGCAAAGACTTTAGACTGCATTACTTACATGTATGAATGGGAGAAAGTGCAACGCTCAATATGGCGGAATAAGCCCCGCCTTCTAATGAAAAGAGCCAATCACTGTGAGCTAAAGTCATTGACTGATCCTGCCTGAAGTATAAGCTTTTTAATGCTATTTGAGCATAACAGCAGTGTTAATTTTGTTGACGAATCATTTTCGTCATAATTTTCGTCAACAACGAGACGAGACGAAAATGTTAGCGAGGGCCGATTAGGGAAGAGATCGGGTCAGAACTGATGTCCTGTGTAATGGATGCGCACATTTGAGTTGAGCTGATCTAACCGCTGGAGAACACGGCTCACACATCCCCAATCCAGCGCTCCAGAGCGGCTCAATCAATAACACACACTTATGCCAGGCCATTGATTATGAACTAATGATGATGAATAATGTTTACTTTACCATGTTTATATAGTAATGTGTTTTAGACCATTGTATTTTATCTCCTCATCTGAACTTGAATGAGCTCCTGCAGATGCAATAGTAAGGCGAGATTTCAAAATAAGAGTCCCGGTGTATTTCCAGCTGGTTTATAATTAAAAGTCACGCATTATATATTCGTTTTTGCTTACACAATAAACTGTGTTTAGTTCCATTCCCATTTAATTCATAGTCAGGAGGAAAGACCAGTATTTGACACATATTCAATAAAGTATCAGCGTTATAATAGTTCACTAAAACCATTAAAAAAAATCTTGGTTACTTAAAATTAAATAAATGTTAACTGAAATTAAAAAAATAAATAAACAAACTTATTTGAAGCTTCAGCTTAACATGATATAGGCTACTAACTAAAACATCTATATAGTTATAAAAACTATACAGATGTTTTTAAAAACAGACAAAAAAGTGAATTGAGCTCTTTCGTGTATTTTTTATGTCAAAAACAAAATGATGTCAAAATGTCAGTTCAAGTGACAGTCGGTTATGTGATGCTTAAATGCTTAATGTATTACAATTGAACTAAACTCATTAGATTTTAGGAGACTAAAACTAAAAACAATTCAGGAGACTAAAATATGGCTAAAACTAAATCAAAATATGCTGTCAAAATGAACACTGCATAACAGTTATGGGAGAATCTGTTGCTGATTTTGCCTTGCAAATATGACTTTCCTTGAAAGGCGCTTACATGAGCTCGTCCAGGGTTGCACTGTCCGCTGTGCAGATGGGATGTAGTTCACACAGAGCTCTGGATGCCACAGAAACCAATGACAAATAAATTGTGCAGAAGTCTGACACGGCCTTGGATGCACAGATCTGGACTGAAGGCTGGTCTATTGATTCCAGAGTGGTTGTTGTTTCATGCTTGTGTGGCCTTGCTACAGTAAAACCCTCGGAGTGTGTGTTGGAAACGCATTATGTGGAATGAGCCGTCACTCCGCCGGAACAAAAGCGATGGGTTTGGGTTACAGCGGGTAACAACTCACAGTGATTCAGTAATGCCTCATTGTTCTGTGCTATTTTGCAAATGATCCTCACAGAAGCGCCACATCTCAGGAGAGAGTGCGAATGCTATGGAAATACTATATAATCTGCATATTTCGGGATGTTTCTCGCCATGCCTGGGAGAGTTCGGCTGTAGCGTGACTAGACGCTTGCTGACTAATCAGACGGGTGTGAATAGATTCATATCTCAGTGGATGTTTCATCAATATGAACTGTTTTATTGCTCTTATTCATCGCATTAGTCCATCCTTCCTTCCATTCTTATATACAGCCAGCAGTGGCTCACAGGTGTCACTCAGGCTTGTGCTCTTGATTAATAATGGATGTGTGTGTATGACAGGCATCTGACGGCTCTCTCACACACACACACACACACACGTCCCTCACCTGTGAGAGCGGCTGGATTATGAGCTGTGGTTCACCTGAGGCTTGATCCTTCACAAAGACACTCAGAACAAAATATACTTCTGCTCTGCCTCGTATAAAAGCATCAACACTGCCTTACAGTTCAGAGTTCTCTTACTTCACTGCTGGTGTTTTTACTCAAATCACGTAATACATGGAAACACAACACAGACACAGATGTAGGGAAATATTGTTGTTTATTAATATGTAGTGCTGTACGTAAATACAAATATTGAGTTAAATTAGTCATAAATGTGTTTAAAACATGCCGTGGTAATTTTTAAATATTGTGTGTTTGTTTGTGTGTGTGTGTGTAAATAAGGGTTATTGTAGTTTACTATTATTAAAACTAATGTGTGTATGCGAGTGTGTGTGTATTTGTGTGTCTATGCGAGTGTGTGTTTGTGTTTGTGTATGCGAGTGTGTGTTTGTGTGCGTATGCGAGTGTGTGTTTGTGTGTGCAAGTGTGTGTTTGTGTGTGTATGCGAGTGTGTGTTTGTGTGTGCAAGTGTGTGTATGCAAGTGTGTGTTTGTGTGTGTATGCGAGTGTGTGTTTGTGTGTCTATGCGAGTGTGTGTTTGTGTGTGTATGCAAGTGTGTGTGTGTGTATGCAAGTGTGTGTTTGTGTGTGTATGCAAGTGTGTGTTTGTGTGTGTATGCGAGTGTGTGTTTGTGTGTGTATGCAAGTGTGTGTGTGTGTGTGTATGCAAGTGTGTGTTTGTGTGTGTATGCAAGTGTGTGTTTGTGTGTGTATGCAAGTGTGTGTTTGTGTGTGTATGCAAGTGTGTGTTTGTGTGTGCAAGTGTGTGTTTGTGTGCGTATGCGAGTGTGTGTGTTTGTGTATGCGAGTGTGTGTGTGTTTGTGTATGCGAGTGTGTGTTTGTGTGTGTATGCGAGTGTGTGTATGTGTGCGTATGCGAGTGTGTGCTTGTGTGCGTATGCGAGTGTGTGTTTGTGTGCGTATGCGAGTGTGTGTTTGTGTGTGTATGCGAGTGTGTGTTTGTGTGCGTATGCGAGTGTGTGTTTGTGTGCGTATGCGAGTGTGGGCATGTTTTTGTGAAATATCAGGACACAAATGTGTATAATGACATGGGTATCACAAAAAGAGGGTGAAATATGAGGACGTTCCCCATGTCCTCACTTTTCAAAATGCTTATATTTCACACAGAATGAGGTTTTTTTCACAGAAAGTAAACTGCACAGTCTCCTGTGAGGGTTAAGTTTAGGGGCAGTGTGTGTGTGTGTGTGTGTGTGTGTGTGTGTGATGGGTAGGTTTAGGGGCAGTGTAGGGGGATAGAAAATACGGTTTGTACGGTATAAAAACCATTACGCCTATGGAATGTCCCCACATTTCACAAAAACACCCCTGTGTGTGTTTGTGTGCGTATGCGAGTGTGTGTTTGTGTGTGTATGCGAGTGTGTGTTTGTGTGTATATGCAAGTGTGTGTTTGTGTGTGTATGCGAGTGTGTGTTTGTGTGTCTATGCGAGTGTGTGTTTGTGTGTGTATGCAAGTGTGTGTGTGTATGCAAGTGTGTGTTTATGTGCGTATGCAAGTGTGTGTTTGTGTGTGTATGCGAGTGTGTGTTTGTGTGTGTATGCGAGTGTGTGTTTGTGTGTGTATGCAAGTGTGTGTTTGTGTGTATGCGAGTGTGTGTTTTTGTGTGTATGCAAGTGTGTGTTTGTGTGTGTATGCGAGTGTGTGCTTGTGTGTGTATGCAAGTGTGTGTGTGTGTGTGTGTGTGTGCAAGTGTGTGTTTATGTGCGTATGCAAGTGTGTGTTTGTGTGTGTATGCGAGTGTGTGTTTGTGTGTGTATGCGAGTGTGTGTTTGTGTGTGTATGCAAGTGTGTGTTTGTGTGTATGCGAGTGTGTGTTTTTGTGTGTATGCAAGTGTGTGTTTGTGTGTGTATGCGAGTGTGTGTTTGTGTGTGTATGCAAGTGTGTGTTTGTGTGTGTATGCAAGTGTGTGTGTGTGTGTGTGTGTGCAAGTGTGTGTTTGTGTGTGTATGCGAGTGTGTGTTTGTGTGCGTATGCGAGTGTGTTTGTGTGCGTATGCAAGTGTGTGTGTGTATGCAAGTGTGTGTTTGTGTGCGTATGCAAGTGTGTGTTTGTGTGTGTATGCGAGTGTGTGTTTGTGTGTGTATGCGAGTGTGTGTTTGTGTGTCTATGCAAGTGTGTGTTTGTGTGTATGCGAGTGTGTGTTTGTGTGTGTATGCAAGTGTGTGTTTGTGTGTGTATGCGGGTGTGTGTTTGTGTGTGTATGCAAGTGTGTGTTTGTGTGTGTATGCAAGTGTGTGTGTGTGTGTGTGCAAGTGTGTGTTTGTGTGTGTATGCGAGTGTGTGTTTGTGTGCGTATGCGAGTGTGTTTGTGTGCGTATGCAAGTGTGTGTGTGTATGCAAGTGTGTGTTTGTGTGCGTATGCAAGTGTGTGTTTGTGTGTGTGTATGCGAGTGTGTGTTTGTGTGTGTGTATGCGAGTGTGTGTTTGTGTGTGTATGCGAGTGTGTGTTTGTGTGTATGCGAGTGTGTGTTTGTGTGTGTATGCAAGTGTGTGTGTGTGTATGCAAGTGTGTGTTTTTGTGTGTCTATGCAAGTGTGTGTTTGTGTGTGTATGCGAGTGTGTGTTTGTGTGTCTATGCGAGTGTGTGTTTGTGTGTGTATGCAAGTGTGTGTGTGTATGCAAGTGTGTGTTTGTGTGCGTATGCAAGTGTGTGTTTGTGTGCGTATGCGAGTGTGTTTGTGTGTGTATGCGAGTGTGTGTGTGTGTATGCAAGTGTGTGTGTGTATGCAAGTGTGTTTGTGTGTGTATGCAAGTGTGTGTGTGTGTATGCAAGTGTGTGTTTTTGTGTGTCTATGCAAGTGTGTGTTTGTGTGTGTATGCGAGTGTGTGTTTGTGTGTGCATGTGAGTGTGTGTGTGTTTGTGTGCGTATGCGAGTGTGTGTGTGTTTGTGTATGCGAGTGTGTGTGTGTTTGTGTTTGTGTATGCGAGTGTGTGTTTGTGTGCGTATGCGAGTGTGTGTATGTGTGCGTATGCGAGTGTGTGTATGTGTGCGTATGCGAGTGTGTGTATGTGTGCGTATGCGAGTGTGTGTTTGTGTGCGTATGCGAGTGTGTGTATGTGTGCGTATGCGAGTGTGTGTATGTGTGCGTATGCGAGTGTGTGTATGTGTGCGTATGCGAGTGTGTGTATGTGTGCGTATGCGAGTGTGTGTATGTGTGCGTATGCGAGTGTGTGTATGTGTGTGTATGCGAGTGTGTGTATGTGTGCGTATGCGAGTGTGTGTATGTGAGTAACAGTTTGCAACAGTTGTGTACAATTGTCCTCAGTGTGCGTCTCAAAATCATAAAGCCACTTCTGTAAAGGAAGATCTGCACCCGCTGCGAGTCGCTGCTCTGTGTGGTGTGTGTACGGTGTGTGTGCACGTCCAGCTCCGAGCCGCATTTATAGATCTGAGGCGCGGGGAGACGATCAAATCGACGTGGAACATGGAAAACTCTTTCTTGTCAGCTTCAGAGATGAGCAATTATAACACGAGTCACAAATTATGATGTTCTTTGACTCCGGAGTGAAGGATTTGGCTCTGATGTATTGACTCTGTCACTGCGTCTTGTTTGCTAATCATCTGGAATTAATATTTCACCGCAGAATATTGTGGGATCAGCGTAATAAACCCACATCAAATACTGCAAACGCCGCAGCAGCCTTCCCACTCGTGCAAGTCAAAGGCTATAAACGTCATTTGAAAGAAAGATTTATATTTCATAGAGTCGTGTGACTGGAGGAGAGACTCTTCCTGCTCCATTAGATCACTTTTTATCCCACTTGTGCGCCAATTACATCCGCCCATCTCTTGCATTATGCTAAATTGATTCACTTATTATGAAGAAATAATCCTGTAATCGATGATCGCACAGCGACTGTATCTTATAAATGTGTGTGTTTTAGAGCATAAGCTTGAGAAGTGTTATCGTCAGGCCTGTTATTCTCCTCTAGCGGCTGATGAATGACTGAGCGCTGGTAACAATGCCTGCCATAACTCCGCCGCTCCCGCTGCTGATGTCATATCCTGACATGTTAATATAGATTTACGCCTCACTGTATGTTGCCTTTGTTCCTCCTCAGTTTAAGCTGTCCCTCTTTCCACAGTGTAAAAGTTTTAGTTTGTTGTATATACTCTATATTCCCAAAAGTGTTGTGACGCCTGCCTTCACATGCACATGAGCTTCCCATTCCCAATCCGTAGGGTTTAATG
The DNA here is from genome assembly GCA_023566225.1 of Romanogobio albipinnatus. Classification (NCBI taxonomy): domain Eukaryota; kingdom Metazoa; phylum Chordata; class Actinopteri; order Cypriniformes; family Gobionidae; genus Romanogobio; species Romanogobio albipinnatus. Next base: position 52,871,568 of record CM042252.1, on the reverse strand, counting down.
TGCAGCTCTAACAGCTTCAGCTCTTCTGGGAAGGCTTTCCTCAAGGGTTAGGAGTGTGTTTATGGGGATTCTTCTAGAAGCGCATTTGTGATGTTGGACGAGAAGGCCTGGCTCTCAGTCTCCGCTCTAATTCATCCCAAAGGTGTTCTATCGGGTTGAGGTCAGGACTCTGTGCAGGCCAGTCCAGTTCCTCCACACCAAACTCGCTCATCCATGTCTTTATGGAGCGGCGCTTTGAGCACTGGAGCGCAGTCATGCTGGGACAGGAAGGGGCCGTCCCCAAACTGTTCCCACAAAGTTGGGGGCATGAAATTGTCCAAAATGTCTTGGTGAAGCGTTAAGAGTTCCTTTCACTGGAACTAACCCCTGAAAAACAACCCCACCCCATAATCCCCCCTCCACTAAATTTTATAATAATAATAATAATAATAATAATAATTTAATTGACACAATTGCCTCAATTTATTTATTTATTTATTTATTGTTATGTTTTTAAATGACTAATGAGGAGCAATATTTTACGATATACACTTGTCATATATTAATTTGATTTATGTATATTTATTTTTAAATGGCCGATTATGAACAATATTTTATAATACATGTATTATTGTTTTCCATATTATGACTTATGACTACAAATAATAATAATAATAATAATAATGAGAAGAAGAAGAAGAAGAAGAAGAAGAAGAAGAAGAAAATTTTTTCCATATCATGACAACAACAATAAACATAATAATAATAATAATAATAATAAACATAATAATAATCATAATTTTAATAAAATTAGATAGCAAAACAACAACACAATTGACATAAATTATTTATTAGTCAGGCGAGTCCCGTTCTCCTGGCAGACTCGTCCATGGGATTGTCAGACAGAGAAGCGTGATTGGTCACTCAGAGAACACGTCTCCACTGCTCTAGAGTCCAGTGGCGGCGCGCTTTACCCCACTGCATCCCATGCTTTGGTGCTGTAAGGCTTGGATGAGCTGCTCGGCCATGGAAACCCATTCCATGAAGCTCTACACACTGTTCTTGAGCTCATCTGAAGGCCACAGAAGTTTGGAGGTCTGGAGCTCTTGACTCTGCAGAAAGTTGGCGACTTCTGTGACCCTCAGCATGCGCTGACCCCGCTCTGTGTGGCTGAGTTGCTGTTGTTCCCAATCACTTCCACTTTGTTATAATCCCACTAACAGTTGAGCGTGGAATATTTAGTATAATATTTGGACTTATTGCATGCTGGGACAGGAAGGGGCCGTCCCCAAACTGTTCCCACAAAGTTGGGAGCATGAAATTGTCCAAAATGTCTTGGTGAAGAATTAAGAGTTCCTTTCACTGGAACTAAGGGCAGGGCTGTACATATATGTCGCACGTGCTACAAAAAAATGTGTCTGTGCGATGAATATATTTACCTCAGTAGCGCGTGCGATACAGTTTAGCATGTGAGACAGAGCTCGTTTGAGTGAAGGGAGAATTTGTTTTGTGCTCGTGTGAGGTTAATCTAGGGCTGCACGATTGACTGAAATTAAACCAAAATCGAGATTTGTTTTTGAAATGATGAAAATCGCTTCAATTTTTAAATAAATAAATAAATGTGCAGATGAAGTTAATGCTGCTCTATCTCTGCATGCACTGTGGGATGGAGTCACTGGCATTTTAGTTCCAAAAGCGGCACGGTTTGCATGAAAAACGGCTAATAAAAGCTGTCAATCATGGGCTCGGTGCACACCGAACCCGAGACTCTGAAGGAGGTGGCACTGGAACTGCCCCGCGATTCACGTGAATCAGGTGAGACGGACTCGGGTGCGCATTTGTTCAGGAAGAAGCGTAGCCTGCATATGTGTTTTAGCGTATTACAATGTATTTAGTTCAATAAAACACATGTAAGGGATGACGGTGTTGATGATTTATCTTGGATACGAGTGGATTCTTGCATGTGCGTGCAGTCAGGGCAACAAATGAACTTCATGCGACGCACACACACAGTAAACCCAAGAGTCGTTACCCAGCTGCGCATAATAGCACCAAATTAATAAAAACACAATATATTTACTGCAGTGTGTTTTCTATCATCCGCCGTGCACATGTTTGATGACGTAAGATGAACAAGTGCACCAGGGTTCGATAGAATCAAGTTGAGTGTGAGACCAGACCAGCACTGACCAATGGCGTTTGGACATGACCCCAGCAGACGCTCCCAGTGTTAAAGCCCCTTAATGTGCATTAGAGAAAGCTACAACCTCTTTCCACACTTGTAATGAGAAGCGTTTACAAACCTGTTGTCCAACAAAAGAGAACATTAATCGAGTGTTTGAAATCACCTACTTTTGTAATCTGACAGGCTTCACATCACAGAATGAGGCAGAAATTATATTATTTTATATATTCTGCAGTACAGTGAGAGATTCGTGGTGTAGAGACGAGTACAGTACTTTTTTCTTTCTCAGTGAGTAGATAAGATAAAATAAGACATTACAGTCACATTTTTTTTATCATAATTTAATATTTTATTATAAAACCTTAGAACTTTCTAATGATTTATGTTTTCTTTAAAATATAATAATAATAATAATAATAATAATAATTGTTATTATTATTTTTATTCTTAAATATTTGTATTGTATAGCACTTTTTGCATTTTTCAGACATGCTAACAGACGTTTTATACATGTGCTACAAAACGTTCAACCTCTGTAGCACCAGTGCTGTGTGCAAAAAAAGTTAACGCACAGCCCTGAAGGGGCCAAGCCCAACGTCCATTGGATTGTCAGACAGAGAAGCGTGATTGGTCACTCAGAGAACACGTCTCCACTGCTCTAGAGTCCAGTGGCGGCCCGCTTTACCCCACTGCATCCCACACTTTGGTGCTGTAAGGCTTGGATGAGCGGCTCGGCCATGGAAACCCATTCCATGAAGCTCTACACACTGTTCTTGAGCTCATCTGAAGGCCACAGAAGTTTGGAGGTCTGGAGCTCTTGACTCTGCAGAAAGTTGCCGACTTCTGTGACCCTCAGCATGCGCTGACCCCGCTCTGTGTGGCTGAGTTGCTGTTGTTCCCAATCGCTTCCACTTTGTTATAACCCCACTAACAGTTGAGCGTGGAATATTTAGTATAATATTTGGACTAATGGCACAGGTGTCCAGCGATCACGGCCCCACGCTTGAGTTCTCTGAGCTCCTGAGAGCGGCCCATTCTCTCACTGATGTGTGTAGAAGCGTCTGCAGGCCTAGAGCTTGAGTTCTCTGAGCTCCTGAGAGCGGTCCATTCTCTCACTGATGTGTGTAGAAGCGTCTGCAGGCCTAGAGCTTGAGTTCTCTGAGCTCCTGAGAGCGGCCCATTCTCTCACTGATGTGTGTTGAAGCGTCTGCAGGACTAGAGCTTGAGTTCTCTGAGCTCCTGAGAGCGGCCCATTCTCTCACTGATGTGTGTAGAAGCGTCTGCAGGACTAGAGCTTGAGTTCTCTGAGCTCCTGAGAGCGGTCCATTCTCTCACTGATGTGTGTAGAAGCGTCTGCAGGTCTAGAGCTTGAGTTCTCTGAGCTCCTGAGAGCGGCCCATTCTCTCACTGATGTGTGTAGAAGCGTCTGCAGGTCTAGAGCTTGAGTTCTCTGAGCTCCTGAGAGCGGCCCATTCTCTCACTGATGTGTGTAGAAGCGTCTGCAGGTCTAGAGCTTGAGTTCTCTGAGCTCCTGAGAGCGGTCCATTCTCTCACTGATGTGTGTAGAAGCGTCTGCAGGCCTAGAGCTTGAGTTCTCTGAGCTCCTGAGAGCGGTCCATTCTCTCACTGATGTGTGTAGAAGCGTCTGCAGGTCTAGAGCTTGAGTTCTCTGAGCTCCTGAGAGCGGCCCATTCTCTCACTGATGTGTGTAGAAGCGTCTGCAGGACTAGAGCTTGAGTTCTCTGAGCTCCTGAGAGCGGCCCATTCTCTCACTGATGTGTGTAGAAGCGTCTGCAGGACTAGAGCTGGAGTTCTCTGAGCTCCTGAGAGCGGCCCATTCTCTCACTGATGTGTGTAGAAGCGTCTGCAGGTCTAGAGCTTGAGTTCTCTGAGCTCCTGAGAGCGGCCCATTCTCTCACTGATGTGTGTAGAAGCGTCTGCAGGACTAGAGCTGGAGTTCTCTGAGCTCCTGAGAGCGGCCCATTCTCTCACTGATGTGTGTAGAAGCGTCTGCAGGTCTAGAGCTTGAGTTCTCTGAGCTCCTGAGAGCGGCCCATTCTCTCACTGATGTGTGTAGAAGCGTCTGCAGGTCTAGAGCTTGAGTTCTCTGAGCTCCTGAGAGCGGCCCATTCTCTCACTGATGTGTGTAGAAGCGTCTGCAGGACTAGAGCTTGAGTTCTCTGAGCTCCTGAGAGCGGCCCATTCTCTCACTGATGTGTGTAGAAGCGTCTGCAGGTCTAGAGCTTGAGTTCTCTGAGCTCCTGAGAGCGGCCCATTCTCTCACTGATGTGTGTAGAAGCGTCTGCAGGACTAGAGCTTGAGTTCTCTGAGCTCCTGAGAGCGGCCCATTCTCTCACTGATGTGTGTAGAAGCGTCTGCAGGTCTAGAGCTTGAGTTCTCTGAGCTCCTGAGAGCGGCCCATTCTCTCACTGATGTGTGTAGAAGCGTCTGCAGGACTAGAGCTGGAGTTCTCTGAGCTCCTGAGAGCGGCCCATTCTCTCACTGATGTGTGTAGAAGCGTCTGCAGGACTAGAGCTTGAGTTCTCTGAGCTCCTGAGAGCGGCCCATTCTCTCACTGATGTGTGTAGAAGCGTCTGCAGGACTAGAGCTTGAGTTCTCTGAGCTCCTGAGAGCGGCCCATTCTCTCACTGATGTGTGTAGAAGCGTCTGCAGGTCTAGAGCTTGAGTTCTCTGAGCTCCTGAGAGCGGTCCATTCTCTCACTGATGTGTGTAGAAGCGTCTGCAGGTCTAGAGCTTGAGTTCTCTGAGCTCCTGAGAGCGGCCCATTCTCTCACTGATGTGTGTAGAAGCGTCTGCAGGACTAGAGCTTGAGTTCTCTGAGCTCCTGAGAGCGGCCCATTCTCTCACTGATGTGTGTAGAAGCGTCTGCAGGTCTAGAGCTTGAGTTCTCTGAGCTCCTGAGAGCGGCCCATTCTCTCACTGATGTGTGTAGAAGCGTCTGCAGGCCTAGAGCTTGAGTTCTCTGAGCTCCTGAGAGCGGCCCATTCTCTCACTGATGTGTGTAGAAGCGTCTGCAGGTCTAGAGCTTGAGTTCTCTGAGCTCCTGAGAGCGGCCCATTCTCTCACTGATGTGTGTAGAAGCGTCTGCAGGACTAGAGCTTGAGTTCTCTGAGCTCCTGAGAGCGGCCCATTCTCTCACTGATGTGTGTAGAAGCGTCTGCAGGTCTAGAGCTTGAGTTCTCTGAGCTCCTGAGAGCGGTCCATTCTCTCACTGATGTGTGTAGAAGCGTCTGCAGGTCTAGAGCTTGAGTTCTCTGAGCTCCTGAGAGCGGTCCATTCTCTCACTGATGTGTGTAGAAGCGTCTGCAGGTCTAGAGCTTGAGTTCTCTGAGCTCCTGAGAGCGGTCCATTCTCTCACTGATGTGTGTAGAAGCGTCTGCAGGTCTAGAGCTTGAGTTCTCTGAGCTCCTGAGAGCGGTCCATTCTCTCACTGATGTGTGTAGAAGCGTCTGCAGGTCTAGAGCTTGAGTTCTCTGAGCTCCTGAGAGCGGCCCATTCTCTCACTGATGTGTGTAGAAGCGTCTGCAGGCCTAGAGCTTGAGTTCTCTGAGCTCCTGAGAGCGGCCCATTCTCTCACTGATGTGTGTAGAAGCGTCTGCAGGACTAGAGCTTGAGTTCTCTGAGCTCCTGAGAGCGGCCCATTCTCTCACTGATGTGTGTAGAAGCGTCTGCAGGACTAGAGCTTGAGTTCTCTGAGCTCCTGAGAGCGGCCCATTCTCTCACTGATGTGTGTAGAAGCGTCTGCAGGTCTAGAGCTTGAGTTCTCTGAGCTCCTGAGAGCGGTCCATTCTCTCACTGATGTGTGTAGAAGCGTCTGCAGGCCTAGAGCTTGAGTTCTCTGAGCTCCTGAGAGCGGCCCATTCTCTCACTGATGTGTGTAGAAGCGTCTGCAGGACTAGAGCTTGAGTTCTCTGAGCTCCTGAGAGCGGCCCATTCTCTCACTGATGTGTGTAGAAGCGTCTGCAGGTCTAGAGCTTGAGTTCTCTGAGCTCCTGAGAGCGGTCCATTCTCTCACTGATGTGTGTAGAAGCGTCTGCAGGTCTAGAGCTTGAGTTCTCTGAGCTCCTGAGAGCGGTCCATTCTCTCACTGATGTGTGTAGAAGCGTCTGCAGGTCTAGAGCTTGAGTTCTCTGAGCTCCTGAGAGCGGTCCATTCTCTCACTGATGTGTGTAGAAGCGTCTGATGTGGGGGGGCGGCCCAACACTTGTGGCAGTATAGTGTGTTTGGTGTTTTTGACACATTTGTCTAGAAAAATGAGAGCAGTCTCCCATCGGTGGCTTATTAAAAGTTTTTCTGCATAAGGGGAAGAAATTTTGTTTTGGCCCCAAGGCAAAATAAAAATAGCCATTTTTTATGCTACAGGTGCATGTTTTTAAATGAAGTGTCAGTATTTACTCTAATATTTTGTTACAAAAAATATGTGTATTGTATAAACTTTTATAAGGGTTTCTAATTTGCAATATTATTTAGCTGTTGAGTAACTTCATACTGGACACTCGATCAGCATAAAACCTGTGGAGAGTGTACATTTAAACCACATTACATTCATACAATAACACACAGTGATATTTGTGTATTGTTTTAATACTATTATAGTGCTCCTCTGTTGTATAATATTTCATATTTTGAATCAGTAACTGAAATATTTTAGTTTATTTTTTCATTTTATTTTAGTGCTTACAAGGCAACAGTTCTCTCTCTCTCTCTCTTTAAAAAGTTTTCAACTTTTTGTCAAATGATCATATTTGAGGTATTGTTTAGTTTTGGTTGGTTCTTGTAAGTTTATGAACTGCACGTCTGAGTTTCTGCTCAGATTTTCAGTGTTTTTGTGCAAAAATGTTGAGTTTTGAAAAAGAGTCTAGCAAATAGAGTTTTTATTTGTCCATCCATCAATCAATCTTTCCTTCCATCCGTCCATCCAATCATCAGTCCATCAATCGATCAATCTATCCATTCATCCATCCATCCGTCCATCCATCCATCCATCCATCCATCCATCCATCAGTCCATCCATCAGTCCATCCATCATCAATCTATCCTTCCATCCATCCATCATCAATCTATCCTTCCATCCATCCATCATCAATCTATCCATCCATCCATCCATCATCAATCTATCCTTCCATCCATCCATCATCAATCTATCCATCCATCCATCCATCCATCAATCTATCCTTCCATCATCCATCCATCCATCCATCAATCATCCTTCCATCCATCCATCCATCAGTCTTTCCTTCCATCCGTCCATCCAACCATCAGTCCATCAATCCATCAATCCATCAATCTATCCTTCCATCATCCATCCATCCATCCATCAATCTATCCTTCCATCCATCCATCCATCCATCAGTCTTTCCTTCCATCCGTCCATCCAAACAACACTCCATCAATCGATCAATATATCATTCCACCAATCCGTCCATCCATCCATATATCTATAATTCCATCATCCATCAATCTATTCTTCAATCCATCTGTCCATCCATTCATCAATCTATCCTTCCATCTATCCACCCATCCATCCATCCATCAGTCTTTCCTTCCATCTTTCCATCCAACCATCAGTCCATCAATCGATCAATCTATCCTTTTATCAGTCTTTCATCCATCCATCAATCTATCCTTCCATCATCCATCAATCTATCCTTCTATCCATCCATCCATCATCAATCTATCCTTCCATCCATCAATCCATCCATCCATCCATCCACCCACCCATCCATCAATCCATTAATAAAGGGAATTGATTCTAGAGTAATGTTGGCTTGCATATCATTCCATAACCAATTTTCATAAAATTTTAATTAAATTTAAAATGCATTAAAACGAGAAAGAAAGAAAGAAAGAAAGAAAGAAAGACAGCTGATCTACATGCTAAATTGGTCAGTAAAGCGAGCATAAATTGAAATGATGTGACATCAAATGATGTTTTTCAGATATTAACATGCATTCAAGCTGAATTACCCTTTGTTTGTTTCCTCCAGCTCCGTGTGGAAGCCGGTCGACGGCTTCAGAGGGCACCGTTCTGTCCCCGAACTACCCTCGCAACTACACCGAGGGCCAGTCCTGCGTGTATGAGATCTCGGTGCCAGGAGAGTTCGGTAAGAAACACAGAGCTTTCAACCTGAACGTCAAGCTTTACTGATGGGAGACGATATGCTGCTATTGTACAGCAGCATTGTACCCTTTTAATAAGGAAAGACACGTTTCGTTCTCTTCATTTCTGAGAGCTGCTTTCCCTGGTATTGAAGAGGCGCAGAAGTCACAAATGAAATGCGCATTTGTGTGTTTGTGCAACAATAGCAGAAATACTTTCGTCTTAAAGGGTTTCTAAAATCAGAATCTCAGACGGTCTGTTTTGCCTAACACCGCGGCCCAGCAGGATCACAACTTCTGAGATGGTTTGTGCTTGGAGTCTCTGGGGCGACTGAGATCATGTTTAGAGCTAAGAGCCTCATATTTTATGCATGTACACACTGTATTTGTTTAGCTTTGCTTGTAACAAGCGGCATCGACTGTGCACAGCAAGATACCGAGCCATCCAGGAACAAACAACGGAGAATGTTTTAGTGACCTCATGTGAACCGTAGAAACTTATTGTTTTTTAATAACCTAGCTATTGCATACTATTGCGTTTAATTTATGTTTTTGATAGTTTGGTCCATAGTGGAGTTAGTTAAAGCTCTCCCTTGTAGTGATTTTACTTTTGTCCATCCAAGGACGCTAAGTAAGGCAGTTATTGGTATGTACCAATCATGCACCGCTGGTTTATCATTAAAAGTCACGCATTATATATTCGTTTTTGCTTACACAATAAACTGTATTTAATTTAATTCCCATTTAATTCACAATCAGGAGGAAAGACCAGTATTTGACACATATTCAATAAAGTATCAGCGTTATAATAGTTCACTAAAACCATTAAAAAAAAAATTTAATTACATGAAATTAAATAAATGTTAACTGAAAAAAAAAAATATATATATATATTTTGATATGGCCTACTGACTAAAACAGAAATACAAAGTTATAAAATCTATATGGCTGTTTTTAAAAAACAGACAAAAAAGTGAATTGAGCTCTTTCGTGTATTTTTAATGTCAAAAACAAAATGATGTCAAAATGTCAGTTCAAGTGTCAGTCGGTTATGTGATGCTTAAATGCTTAATGTATTACAATTGAACTAAACTCATTAGATTTTAGGAGACTAAAACTAAAAACAATTCAGGAGACTAAAATATGACTAAAACTAAATCAAAATTAACACTGCCCAGAATCACATCATTGGTTGGGCAAATACATAATCCCGCCCCAAAATCACATCATTGGTTGGACAAATACATAATCCCGCCCGCCCCAAAATCACATCATTGGTTGGACAAATACATAGTCCCGCCCCAGAATCACATCATTGGTTGGGCAAATACATAATCCCGCCCCAAAATCACATCATTGGTTGGACAAATACATAATCCCGCCCGCCCCAAAATCACATCATTGGTTGGACAAATACATAGTCCCGCCCCAGAATCACATCATTGGTTGGGCAAATACATATTCCTGCCCCAAAATAACATCATAGGTTGGACAAATAGATAATCCCACCCCAAAATCACATCATTGGTTGGACAAATACATAATCCCGCCCCAAAATCACATCATTGGTTGGGCAAATACATAGTCCCGCCCGCCCCAAAATCACATCATTGGTTGGACAAATACATAGTCCCGCCCCAAAATCACATCATTGGTTGGACAAATACATAGTCCCGCCCCAAAATTACATCATTGGTTGGACAAATACATAGTCCCGCCCCAGAATCACATCATTGGTTGGGCAATTACATAGTCCCGCACCAAAATAACATCATAGGTTAAAAAATACTTAGTCCCGCCCCAAAATCACATCATTGGTTGGACAAATACATATTCCCGCCCCAGAATCACATCATTGGTTGGGCAATTACATAGTCCCGCCCCAAAATAACATCATAGGTTGGACAAATACATAGTCCCGCCCAAAAATCACATAATTGGTTGGAAAAATACATTGTCCTGCCCCAATATCACATCATTGGTTGGACAAATACATAGTCCCGCCCCAAAATCACATCATTGGTTGGACAAATACATAGTCCCGCCCCAAAATCACATCATTGGTTGGACAAATACATAGTCCCGCCCCAAAAATAACATCATTGGTTGGACACATAATCCCGCCCCAAGATCACATCATTGGTTGGACAAATACATAGTCCCGCTCAAAAATCACATCATAGGTTGAACAAATACATAGTCCCGCCCAAAAATCACATCATTGGTTGGACAAATACATAGTCCCGCCCAAAAATAACATCATTGGTTGGACACATAATCCCGCCCCAAGATCACATCATTGGTTGGACAAATACATAGTCCCGCCCCAATATCACATCATTGGTTGGACACATAATCCCGCCCCAAGATCACATCATTGGTTGGACAAATACATAGTCCCGCCCAAAAATTACATCATTGATTGGACACATAATCCCGCCCCAAGATCACATCATTGGTTGGACAAATACATAGTCCCGCCCAAAAATCACATCATTGGTTGGACACATAATCCCGCCCCAAGATCACATCATTGGTTGGACAAATACATAGTCCCGCCCAAAAATAACATCATTGATTGGACACATAATCCCGCCCCAAGATCACATCATTGGTTGGACAAATACATAGTCCCGCCCAAAAATTACATCATTGATTGGACACATAATCCCGCCCCAAGATCACATCATTGGTTGGACAAATACATAGTCCCGCCCAAAAATCACATCATTGGTTGGACAAATACATAGTCCCGCCCAAAAATCACATCATTGGTTGGACAAATACATAGATGACCACCTTCCCCCTCTCTTAGATTGGAACACTAGTCAAGGTATTTTACCTCGGCTGTATGAGAACGCTCCACACAGGAGGCGGTTCAATCCTTTAGATTGAATGTAAAGTGGTGAGAGTTGGTCAGCTGATTTATCTGAAAGATTGGTGAGATTTCTAACTTGTAGAGCCTCTTCTGCATTATACACAAGTATAATACACAAAGACACAATTGTAATAAAATAGATTTTATTAAAGTGGGGGTGAAACACTCAGTTTCAGTCAATCTCATGTCAATCTTGAGTGCCTATAGAGTAGTGTTGCATCATATCTCCGAATTGTAGTTTTAAGACTTTTTCAGGCGAGAATGTACTTGTTTAAAGATTAAATCTGTGGTTTATTTATAAAGAGAGCGCCTATTTTACAATTTTATCTGCCGTTTTCGGAGTTGTGAGATCCAGGCGGTCAGCGGGTGTTCAGCGCTCGTTAACCCCAGCGAGAGTGGCCTTACCTCGGCCAGTCCTTCTGATGTCTGGCTCTGATGAATTTATCTTAATTTTCTTAACTTCTTTCTTAAGAAGATTTTCGTGAATCCGGCCCCTGAGCTTAACCTTGTTGCAAATGTCTCTGTGTGTCTTCTGACTCTGTGGGTCAGACACTCAGGACTTGGTCAATCTGCTTTGGTTTCTCTGGCATGGAGACTCGGGACGTGTTGTAGTCATCTCGCTGGACTAAAACTCTGAACGTAGTGGTTGTTAATGTCTCTTTCCTCACAGGATGGAGGCTCAGAACGTGGTCGTATCTGTTTCTGCCTCACAAGCTGTAGATCCTCGGATCGTTTGTTGTCTCTCTGGATTAACCAGAGACTCAGAATGTTACGGTGTATCTGATATGTCTCATCCTTGGTGGACAGACTCAGAACTTGGTGAACTGTTTGTCTCTCTCAAGGAGAAACTCAGAACTTGGTTGCTCTGTCACAGTCTCACTCGTGGGGAGACTCAGAACAAGGTGTGTCTGTTGAAAGGGTACCTTTATCCTTTTCCGAATAGGAAGGGATTGCAATTTGGCGCTTCTCCATTCCAGTGTTGCGATTGGCTGCTGGGACACCACCCTTCTTTCCCCTGTGGAACTCATTTGCATACTGTACACAGTTAGAAGTCTTTAAAGTTTACCAATGCATTTCTCACTTTCCAAACCACCATCAGAATACCCTTGGCAATTTTCTAAACAAATAGACACCAAACGTGATGGGAAAAGATTGAACTGTTCATTCATTTGTTCATTAACAGCTGATTCTGTGTAAGATGCTGCATTAGAAATAGCTGTACTGAAAATACTTTTTTCTCTGAATAAGTATGAAATGGATGTGAGTATATTTTCCGGCTTTCCATGTGTTCACTGTTACACGGTAGGGGGCGCTGTAGCGCATTTCCTGGACGAGTACAGAATCTCCTGATCAAAACACAGCAACGTGCGATATCATAATCAGATGCATATGTAAAATAGCGCGATAATCGACATTAAACAGCATATAAATCATAACTGCCTAATGTTATTGAATAAAATGTCGCCCCAGGACGAGTTATAGGACTGTGAAGCTTTGGGGTGTTGAGGGACTCGATCTACAACACCTGTGTTTTATTCATCGCCCGGATGTAACGTTAGCCTGGATGCCAGACGAACTTAGCCCCGCCCACAATTTTTTTTGCACGGGCAGTTCGGTCTGGACTGGATCCATAGAGAAGTAATTATGCCCGAACAGAAACTGTTCGGACCAATGAAATTGTCAGGGCGGGCTTTAGACGATGATGGACAGATGATCAACAGTAACGTAATCATCCACGTCATCAAAGGCGCTTGGGTTGAATTTGTTCTAATCCTAAACGGAGAACTTGCTCGTGTATGTGTTCACCTTCACTATTTCTCTCAGAAATGATGATGGTGTTGGTCAGTACTCTGTGTGTCCTTAAATTCTTTTTTACAACACCGGCAAAGATCGTTTACACTCGTCTTCTTCTTCTAACGTGACTTATTCCAGCGCGCGTGACAGGGTTGCCAAGTTTTTACAGCAAAACTCGCCCAATTGCTACTCAAAACTAGCCAAAAACAAGCCCAATAGCTTTCCGGGTGGGGGCGGTTCTCCGGGAAAAATGGCATTTGGGGGGTAAAATATGTGTTATTTTGGCAGGGCTGCTAAATTTCGCATTCCTGGGTCTGTATATCACATAATTGGGGTCGCTTCAACCCGCGGACTTGGCAACACAGTGCAGTTGAGTTCTGTTGACATTTGACAACTAACGTTATGCGTCGCTCCGTTGCTCTGATTGGTTGTAGGTCTATCCAATTGAGGTCTTTCCTGGTTCGGCTGAAACACGCCCCATAATCACAGCCCAACGGAGCAGATCAGACTCATATTCTGACTAGAATTGAGTATGACGACGTCAGGCTAACGTAACGTTAGTCTTTTACAAAAACGTGATTTTCTCAGCTTTATTCTCCAAATGTTGATTTTTCATGAAACTTGCAACATTCAAGTGTTGATTAAAAAAATTATGTATGAAGCTGGAATAAAACAGTGGGTCTGTTCTTTATTTTGATATATTGCATGTTTAGATATTCCGTGGGCCATGAAAATGACCATAAATGCTGGCGGTGACTGGCAAATGTCATGTTTACGTTCATTTAAAAGACCTAACCGGCTATGTTTACGATGATACTCAACAAGACAGGCATTTTGAAATCATTTTGTGTGAATATTCGCGCACTGTGAGACGCGTGGCCGTGCTTATGTGTGTTGTTGCTGCACTTTGCGAGTAGCAGACTGAGAGACACTTTCTCGTCTATGAGCGCTTGAATATTTAAATTGGCAAGGCTTAAAAATGTGCAAATGATCAGTTTCCGTGAAGATGCAGCTCTGGCCCGAGTGTCTTTCACGCTGGCACTGGACCATTGGGCAATTCTTATTGTCGACCGTAATGACAACATTTTTTTGTCATTCATTCAGGTGGGGCGGGGGGGTCAGGGGGGCATTTTGTGAGGACGGGCCGCCCCCCCCCAAAACAATGGTAGGGGAAACACTGGAGTAGTTTACATCAGTCTTAAGGTTTCCAAACATAGTTATAAATGGATTTAGATGGATCATTGTGGTCTTTCTTTTACCCACTACTGCTAAGGTCCTGTGGAATTTTTATGGCAGTCATAGACCAGGACACTAGGGATTTGGGTGAAGGGCAGAAACTGCATGTGGACCAATGAGATGTCTTGTCCTTCCTAGGCTTTGGTACTAGAGCTGGTCTTCTTGCCCTCTAAGAGGTGTCTGGCTGTTGTCCTAGCATCTTAATCTGATGGCGTTGGACAGTTTGTTTGTGTTAGTCCTCCAAGATCCAATCAAAATGTAGCAAACCTTTGTCCACTGCACGCATTCATTTTTTAATACGCAAATTACATTGCATTAACTTTTCATACCAGTTTCAAACCTTACATTAACAGTCAGAGAAAACTCCAAAGTGCTCCAAAGACACACATTACACTAAAATGAATTTGAGTAGCCCGTCTTTCATGTCGTCGATGAATTTCAAACCCTCTTTAGTTTATATTAATACGTCTGTTCTAACTCATCTAAATGGAGTTTAGGGATGATGCCTCCGGGCGTCTCACTCGATTATCAAAGTGTTCTGATAATTTTCAGGAAGAGAGACGGAGAATAGAAAACGCCAACCGCTGAAGGTCTTCTTAAAATATCACATCAAACAGGACTTGAAGTTCTCAACTCTTCAAAAAAACCTCTCAACTCAAGAGTTTCAGAGTTTTCATCCTCAGACTCGACACAGAACATTGTCAGAAGAGTGACTTTCACTCCATTGTGTGTTTAGTCTCTGACAAGCACAGTTTCTTATGTATTTCATGTACAAATACTGTATGCAAATAACTTGCTAATGGCATTCCATTATGACCCATTCACTGGGTTAAGATTGCTGGGTTAGTCCATTATCAACCCAACTTGGTTTGTTTTTAACCCAGCATTTTCTAGAGTGAATGCCTTGTAATGCACATTATGAATAATTGTAACCACGGCTATAATATTATCTATTCATCGAACACACCTGTATAAGGTACAATGCATTAAAACACAACAAACAATATTATAATGCTGTCACATGCCTGTCCTGTCTTGTGTAGCACATGTGGTGGTTTGTTATTTTCCGTCCTGGTCTAGTTCCCACCCTCCTTGTTATCTTGTTATTGGTTTAATTTGCCCCACCTGTTTCCCTCATTACCTGCCTCATTTGTCCCCTTTAAATAGTTCCCTTGTGTTCACAGTCCTTGTCGGTACGTTGTTCTGTCTACGTCTCCCTTCCCTGTGATCTCCCGGTATGTTCTGTTTTGAGTTCTGTTATGTTTTTCCCCCTCGTGGGTTTTTGGTTGTGTTTAAGTTTATTTGATAATAAATTCATTTCTTTGCGCACATGAATCCTCACTTTAGTTTTCTTTAAGTTTCATGTAACATAAGGTACCGACCATGTCAAGGACTCAATTCGGACTCAATTCACCTCACCCACCAGCACCCTCTGTCTCATGCCCTTACTACGATCGCATTCTCCGATTTCAGTCTCTAGCATCCCTCCGCCAACAAGGGGCAGATTTGAGGAGCTTCGCTGCCGAATTCCTGAGAGTGGGATTGAGACTGAATGAAGGGCCTCTTAAAGACTTGTTCTTTTACGCTCTCGATGAGCCTATGGACTGGCTGCTCAGGAGTGCGTATGAGAGGGATACCTTCAAGGGGATGGTGGAGGGTCTCGCTCGCCTGCAGGAACGAGATGCCTGGGAGAGGAGATCTGTTCCGGTAGACTCCATTCCGGTGGACCCAGTTCCGGTGGTCTCAGTTCCGGTGGTCTCAGTTCCGGTGGATCTAGTTCCGGTGGTCCCTGTTCTGGGGGTCTCTAAGCGGAGGAGGAGAAGGAAGGCTCATTCCGTGACGGTTCCGGTGGTCCCTATTCCGGTGGTCCCTATTCCGGTGGACCCTGTTCCGGTGGACCCTGTTCCGGTGGACTCTGTTCCGGTGGTCTCGGTTCCGGGGGTCTCTAAGCGGAGGAAGAGAAGGAAGGCTCCCTCCGTAACGGTTCCAGTGGTCCCTGTTCCGGTGGTCCCAGTTCCGGTGGACCCTGTTCCGGTGGACCCTGTTCCGGTGGACTCTGTTCCGGTGGACTCTGTTCCGGTGGTCTCGGTTCCGGGGGTCTCGGTTCCGGGGGTCTCTAAGCGGAGGAAGAGAAGGAAGGCTCCCTCCGTAACGGTTCCAGTGGTCCCTATTCCGGTGGTCCCTATTCCGGTGGACCCTGTTCCGGTGGACCCTGTTCCGGTGGACTCTGTTCCGGTGGTCTCGGTTCCGGGGGTCTCTAAGCGGAGGAAGAGAAGGAAGGCTCCCTCCGTAACGGTTCCAGTGGTCCCTGTTCCGGTGGTCCCAGTTCCGGTGGGCCGTGTTCCGGTGGTCCCAGTTCCGGTGGGCTGTGTTCCAGTGGACCGTGGACAGTGTTCCGGTGGTCTCGGTTCCGGGGGTCTCTAAGCGGAGGAAGAGAAGGAAGGCTCCCTCCGTGACGGTTCCAGTGGTCCCTGTTCCGGTGGTCCCAGTTCCGGCGGACTGTGTTTCGGTGGGCCGTGTTCCGGGAGACCCTGCTCTGCCCATGCCAACCCGGCGACATGTCCTGTCGTTGGACTTGCGTTGGACTTGCCATCGCTCTGACTCCTCCTGGTCGTTGGTGTGTGTGACTGTGCATATGCATGTGTGTCATAGGCAGTGTTGGGGAAAGTTACTTTGAAAAGTAATGCATTACAATATTGCGTTACTCCCTTAAAAAGTAACTAATTTAGTTACTTAGTTTCTTTTAAAGAAAAGTAATGCGTTACGTTACTTTTGCGTTACTTTTCTCACCTGGGGCCTCATTTATAAACGTTGTGTACTCACAAAAGAAGGCGCACGCCGCTCTCTACGCAATAATTGGTATTTATAAAAAGCAAACTTGACTGGAAAGTGTGCGGTCCTTCACGCAAGCTCTGACCCAGGCGTACGCACAAAAACGGGTGAAATGAGAAATGGCGACACCCTCGGCAGATGAAGAAACACGTGAGAGTGTGTGAAACTGTAGACCGTTGTGTAAAAGAAATGGCAATACTGCCTCTTATATATAACAATTAACACCCGTTTGATCGATCTGCAGTGCAAAACAAACCAAATCAAACGAAAATTACAACAGAAATGCAAATTAACACATATTTGCAAAAAGAAAAGTGAAATATGTTCTGCGATAATATTGCCATGTTATGCAATTCATCCTCATAAATAATATGGTAAACAGAACGAAATAGCTAATGTACAAAACTGATATTCTCGTCAATGTGTCCGTCTGGCGGAGCAGATATAGATGCAATTAGATAGACAGACAGATAGATAATTAGGGAGATAGATAGATAGATAGATAGATAGATAGATAGATAGATAGATAGATAGATAGATAGATAGATAGATAGATAGATAGATAGATAGATAGATAGATGATAGATAGATAGATAGATAGATAGATAGATAGATAGATAGATAGATAGATAGATAGATAGATAGATAGATAGATAGATAGATAGATAGATAGATAGATAGATAGATAGATAGATTAATTGTCCACTGGGGAAAGTTGTTTTCATAGTAAAATTTCTTCATCAGCTACGGAATCCTGGTATTCATGCATATGCCTTTAGTTTTATTTTTGATAAAATAACGTATGACGCATGTCTCAACCATTCAGAGCTGCAAGACATTGCATTTGCACTGAACTATTTCCCATTTCCACGTAGATTATAACCGACATCTGTAGCTTGTCAGATGCAATGAAATGGATGGAAATAAAATGCGCTATCACAATGCGTAATGACGCACAATGGCTGATCTTGCGCTCTTAGAAGATGTGGCAAATGGAAGGATTCGGAGTGAACGCATCTTCACACAGCAATAAGACTTGCTGGCAAACGAGGACACACTCTGGTGATGGAGCGCTAGACGCTTTTTTGCCTCGACTTTGATGTCCGACCATTTATCTTTTATTTGGGCCGCGGTCCGAGGTTGTGAGGCTACAGCATTTACGGCGTCTGCAACCTTTTGCCATTCAAGTGCCATTTTGGCAGTAATGCCCACACTGTGCCCTCCAAACAACATTTTTATCCTCTTTTCAACCTCGCCAACGATTCACATTGAGTGAAGTTACGTTTTTTTTATTTCCTCTCTGTGTTCGCCATGATTTCGCAATCGATGAATATTAACTTGTGGGCGTTTCACAAACTATTTATGGGCAACTATGGGCGTGACATGAAGCCGCAAAAGCTGCGCTACATTTAGAATTGATTTTGATTTATTAAGGGAAAACTGCGTAGGATGTGCGTGCGCGCGGTTTTATAAATCCGAATATTTCTGTGCGTACGCACGTCCTATGTTTCATCCGTACGCCACTTCTGACACAAATCCTACGCAAAGTTTTATAAATGTGGCCGCTGGGCTTGTTTTTGTTTTTTTTTATAACAAAAAAAGTTATATTTTGGTGCAACGGGAAAGACGTCTTCATACAAAATTGAAATAATAAGCCCCAGGCTGAGGTAAAAATGCAGATTGACGCATGAACAGTAGAGGGCGCAGCTCTGCTGCCATTCTGGATAACGGTAGAATAGGATGCAGGAGAAAAAAGTTTTACCAATAAAAACAAAAAATCTAGTCATTTTCATCATCAAAGGTCAGCAGCAAGACATTGGTAATTAAATATAAAGGTAGATTATGCATAAAAATTGTTGTTTTATTTAACATTTAATTATTGGAGGTTTGCATAGTATTCTGATTTTGCATTTGACTGATTTTATTCATTATGAGGAGTACAGAATCTTTATTGTGCAAGTGAGATAAATAAATGCTCACATTTAGTCTGGAACTACAATAACCATCATGTTCACACAGTCAAATTAATGTGAAAAAGTAACTCAGATATTTTATTGTAAATTTGAAAAGTAATGCATTACTTTACTAGTTACTTGGAAAAAGTAATATTATTACGTAACTCAAGTTACCTGTAATGCGTTACTGGTCATAGGTGTGTGTGTGTGTGTGTGTGAACTCAACCTATCAACCTCAACCTTGTCTCCCACCCACCAATCATCATCAGTTATGTGGACCACCCAACCCACCCCCCAACACGCATGGCATGGCATGCATGCACACACACACACACACACACACACACACACACACACACCCACAAACCAGAGAAAAATAAACGTTGCAGGTCCGACTGACAGAGAGCCTGTTCGGATGAGAACCGCTTCAGTGAGCTTAATTATAGTAACGCCGCATGTTATTCTCAGTAACGCTAACGGCGTTGTAACAGGAGAAACAGTCATTCGTTGATTACTCATTACTGAAAAAAATTATTCCGTTAGTAACGCCGTTTATCTATAACGCCGTTGTTCCCATCACTGCAAACAACCAATTTCAGATGGAACAAGGAATCTGTGTCCTGAGGTTGCGGGTTCTCAGTTTAGTACCTCAGTGTGCACCGAGGTCCACATGACAATTATGCATTAGCAATTTTTCATGCAAACCGTGCCCCATTTCGAACTAAACTGCCAGTGTAAAAACGGCCCGACACAACAGACTGACAGCACAGTGGGCCAGCTAACCAATCACAGCACACTGGGCCAGCTAACCAATCACAGCACACTGGGCCAGCTAACCAATCACAGCACACTGGGCCAGCTAACCAATCACAGCACACTGGGCCAGCTAACCAATCACAGCACACTGGGCCAGCTAACCAATCGCAACAGTTGGTTATAGTTTTTCCTAGTTTTAAAGCCATCACAATGTTTGCTCTCTTTAAGGAGAGTAATTGTGAATGACTTTATCAATGTCAGTTCCTGATGTCTATAAAGTTCATATTTGTAATTTCAATTATGGAAGTAAAATGACTAAAAGGAAAACAAAATAACAAAACCTCAACTATAAGGTTTTATTCAGTTTTAAAAGCATCCCGTTGGAGATCGATAAGACGTCTGACACCAGCTGAGGGATCATTTCGCCTCTGAACTGTCAGAAGAATTTATTTTCTCGTTTAAGCTCGTCAATTATACGGAACCTTTTGAACGGAATAATAAGGCAGTTCTCTGTTTCTTTGGCCAGCTTTAATGTTTAATTATTCTGTCACAAATAATAAATCCAGACATTTTTTAAATAGCATCTGTCTTTTGAGAGGGAAACTGAATTATTCACAGCTGCCAAACGAGCGCCGCAGGCATGAATTGTACATATTAGACTCCCGTGTGCGTGTTTATAGAAAGTTGTCGACCAACCGTACATTGTGCATCTGAGCAGTACGGTAGGAAATCTGTTCCTGTTGTACCGGAGTCCCTCAGCGTTCCCAGCGTATGAGAAATCTTGGCAGCATCGCGAGAGCTTCTGCATTAGGGACTTATTAGATTTATGTAAACCGCAGCAGACAGCTTCGTGTTTCATGTACGGCTCGGGTCTTTTTATGCCAATCACAATGTCTTCGATGTATAGCTGCATAGCTCACGCTAATCCCAACTTGCTCCCTGTCAACAGTCCAAATCCACACCCCCTTAAACCGGTGGCAGATGCTCCAAAATCTCGCCCCGAGGACACATGGCTCTTCCCGGTACGGGGGTTGTGTGCACGAGTGTGAGGACATGCCCGCGGGCCAGTGTCGCATCAAACACCGCCGACTCCCACTCCAGGAGCTGTGGAATCAACACACCATCACACATTCCATCCGGATAAAACACAAACCACCAGAAACTCTCCAAAACACAAACCAAACTACAGGCTAATGCAATTCACATGAAAGCCAGAGCTGAAGAAGCCAGCACTGAACGCATCTAGGGCACCTATTAGGCTTTATTTTTCATTTTCCCTTTTCTTTATGGGGAAAAGGGGATGGGATGCTTAAAATACAGAATATATTAGGATGCTTAAAATATGGGGATGCTTAAAATATGGGGATGCTGAAAATATGGAGATGCTTAAAATATGGGGATGCTGAAAATATGTAGATGCTGAAAATATGGGGATGCTCAAAATATGGGGATGCTGAAAATATGGAGATGCTTAAAATATGGGGATGCTGAAAATATGGGGATGCTGAAAATATGGAGATGCTTAAAATATGGGGATGCTGAAAATATGGAGATGCTTAAAATATGGGGATGCTTAAAATATGGGGATGCTTAAAATATGGAGATGCTTAAAATATGGAGATGCTTAAAATATGGGGATGCTTAAAATATGGGGATGCTGAAAACATGGGGATGCTGAAAATATGGAGATGCTTAAAATATGGGGATGCTTAAAATATGGAGATGCTTAAAATATGGAGATGCTTAAAATATGGGGATGCTTAAAATATGGTGATGCTTAAAATATGGGGATGCTTAAAATATGGTGATGCTTAAAATATGGAGATGCTTAAAATATGGGGATGCTTAAAATGTGGTGATGCTTAAAATATGGAGATGCTTAAAATATGGAGATGCTTAAAATATGGGGATGCTTAAAATATGGAGATGCTTAAAATATGGAGATGCTTAAAATATGGGGATGCTGAAAATATGGAGATGCTTAAAATATGGGGATGCTTAAAATATGGTGATGCTTAAAATATGGAGATGCTTAAAATATGGGGATGCTTAAAATGTGGGGATGCTGAAAATATGGAGATGCTTAAAATATGGGGATGCTTAAAATATGGTGATGCTTAAAATATGGAGATGCTTAAAATATGGGGATGCTTAAAATATGGGGATGCTGAAAATATGGAGATGCTTAAAATATGGGGATGCTTAAAATATGGTGATGCTTAAAATATGGAGATGCTTAAAATATGGGGATGCTTAAAATATGGGGATGCTTAAAATATGGGGATGCTGAAAATATGGGGATGCTTAAAATATGGAGATGCTTAAAATATGGGGATGCTTAAAATATGGGGATGCTGAAAATATGGGGATGCTGAAAATATGGGGATGCTTAAAATATGGGGATGCTTAAAATATGGGGATGCTGAAAATATGGGGATGCTGAAAATATGGGGATGCTGAAAATATGGAGATGCTTAAAATATGGAGATGCTTAAAATATGGGGATGCTTAAAATATGGGGATGCTTAAAATATGGGGATGCTTAAAATATTGAGATGCTTAAAATATGAGGATGCTTAAAATATGGGGATGCTTAAAATATGGGGATGCTTAAAATATGGAGATGCTGAAAATATGGAGATGCTTAAAATATGGGGATGCTTAAAATATGGGGATGTTGAAAATATGGAGATGCTTAAAATATGGGGATGCTGAAAATATGGAGATGCTTAAAATATGTAGATGCTTAAAATATGGAGATGCTGAAAATATGTAGATGCTTAAAATATGGAGATGCTTAAAATATGGGGATGCTTAAAATATGTAGATGCTGAAAATATGGGGATGCTTAAAATATGTAGATGCTTAAAATATGGAGATGCTGAAAATATGTAGATGCTTAAAATATGGAGATGCTTAAAATATGGGGATGCTTAAAATATGTAGATGCTTAAAATATGGAGATGCTTAAAATATGGGGATGCTGAAAATATGTAGATGCTTAAAATATGGAGATGCTTAAAATATGGGGATGCTGAAAATATGGGGATGCTTAAAATATGGAGATGCTTAAAATATGGAGATGCTGAAAATATGTAGATGCTTAAAATATGGAGATGCTTAAAATATGGGGATGCTTAAAATATGTAGATGCTTAAAATATGGAGATGCTTAAAATATGGGGATGCTGAAAATATGTAGATGCTTAAAATATGGGGATGCTGAAAATATGGGGATGCTTAAAATATGGGGATGCTGAAAATATGGGGATGCTTAAAATATGTGGATGCTTAAAATATGGAGATGCTTAAAATATGGGGATGCTTAAAATATGTAGATGCTTAAAATATGGAGATGCTTAAAATATGGAGATGCTTAAAATATGGGGATGCTGAAAATATGGGGATGCTTAAAATATGTAGATGCTTAAAATATGGAGATGCTTAAAATATGGGGATGCTGAAAATATGTAGATGCTTAAAATATGGAGATGCTTAAAATATGGGGATGCTTTTAATATGTGTAGATGCTTAAAATATGGAGATGCTTAAAATATGGAGATGCTTAAAATATGGGGATGCTGAAAATATGGGGATGCTTAAAATATGGGGATGCTTAAAATATGTAGATGCTTAAAATATGGAGATGCTTAAAATATGGAGATGCTTAAAATATGGAGATGCTTAAAATATGGGGATGCTTAAAATATGGAGATGCTTAAAATATGTAGATGCTTAAAATATGGGGATGCTTAAAATATGTAGATGCTTAAAATATGGAGATGCTTAAAATATGGAGATGCTTAAAATATGGAGATGCTTAAAATATGGGGATGCTGAAAATATGGGGATGCTTAAAATATGTAGATGCTTAAAATATGTAGATGCTTAAAATATGGGGATGCTTAAAATATGGGGATGCTGAAAATATGGGGATGCTTAAAATATGTAGATGCTTAAAATATGTAGATGCTTAAAATATGGGGATGCTGAAAATATGGAGATGCTTAAAATATGGAGATGCTGAAAATATGGGGATGCTGAAAATATGGAGATGCTTAAAATATGGGGATGCTTAAAATATGGGGATGCTGAAAATATGGGGATGCTTAAAATATGTAGATGCTTAAAATATGGGGATGCTTAAAATATGTAGATGCTTAAAATATGGGGATGCTTAAAATATGGGGATGCTGAAAATATGGGGATGCTTAAAATATGTAGATGCTTAAAATATGTAGATGCTTAAAATATGGGGATGCTTAAAATATGGGGATGCTGAAAATATGGGGATGCTTAAAATATGTAGATGCTTAAAATATGTAGATGCTTAAAATATGGGGATGCTTAAAATATGGGGATGCTGAAAATATGGGGATGCTTAAAATATGTAGATGCTTAAAATATGTAGATGCTTAAAATATGGGGATGCTGAAAATATGGAGATGCTTAAAATATGGGGATGCTGAAAATATGTAGATGCTTAAAATATGGAGATGCTTAAAATATGGGGATGCTGAAAATATGGGGATGCTGAAAATATGGAGATGCTTAAAATATGGAGATGCTTAAAATATGGGGATGCTTAAAATATGTAGATGCTTAAAATATGGGGATGCTGAAAATATGAGGATACAGAAAATATGGGGATGCTTAAAATATGCAGAAAAATACATGCAAGAAATGATGTTATTGATTATATACTGGCACACTGGGCGTTTCAGAAGGTGCTGCAGCAATGCACAGTGTGAGAAACATGCACTTTAAATCATGTAAATGTATTCGAGCAGACCCAAAATAAAATGATGTAGTTGTAAGGAGCATAAATTGTGCGTGGGCCAGTAGTGAAGACAGGGGGGAGCGTGTGAAGCAGCTCAGAGTTGTTTCAGTGCAGAACTTTTCCTCCACTGTCTCTGGAAGGCGTTGGGGCGTGTGCATATGGCCTGCGGGCAGCCTGGTGGGATGAGCGAGGGAAGAATCACACTTCGGGGAGTTTTAACCGCTCCAGTACGACTTCAGATCCGCCGCTTTGCTAGCACAAATGTTTGTCGTCGTTGCTGTTGTTACTGTCTGTTGAACCGCCTTGAATAATTGACGGCGAGTTGGTGTCAAAGCGGTGGGGGTTTATATCCATGTAGTCTGCGAGCGTTTGAAGTTCTGTAGTGTGCTAGCATTGAAGCGTAGCATCGGGCCTCCCCGTGGATCGGCTGCAGGCCGTTCGGCTTCTTCCCATCATTCTTGTCGGCATTAACGTCTAGTTAGTCTCTAATCCACCTGCCGACGTGTGGACCTGACTTCTGACACTTTCTTATGTTTGTACAGGAAACGTATGAGCTATTTTCCAGGAGAATTGAGAGGGAGAAAAACACAGCTGAGCCTTTGTTGGTCCTCCATCTTAGATGGGAGCTTTTGTCTGAAAGGAGAGCTCCTGAGGGCCATGGCTGATGTATTTGTTCACTGATCTAGTGCACTATAAAAGCCCGGAGTCGCTGTTAGATTGCTAAGGACAGGACCAGCCGTTCACCATTACCCTTCCACATCACAATGGTGACCTCCGCTGTAAAGATGTCTACTGGATTTGCTTTCCTGGTTGAGAAGGAAAGTGGTTGCCAAGCCAACAGCAGTGCCATTTCCTTGACTTAAAAGCATTAAATGCTGAAAAGGCTGAGCTTCGGAGTCTGCGCTCTTGGGAGTTGAGTTTATCAGTCCTCAGGGAGAAGCGTGTGCGTACAGCGCATGTGCACGAGAACACAAACCCCACACGCTTCATCCATAAAAACAACAGATGAGCCAATTAGCCGCGTCCTTTGTGTCTGTCAGAACGAATCGTGCAGTGAATGCCTGATATTGATTTGCTGACTAATATCCTGTACCTGTGTTATAATAAGAGAAGGGCTGCGCTTGCCAAACTACACACCCGAGAGGGACTCTGGCATCTCATCCTCGGAAATATTAATTTCTGGAGGGTTTTGTTATGGACTGCTGATAACAGGAGCTGATTGAAGACGATACATGAGTCACAATTAGCAAAAGCACCACTGTTTGTTTGATATTTAATGTTTAACAGTCAGTTATGAAGAGCTGGGTGTTGGACCAATGAGATGCTGTGGAAATGTTCATTGTTAAACTGTTATTCGTAGTTGTGATTTGATGTTAGTTGTTGACTGCAGGTATATCAGAACATGTCGGAAAGTTAGGGGGATTTAATACATTCTAGAAAATATAGAGATGCAATAAATGCAAGAAAATATGGAGATTTTTATAAATGCTAGAAAATATGGGGAATTTAATAAATGCAAGAAAATATGTAGAATTTAATAAATGCAAGAAAATATGTAGAATTTAATAAATGCATGAAAATATGTAGAATTTAATAAATGCAAAGAATATGTAGAATTTAATAAATGCAAAGAATATGTAGAATTTAATAAATGCTAGAAAATATGTAGAATTTAATAAATGCAAAAACATATGGGGATGCAGAAAATTTTAATAAATGTAAGAACATATGTAGAATTTAATAAATGCAAGAAAATATGGAGAATTTAATAAATGCAAAAAAATATGGAGAATTTAATAAATGCATAAAATATGAGGATTTTAATAAATGCAAAAACATATGGGGATGCAGAAAAATATAATAAATGCAATAAAATATGGAGACCTGATCTCTATATTATTAATACTTATTGGAGATGCATTGAAATATTTAAAAAGGGGTTATGTCAAAATATTTCTGCAAACCTATCATGCAGGAGGATGGGAATATGGAATATACTCCAGGAAGTTCAGCGGGCAGTGTCGAGGATCACCTCATTAATATTCATGAGGAGAACCATCAGCATGTGAACGTGTCACAAACCGTCCAAGCCAACATTTCTAACCCGAGAGACTCAAAATCAGAAGAAGGTTATTTATTTCATATTTTTCTACAATATATTTTAAACAAAAAATGACGTTCAGAGTTCATTAGTTTTTAATGACCCTACAAGTTCAAATAAACCATCACAATTTTTGAAATATGTCATATTATTTCACTATGATAAAACAAACATTGCCTACAACATAATCAGTTATTAATATTTCCCGGTTGTTTCGTTTTTGCATGCATCAAAAATGATACCGGCACGATTTGTCCCGTTTCAGTGCATTCTCATCCCAAATGAACGCGTGGTCTCCGGGCAGAATTGGCCTCTACTGTACATGCGTCTGGCGTTTGATATTTCTCCAGGATGATAACGCTGATGTAAAGCAGGACGTCTCTGGCTGGATTATTGCGTTATCTTTGCTTCACCTCCTCAGGTGAACTTCATGTGTTTCTGAAATTGACTAAATGTGCGGCGGCTGCTTTCAAACCAAACAAATGTGCAACTAGCGTACCTCATACAATTACAGGAAACACATTTCCTTCAAGTGCCTGAAAGTAGAAAGACTGGTGAATTATTCATGGGAAATGGCAAACATATGGCAGTGTTTTTCTCACCTCTCCTCCTGGTGTTTTATCATCTGTCTAATGTACGGCGACGGCCTGAAGGCAGACTCTGTTCTGAGGCCCTCGGGCTCCACACACACACTCACTCTCTGTACAGTGACTCCTGCGCTGCTTTATGGCTTTATTTCGAGTTGTGATATTAATTTATGGCATTTCCCTGCAGAAGTTTGAATCTCTTGTTAGGGCTTTGGTAGGGTTGGTAACTGCTGAATTCAATAAGTGATGATTGTGTTGGGAGCACTGCTATAGGACAGGACAGAAATATGAGCTGTATGGTTGGAGATGTCGTATACTGTGAGCTTTATTAGCTGCAGGACGGACGGCTTCACCAGAGCTCCCATTGAAAGCCACTGAGGGACGAACGGCAGTTCTGTTCAAACCACAGGACAGACACTTCATAAATCAGACATGCATCATATATCTACTGTTTCTGATTCTACATGGATGATGGATGATAGATGGATGGATGGATGGATGGATGGATGGATGGATGGATGGATGGATGGATGGATGGATGGATGGATGGATGGATGGATGATTGATGGATGGATGGATGATGGATGGATGGATGGATGGATGGATGATTGATGGATGGATGGATGGATGGATGATTGATGGATGGATGGATGGATGGATGGATGGATGGATGATTGATGGATGGATGGATGGAGGATGGATGATTGATGGATGATGGAGGGATGGATGGATGGATGGATGGATGGATGGATGGATGGATGGATGATTGATTATGGATCGATGGATGGATGGATGATTGATGGATTATGGATCAATGGATGGATGGATGGATGGATGATGGATGGATGGATGGGTGGATGGGTGGATGATGGATGGATGATGGATGATGGATGATTGATGGATTATGGATCAATGGATGGATGGATGGATGGATGATGGATGGATGGATGGGTGGATGATGGATGGATGATGGATGATTGATGGATTATGGATCAATGGATGGATGGATGGATGGATGGATGGATGATGGATGGATGGATGGGTGGATGGGTGGATGATGGATGGATGATGGATGATGGATGATTGATGGATGGATGGATGGATGGATGATTGATGGATGGATGGATGGATGGATGATTGATGGATGGATGATTGATGGATGGATGGATGATGGATGATGGATGGATGGATGGATGATTGATGGATGGATGTTTGATGGATGGATGGATGATGGATGATGGATGGATGGATGGATGATTGATGGATGGATGTTTGATGGATGGATGATTGATGGATGGATGGATGATTGATGAATGATGGATGATGGATGATGGATGATTGATGGATGGATGGATGGATGATGGATAATAGATGGATGATGTATTGATGGATGATGGATGGATGGATGGATGGATAGATAGACGGATAGAACAATAAAACGATAGAATGAACGATAGAACGATAAATCGAACGATAGATGGATGGATGGATAGATAGATAGATAGATAGATAGATAGATAGATAGATGATAGATAGATAGATAGATAGATAGATAGATAGATAGATAGATAGATAGATAGATAGATGGATGGATGGATGGATGGATGGATGGATGGATGGATGGATGGATGGATGGATGGATGGATGGATAGATAGATAGATAGATAGATAGATAGATAGATAGATAGATAGATAGATAGATAGATAGATAGATAGATAGATAGATAGATAGATAGATAGATAGATAGATAGATAAATAGATAGATAGATAGATAGATAGATAGATAGATAAATAGATAGATAAATAGATAGATAGAACGGCTGATGATGAAACTGTAGGACCTGCAGAGATATAAACACACTAGAGTCAGGTCCTCTACATCAGCAGTGTGTGTGTTTAATAAGACTCTTCCTCTCTCTCTCTCTCTCTCTCTCTCTCTCTCTCTCTCTCTCTCTCTCTCTCTCTCTCTCTCTCTCTCTCTCGCTCTCTCTCTCTCTCTCTGCAGTTCTCTTCGGCCAGTTCATGTTCTTCCAGACGAGCTCTAATGATGTGGTGGAGATCTTTGACGGGCCCTCCACCGAGGCTCCGCTCCTCACCTCCAGCTATGGCGCTCACTCAGGTAAAGGCTTTGTTTACCGCGAGACTGAAGCCCGTCAGCCGAGAGCGGACGACACTGAAGGACGAGCAGCACGAGTGACACTGTTCATCTGCTCCTGACACGCAGGCTTTCACATTCACACCAGCGATATTATCAGCAGCATCACTGACACAAAGAAAACATCAATATTAGCTGAAAAACATAAACCAAACAAAAATGAGAAATGTTGCTTTTGCAAAGTTGAAGCACTAAAAATATTAACTGGAAATAAATAAAAACTATACAAATGCAACCTAAATAGCAGTATATTTAAAAGAACAACTAATACAATTACAAAAGCTCATAATAAAATTACTAAAAATTTTACTAAATTTAACATGAAAACTAAAAATATAAAAAATAAAACTAATCCAAATATATT
The DNA here is from genome assembly GCA_023566225.1 of Romanogobio albipinnatus. NCBI lineage: Eukaryota > Metazoa > Chordata > Actinopteri > Cypriniformes > Gobionidae > Romanogobio > Romanogobio albipinnatus. The sequence continues at coordinate 52,841,846 of CM042252.1, read as the reverse complement.
TAAAAAAAAATAACACTGATTTAAACCTGAAAATAAAGATAAAATGTTAGGACTTAATTATTATTATTATTATCATTATTATTATTAATGTATTCATAATATAATATAATAAATTAATATAATATAACATAATATAATATAATATAAGATAAGATAATATAATTAATATAATATAATATAATATATAATAAATTAATATAATATATAATAAATTAATATAATATACTATAATATAATATAACATAATATAATAAATTAATATAATATACTATAATATAATATAATATATTAAATTAATATAATATAATATAATAAATTAATATAATATAATATAATATATTAATTTAATATAACATAACATAACATAACATAACATAACATAATATAATAAATGAATATAATATAATATAATAAATGAATATAATATAATATAATATAATATAACATAATATAATTTGATTTGATTGAGATTTTACAAGATTTAATTATTAATAGTATTTTTAGATTATTATTTTTGTTTATAATATATAATATTTTAATATTTTAACTAAAACATATTTGAATAAATTCATAAAAAATAACAAAATAAAGAAAATGTATTAAAATACTATTTTTCATATTATCTGTGTGAGCTGTGAATGTGTATGCTTCGATTATGAATGAATTAAATGACTGTATGAATGTTAGTGCAATGCAATGTGTCGTCCAACATTTCACGCTGACACTGTATATAGTACACGTTGTATTAAAATAGAAAAGGATTGAACACACTCATTTTCACTCTCACACCTCTGGAGCGCTCTCGTTGGCGAGCCGAAGACGCATCATTTCCTGTAACCCTGTTGATGTCAGCGCTCCGCAGACACACTGATGATCTCATTTATGCAGACGGAGAACAGAACTGTTTCTCTGCTCCTCACCTCCTCAAATTTGTCATTTCATAGGCGAGCCGTTGCCGCTGAGCTCTGCCAATGAAATCACCATCAGGTTCAGAACCGAGGGGCCGAACACAGCCAAGGGTTTTCATTTCGTCTATCAAGGTATGCATTTCTCAGCGCTAGCAAACTGAGGTTAAGGCTGTGTTGAAAGCATTTCATTCCTCTTGCATTCCTGCAGCTGTTCCGAGGACCAGCGCTTCCCAGTGCAGCTCCATGCCCGAGCCTCGCTATGGGAAGCGCATTGGGAATGACTTTGGATTGGGCACGGTTGTGCTTTTCGAGTGCAACCCAGGTTACACTCTACATGGTGCCAGTGCCATCAGGTGTGAGGCGGTGCCCAACTCGCTGGCCCAATGGAACGGCACTGTGCCAACATGTGTCGGTATGTATGTTCACACCCACACGCCTGTCTGCTCAACACGTCAGCGAGGGCCAGATGACCAGGCTGTGATGGAGGCTCTGCTCCAAAACATAGTGAGCTGCCTTTGCAAAGCAGCATTTTGATAAACTGTATTGTCGCAGTCGGGCGTTTATTTCAATTGATTTAAAAAATAAATAAATAAATCATCAGTACTACTGGTCACCCTTTAGCTCTGTCTGTGAGTTTTGCCAATATTTAACCAATGACAAGTGAAATAAAGTGCTTGTGACTAAACCTCGTAATTCCATTGGCTCCTCAAACTGTCAATCAAACCTCATAATCATGAATGAAGTGCAACATCTCTGCTTGTTTGCAATGCACTGCTAAAGGTTATTTGTATAAGTGCAGCGTTTTCTTTAACCATAAAAACACTAAATATAAAGACTAATGTTTTGTGTGTTTGAGGAGTGGCTAAGCTGAGCACCCACATATAGCTACAATAAACTTTGTAAACCTCGTAACTCCATTAAAATTTTTATAATAAAATTATTATTACAAGTGTCTGACCATATATAAAGCCACAATATCAACTTTGACAACAGTGTTTAATTACTATTTATACAATACAGCGACAATATAATATAGCATTTTATAATATAAATAATCAAACAAAATGTCTTCATTTTATTCTTTATTAGTTATGTATTTATAATATAATTAATATATCATTTAAATGATTAACTAATAGAAATTAGTTTGTTTATATATATTATTAAAATATATTAAATTCATATTTTTTATAAATACATTAATAATAACTAACTAAAACTTTTTTTACCTATTATTTGTGTGTGTGCTGTGAATATTTATTAGCATTTCATAATATAAATAATCAAAGATTATATACTTTAGATTTCTTAATTTTTGTTCTATTATTATTATTCATGTATTTACAATACAATATAATACTTAAATTATTATTTTTAGATGTATATTATTAAAATACGTTATACATTTATTTTTAATAAATACATTAATAATAACCAAATAAATAAACTTTTTACCTATTATTTGTGTGTGCTATGAATATTTTTTAGCGTTTTATAATATAAATAATATTATTATTAATAATGTATTTATAATATAATACTTAAATTATGAATTAATAGTATTTATTATGTGTAAATATTATATTTTATTCAAATACATTAATTTTTTTAAATAAAAACATTATTAATAACTAAATAATGAACTATTTTACCCATTATTTGTGTGTGCTGTGAATATTTATGCTTAGATTATGGTTGTTTGCGTATAGCAACACGTCAGTGCTCTATTGAAATCAGCAGAGAGTCGTGCTTCATGTGAGCCGCACTGTTCGTATGAGTTTGTGTGTTAGTAAAGCGCTCGAGATCACTCACCTGTGTGTTTGCTCGCCCTCAGAAGTCGCTCAGTGTGTTGTGGAACAGAGCCGGAGAGATTCGAGGGGGCTTTATTAAAAATAAATGTGCTGGGAGCTAATGGATACAGGAGCGTTCACACAGTGTGGAAATGCAATTTCGAGTAAATGCGAATCTCGGGTAAATCTCTTGATGCGAGTTGACAGAATACTTTCCTTCTAGCCACGTCCTCGTGCAATTTAATAGAAACACTCCTATGAGAGAATCAACAGGCGCTGGAAGCAAAGCCGGCGTCCTTACGCTCGCACCGACCAAACAATGTGCCATCAATATCTGAGCTCACGCTACAGCACGAGGAGGCGGGATTTTGTATTACAGAGCTTCTTTTCTCCCTGATGTCTTTTCATCATCATTTTTCACCTTCACTCTGATCCGTGGAATTAATTGGGTTGTTTTTTTGATACTGTACCATTTCAGATTTCTTCTTCACATGTTAGTTCCAGCACTTTCGTACACGGGGGTTTTAGGTGTTACATGTATCGCTCAGCCTCACATTCATAAGCTAAATTAAAGGGATAGTTCACCCAAAAATGAAAATTATCCCATGATTTACTCACCCTCAAGCCATCCTAGGTGTGTATGACATTCTTCTTTCAGACGAACACAATCAGAGTTATATTAAAATACTCTATATTGCCAAACGTTTTGGGAACTTTAATGCCATCCCATTCCCAATCCGTAGGGTTTAATGTGCAGCTCTAACAGCTTCAGCTCTTCTGGGAAGGCTTTCCTCAAGGTTTAGGAGTGTGTTTATGGGGATTCTTCTAGAAGCGCATTTGTGATGTTGGACGAGAAGGCCTGGCTCTCAGTCTCCGCTCTAATTCATCCCAAAGGTGTGCTATCGGGTTGAGGTCAGGACTCTGTGCAGGCCAGTCCAGTTCCTCCACACCAAACTCGCTCATCCATGTCTTTATGGAGCGGCGCTTTGAGCACTGGAGCGCAGTCATGCTGGGACAGGAAGGGGCCGTCCCCAAACTGTTCCCACAAAGTTGGGAGCATGAAATTGTCCAAAATGTCTTGGTGAAGCGTTAAGAGTTCCTTTCACTGGCGTGACAAAGATGTCAGACGTAGCGTAAAAAGTGTAACTGGCACAACGATGATGTCAGACGTAGCGTAAAAAGTGTAACTGGCACAACGATGATGTCAGACGTAGCGTAAAAAGTGTAACTGGCACAACGATGATGTCAGACGTAGCGTAAAAAGTGTAACTGGCACAACGATGATGTCAGACGTAGCGTAAAAAGTGTAACTGGCACAACGATGATGTCAGACGTAGCGTAAAAAGTGTAACTGGCACAACGATGATGTCAGACATAGCGTAAAAAGTGTAACTGGCACAACGATGATGTCAGACGTAGTGTAAAAAAACGTAACTGGCACAACGATGATGTCAGACATAGCGTAAAAAGTGTAACTGGCACAACGATGATGTCAGACGTAGTGTAAAAAAGCGTAACTGGCACAACGATGATGTCAGACATAGCGTAAAAAGTGTAACTGGCACAACGATGATGTCAGACATAGCGTAAAAAGTGTAACTGGCACAACGATGATGTCAGACATAGCGTAAAAAAGTGTAACTGGCACAACGATGATGTCAGACGTAGCGTAAAAAAGTGAAACTGGCACAACGATGATGTCAGACGTAGCGTAAAAAGTGTAACTGGCACAACGATGATGTCAGACGTAGCGTAAAAAAGTGAAACTGGCACAACGATGATGTCAGACGTAGCGTAAAAAAGTGTAACTGGCACAACGATGATGTCAGACGTAGCGTAAAAAGTGTAACTGGCACAACGATGATGTCAGACGTAGCGTAAAAAAATTTAACTGGCACAACGATGATGTCAGACGTAGCGTAAAAAAGTGTAACTGGCACAACGATGATGTCAGACGTAGCGTAAAAAAGTGTAACTGGCACAACGATGATGTCAGACGTAGCGTAAAAAGTGTAACTGGCACAACGATGATGTCAGACGCAACGTAAAAAGTGTAACTGGCAAAACGATGATGTCAGACGTAGCGTAAAAAGTGTAACTGGCACAACGATGATGTCAGACGTAACGTAAAAAGTGTAACTGGCACAACGATGATGTCAGACGCAACGTAAAAAGTGTAACTGGCAAAACGATGATGTCAGACGTAGCGTAAAAAGTGTAACTGGCACAACGATGATGTCAGACGTAACGTAAAAAGTGTAACTGGCACAACGATGATGTCAGACGTAACGTAAAAAGTGTAACTGGCACAACGATGATGTCAGACATAGCGTAAAAAAGTGTAACTGGCACAATGATGATGTCAGACGTAGCGTAAAAAAGTGAAACTGGCACAACGATGATGTCAGACGTAGCGTAAAAAGTGTAACTGGCACAACGATGATGTCAGACGTAGCGTAAAAAAGTGAAACTGGCACAACGATGATGTCAGACGTAGCGTAAAAAAGTGTAACTGGCACAACGATGATGTCAGACGTAGCGTAAAAAGTGTAACTGGCACAACGATGATGTCAGACGTAGCGTAAAAAAATGTAACTGGCACAACGATGATGTCAGACGTAGCGTAAAAAAGTGTAACTGGCACAACGATGATGTCAGACGTAGCGTAAAAAAGTGTAACTGGCACAACGATGATGTCAGACGTAGCGTAAAAAGTGTAACTGGCACAACGATGATGTCAGACGCAACGTAAAAAGTGTAACTGGCAAAACGATGATGTCAGACGTAGCGTAAAAAGTGTAACTGGCACAACGATGATGTCAGACGTAACGTAAAAAGTGTAACTGGCACAACGATGATGTCAGACGTAACGTAAAAAGTGTAACTGGCAAAACGATGATGTCAGACGTAGTGTAAAAAAGCATAACTGGCACAACGATGATGTCAGACGTAGTGTAAAAGAGCGTAACTGGCACAACGATGATGTCAGACGTAGCGTAAAAAAGTGTAACTGGAACAACGATGATGTCAGACGTAGTGTAAAAAAGTGTAACTGGCACAACGATGATGTCAGACGTAGTGTAAAAAAGTGTAACTGGCACAACGATGATGTCAGACGTAGTGTAAAAAAGTGTAACTGGCACAACGATGATGTCAGACGTAGCGTAAAAAAGTGTAACTGGCACAACGATGATGTCAGACGTAGTGTAAAAAAGCTTAACTGGCACAACGATGATGTCAGACGTAGCGTAAAAAAGTGTAACTGGCACAACGATGATGTCAGACGTAGCGTAAAAAAGTGTAACTGGCACAACGATGATGTCAGACGTAGCGTAAAAAGTGTAACTGGCACAACGATGATGTCAGACGCAACGTAAAAAGTGTAACTGGCAAAACGATGATGTCAGACGTAGCGTAAAAAGTGTAACTGGCACAACGATGATGTCAGACGTAACGTAAAAAGTGTAACTGGCACAACGATGATGTCAGACGTAACGTAAAAAGTGTAACTGGCAAAACGATGATGTCAGACGTAGCGTAAAAAAGTGTAACTGGCACAACGATGATGTCAGACGTAGTGTAAAAAAGTGTAACTGGCACAACGATGATGTCAGACGTAGCGTAAAAAAGTGTAACTGGCACAACGATGATGTCAGACGTAGTGTAAAAAAGTGTAACTGGCACAACGATGATGTCAGACGTAGTGTAAAAAAGCATAACTGGCACAACGATGATGTCAGACGTAGCGTAAAAAAGCGTAACTGGCACAACGATGATGTCAGACGTACCGTAAAAAAGCGTAACTGGCACAACGATGATGTCAGACGTAGCGTAAAAAAGTGTAACTGGCACAACGATGATGTCAGACGTAGCGTAAAAAAGTGTAACTGGCACAATGATGATGTCAGACGTAGCGTAAAAAAGCGTAACTGGCACAACGATGATGTCAGACGTAGCGTAAAAAAGTGTAACTGGCACAACGATGGTGTCAGACGTAGCGTAAAAAAGTGTAACTGGCACAACGATGATGTCAGACGTAGCGTAAAAAAGCGTAACTGGCACAACGATGATGTCAGACGTAGTGTAAAAAAGTGTAACTGGCACAACGATGATGTCAGACGTAGCGTAAAAAAGCGTAACTGGCACAACGATGATGTCAGACGTAGTGTAAAAAAGTGTAACTGGCACAACGATGATGTCAGACGTAGTGTAAAAAAGCGTAACTGGCACAACGATGATGTCAGACGTAGCGTAAAAAGTGTAACTGGCACAACGATGATGTCAGACGTAGCGTAAAAAAGTGTAACTGGCACAATGATGATGTCAGACGTAGCGTAAAAAAAGCGTAACTGGCACAATGATGATGTCAGACGAAGCGTAAAAAGTGTAACTGGCACAACGATGATGTCAGACGAAGCGTAAAAAGTGTAACTGGCACAACGATGATGTCAGACGTAGCGTAAAAAAATGTGTAACTGGCACAACGATGATGTCAGACGTAGCGTAAAAAAGCGTAACTGGCACAACGATGATGTCAGACGTAGCGTAAAAAAGCGTAACTGGCACAACGATGATGTCAGACGTAGTGTAGAAAAGCGTAACTGGCACAACGATGATGTCAGACGTAGTGTAAAAAAGCGTAACTAGCGCGACAATGACGTTGGACGTAGCATAAAAAATTTAACTGGCGCGACGATGATGTCAGATGTACCGTAAAAAAGTGTAACTGGCACAACGATGATGTCAGACGTAGCGTAAAAAAGTGTAACTGGCACAACGATGATGTCAGACGTAGCGTAAAAAAGCGTAACTGGCACAACGATGATGTCAGACGTAGCGTAACTGGCACAACGATGATGTCAGACGTAGCATAAAAAAGCGTAACTGGCACAACGATGATGTCAGACGTAGCGTAAAAAAGCGTAACTGGCACAACGATGATGTCAGACGTAGCGTAAAAAAGCGTAACTGGCACAACGATGATGTCAGACGTAGCGTAAAAAAGCGTAACTGGCACAACGATGATGTCAGACGTAGCGTAAAAAAGCGTAACTGGCACAACGATGATGTCAGACGTAGCGTAAAAAAGCGTAACTGGCACAATGATGATGTCAGATGTAGCGTAAAAAAGTGTAACTGGCACAACGATGATGTCAGACGTAGCGTAAAAAAGCGTAACTGGCACAACAATGATGTCAGACGTAGCGTAAAAAAGCGTAACTGGCACAACGATGATGTCAGACGTAGCGTAAAAAAGTGTAACTGGCACAACGATGATGTCAGACGTAGCGTAAAAAAGCGTAACTGGCACAACGATGATGTCAGACGTAGCGTAAAAAAGCGTAACTGGCACAACGATGATGTCAGACGTAGCGTAAAAAAGTGTAACTGGCACAACGATGATGTCAGACGTAGCGTAAAAAAGCGTAACTGGCACAACGATGATGTCAGACGTAGCGTAAAAAAGCGTAACTGGCACAACAATGATGTGAGACGTAGAGTAAAAAAGCGTAACTAGCATGACAATGACGTTGGACGTAGCATAAAAAACTTAACTGGCGCGACGATGATGTCAGACGTAGCGTAAGCGTTTTGAACTGCAAGAGGTGTTACACTTTCTTCGTAAGTTGAATACGGAAGGCGTAGTGTAAGCTAGATATTTTTCTTTATAACATGTTAAATATGGATATTTTTCCTACACAAACCCATCGATTCACTTCAGAAGGCCTTAATTAACCCCTGGAGCCGTGTGGAGCACTTTTATGGTGGAGGGACTCACTTTTTTGGCCTTCAGAATATCAACCCCCATTCACTGCCATTATAAAGCCTTGAAGAGCCAGGACATTTCTAACATAACTTAATATAAAAGAATGCCAAACACACTTAGGATGGCTTGAGGGTGATTAAATCATGGGCTTATTTTCATTTTTGGGGGAACTACCCCTTTAATAAGCAGTTAGACATGAGAAACATGATTGGTGCTTGCCGTGGCATAACTCGGCCCAGGCTTTCTCGGGTCGTTTGCGTGATTCTTCTGCGTGAAGTTTTGCATTTGTAAATTCCTTCCAGAAATGAGAAATGCGCCCCGGCTCATTTGTACGGTGCGGCGATGCTGCGAGGGGTAAATCAAACGCTGCACCTCTGACAGTAACACTTGTTATCATCGATTATTTCTGCTGGAGGGAAAAGCCTCGATGAATCTCCAGCAGTTTTACAGTGTGTGGGAAGAGCACTCAGGGTTGCTGTTGGTAACCGCTCTGTATCTTCTGCACTGGACCGTGTGTCCATTCACCTTTGTCACTTTGTCTTGTCTCCATAAATAACATGCATGCTCATTGTTTTGGTGAAGTTTTACCACTCGCCGGTCAGCAGCTCGTGTCGTGGCCCAGGCGTGTGCAGAGGGGGGGGGGCTTTGGGTGCTCGAGCCCCTGCCCTTTTTCAAAATGAATCAAAAGTGCCCCTCTCAAACAAATATCAATGATAATATCGTGGTCAATAAAACGAAATAAATGTGATTATTATAACATGACAATGTATTTAATTGTAACGAACGGCTCAAAAGTCGGACAATTTCTGTTGAGGCGTTGCCATAACGTGTTGCTATGGGTTGCGTGCGTTTTGATTGGCTGCTGATTTTCCACTGTTCGGAAACGGCTCTCGAGCCAGATATGGTCCTTTCAGAGAGTGTGTGGCCTCACGGGAAAAAAGTCAACCAATATTTTTTTTTTTCATCCATAATCAGAGCTAATGTGTTGATTTAATTACAAATCTATATATTATATATTTTAAAGTATTACACAAGTCACCAACGCCCGTTTGTCATGATTATACACCAAGCAATCGTGATCTGACAAAGCAAGTTCAAATTCCATTGGCCGATGTGAAGTGGAGCGGTCATTTTCTGTTCTTATTCATAAATCGGTTGAAATGACATGGACAGATGAACTAACGTTTGTGGAACGATTTCCTGCGGTTTGTCTCATTTTATAAATTGCATCACTGACTAAATGGATTTTAACTGACAACAAACGAATCCCTGCACAAAACCACGCAGCATTCACTTTTATTTATGTATATTGATACACCGTTTACTATTTCATGAAACTATCAAAGTTAACAAAACCCAAGTGTCACGAGCACCTACAGGCCTATTATGTGAAGTGTAGGCTGGCGAAATACGTGAAAGGACTTTATTATATTACCATTTTTGAATATTATGCCGCATTATGAAAGAAGTCTCTTATGTTCATCAAGCCTGCATTTATTTGATAAAAAAACAGCAATATTGTGAAATATTATTAAAATAATGGTTTTCTATTTTAAAATAATTTAAAATATAATTTATTCCTGTGATCACAGCTGGATTTTCAGCATCATTACTCCAGTCTTCAGTGTCACGTGATCATTCAGAAATCATTCTAATATGAGGATTTAATGTCAATGATGGAAACTCTGATACTCTTTTCAAGATTCTTTGATTAATAAAAAGTTAAAAAGAACATAATGTAATAATATTTCACAATATTAGGCTACTGTTTTTTCTGTATTTTTGATTAAATAAATGCAGGTTTGATGAGCATAAGGATATATATATATATATACAGTGAGGAAGATAAGTATTTGAACACTCTGCTATTTTGCAAGTTCTCCCACTTGGAAATCATGGAGGGTCTGAAATTGTCATCGTAGGTGCATGTCCACTGTGAGAGACATAATCACAATGTATGATTTTTTAACTATTTATTTGTATGATACAGCTGCAAATAAGTATTTGAACACCTGAGAAAATCAATGTTAATATTTGGTACAGTAGCCTTTGTTTGCAATTACAGAGGTCAAAGGTTTCCTGTAGTTGTTCAGCAGGTTTGCACTGCAGGAGGGATTTTGGCCCACTCCTCCACACAGATCTTCTCTAGATCAGTCAGGTTTCTGGCCTGTCGCTGAGAAACACGGAGTTTGAGCTCCTCCAAAGATTCTCTATTGGGTTTAGGTCTGGAGACTGACTAGGCCACGCCAGAACCTTGATATGCTTCTTACAGAGCCACTCCTTGGTTATCCTGGCTGTGTGCTTCGGGTCATTGTCATGTTGGAAGACCCAGCCTCGACCCATCTTCAATGCTCTAACTGAGGGAAGGAGGTTGTTCCCCAAAATCTGGCAATACATGGCCCCGGTCATCCTCTCCTTAATACAGTGCAGTCGCCCTGTCCCATGTGCAGAAAAACACCCCCAAAGCATGATGCTACCCCCCCCCCCCCCCATGCTTCACAGTAGGGATGGTGTTCTTGGGATGGTACTCATCATTCTTCTTCCTCCAAACACGTTTAGTGGAATTATGACCAAAAAGTTATATTTTGGTCTCATCTGACCACATGACTTTCTCCCATGACTCCTCTGGATCATCCAAATGGTCATTGGCAAACTTAAGACGGGCCTTGACATGTGCTGGTTTAAGCAGGGGAACCTTCCGTGCCATGCATGATTTCAAACCATGACGTCTTAGTGTATTACCAACAGTAACCTTGGAAACGGTGGTCCCAGCTCTTTTCAGGTCATTGACCAGCTCCTCCCGTGTAGTTCTGGGCTGATTTCTCACCTTTCTTAGGATCATTGAGACCCCACGAGGTGAGATCTTGCATGGAGCCCCAGTCCGAGGGAGATTGACAGTCATGTTTAGCTTCTTCCATTTTCTAATGATTGCTCCAACAGTGGAGCTTTTTTCACCAAGCTGCTTGGCACTTTCCCCGTAGCCCTTTCCAGCCTTGTGGAGGTGTACAATTTTTGTCTCTAGTGTCTTTGGACAGCTCTTTGGTCTTGGCCATGTTAGTAGTTGGATTCTTACTGATTGTATGGGGTGGACAGGTGTCTTTATGCAGCTCACGACCTCAAACAGCTGCATCTAATTTAGGATAATAAACGGAGTGGAGGTGGACATTTTAAAGGCAGACTAACAGGTCTTTGAGGGTCAGAATTCTAGCTGATAGACAGGTGTGCAAATACTTATTTGCAGCTGTATCATACAAATAAATAGTTAAAAAATCATATATTGTGATTTCTGGATTTTTTTTTTTAGATTATGTCTCTCACAGTGGACATGCACCTACGATGACAATTTCAGACCCCTCCATGATTTCCAAGTGGGAGAACTTGCAAAATAGCAGGGTGTTCAAATACTTATTTTCCTCACTGTATATATATATATATATATATATATATATATATATATATATATATATATATATATATATATACAGTATATACATATTGCCCCTTTCTTACACTTGAGCCCCTGCCCCTGAAGAACTCTCTGCACGGCCCTGTCATGGCCTCATGTTGGAGGTGCGGGTTCAATTTCAGACGTGTCAGATCCCAGTCCACCTCCATCCCAGGGGATTTCTTGTCTCGCTTATGTTAGGGATAATAATGCGCAGATCTATTTTGACACTCAGTATCTGCTGTCACCTGTCAGTCACTCGCGCTGGTGCTGGATTGAGTCGGTTCTGCAGGGGGATCGGGATCATTCGAGCATTAAAACATCGAACTATAGCAGATAAACTATCAGTATATAACAATCAGATGAATACTAATTAATTCTGCAATTAAAATAATAATACACATTTAAATAAAATAAAATAATACAATTATTATATTATATTATATTATATTATATTATATTATATTATATTATATTATATTATATTATATTAATTATATTATATTATATTATATTATATTATATTATATTAATTATATTATATTATATTATAAAAACATTCATCTAAATTAGGATGACAGCATTCATTTTCCATTTAAATATGATATGTATTTTTTACTTATTTAATTTTTTTTAATAAAACATGTTATGTTACTAATAATATAAATGTATTCTGCAATTTGAGTAAATTTACTTGTCTAAAATAAAATACAAAAAATAACAAATACAATAAAATAATAAAATTATATAAATTCGATTATTTTAATTATCTTATATTATATTATATGAATTATCTTATTATATATTATATTATATTAATTATCTTATATTTATTATATTAATTATCTTATATTTATTATATTATATTATATTAATTATATTATATTAATTATATTATATTAATTATCTTATATGTATTATGTTAATTATCTTTTATTTATTATATTATAATAATAAAAAGGGACATTCAATAATAATAATAATAATAATAAATTATTACTATTAATAATCATAAAAATTATATTATTATATTATATTATATTATATTATATTATATTATATTATATTATATTATATTATATTATATTATATTATATTATATTATATTATATTATATTATATTATATTAATGCTAATTAAGTTTGCAATTAAAGCATTCATCTAAATTTATTAAAATTCACTAAATTGTATCAAAATATTATATTACCAAGAATACTAATTAATTCTCCAATTATACTACATTACTAATAATACCAAATACTTCTGCAACTAGAGTATTTATGTAAATTAGGGTGACAACATTGGTTTGCTATTTTAATAAATTTTTAGTGTTTACTCATCTAAAATAAAATATTAAAATTGTATCAATATAAAATGTTACAAATAATACTAATTGATTCTGCAATATGTTACTAATAATGACAATGAATTCTGCAATTAGAGCAATAATCTAATTTAGGGTGTCAAAATTTAATTTGCTTAATATTTACTCATCTCAAATAAAAATAAATTTAAATGTAATACACTTTCTAAATATATTATATTACCAATAATATGAATAATTTCTCGAATAATACTACGTTATAATACCAATTAATTCTGCATTTAGAGCATTATTTTGTTATTAAAGCGGTCAGTGTGTCCACGTCTAAACTCCGACACCAAACAAGCGAATGTAGACACACAGTAAACGGCGTTAATGAGGCGGATTACAGCGAGCCTTACACTAGCCATGATCAAGTGTGAGATTATCCCAACATGTGTGTTTCTCTATTTACGGTAGCGTCTTCACGTTCCATTGACTCTCCGGCCCCGAGCGACTAGCTCATCCTCTCTTCAGAGGCCGGATGCTAATGAAGACATTAGCGGAGCTGCAAACCTTTTTGATTATAGCGGGGGCGTGAGAGCGCGCGCGACATCACCTGTGGAATATAGATGCACTAGAAATGCAAGTCAACGGCATAATTGCCTTGAATTAACCATGCAGAATGTTCTTCCAGGCATCAGAAGGGAGAGTAAAGAAGGGAAAGGGTAAAGCACAAACAGATGAGTGGTGTTTTCGGCACGAGCCGCCCGGAGGTGCACCTGACGATTGAAAACAAAGCGACTGACTCGAGCCTCTCGACGGCCTCACTGCCTTTGACAGATAGCTTCAGACACTGCCTGTGAAGACTGAACGCCCTTGCGGTAGTTAACATCCAGAGAGGATTCGCTCTTATTGATGGCTGCACAAAAGGTGCTGAGCACAATGTCTGGCACAGCCTCAACAAGCGCATAAAAATCGCTCGACTGAGCCCTGCAAAGGTGACAAAGATTCACTTCTCGTCCTTTCAATTCATTCCAGTCAGTGTGTTTTCTTCTCCGCTGACGTCTGAATGTTTTGAAAAGCGCTAATGAAAATTGAAGTCATTTAAAACGACGTGTTAGAAAGCACAATACTGTCATTATGAGTGTGGAGATTTCTCTCCTTGGGATCTTATAAATGTAAGGTTTCTTCATTAGTGTTTTGCCATGTTTTGCTGTAAACACAGTGTCAAAGATGTTTGAGAGGCTGTGAATGTTTTAAAATAATGTTTTTCCTTACCGCTTCCAGATTTTTCCAGCATGAATTTGTTATGGCTGTTAGGGCAAGAAAACAGAATATCATTTGCAATGCAACATCACAATTTTTAGATGGTTAATACTGATGACAAAAATGATATACACTCTAAAAAAAAAAGGTTCTATATGGCACCAACAATGGTTCTTGACTCGTAATCATAGGGGAACCTTTTTTAGTGTATATAGCACCAATTTTGGTGCTTCAGAGGTTCTTCAGAGGTTCTTCAGAGGTTCTTCAGTGGTTCTTCAGAGGTTCTTCAGTGGTTCTTCAGAGGTTCTTCAGTGGTTCTTCAGAGGTTCTTCAGAGGTTCTTCAGAGGTTCTTCAGTGGTTCTTCAGAGGTTCTTCAGTGGTTCTTCAGAGGTTCTTCAGTGGTTCTTCAGAGGTTCTTCAGTGGTTCTTCAGAGGTTCTTCAGAGGTTCTTCAGAGGTTCTTCAGAGGTTCTTCAGAGGTTCTTCAGAGGTTCTTCAGTGGTTCTTCAGAGGTTCTTCAGAGGTTCTTCAGAGGTTCTTCAGAGGTTCTTCAGAGGTTCTTCAGAGGTTCTTCAGTGGTTCTTCAGAGGTTCTTCAGTGGTTCTTCAGAGGTTCTTCAGTGGTTCTTCAGAGGTTCTTCAGTGGTTCTTCAGAGGTTCTTCAGTGGTTCTTCAGAGGTTCTTCAGAGGTTCTTCAGAGGTTCTTCAGAGGTTCTTCAGAGGTTCTTCAGAGGTTCTTCAGTGGTTCTTCAGAGGTTCTTCAGAGGTTCTTCAGAGGTTCTTCAGAGGTTCTTCAGAGGTTCTTCAGAGGTTCTTCAGTGGTTCTTCAGAGGTTCTTCAGTGGTTCTTCAGAGGTTCTTCAGTGGTTCTTCAGAGGTTCTTCAGAGGTTCTTCAGAGGTTCTTCAGTGGTTCTTCAGAGGTTCTTCAGAGGTTCTTCAGAGGTTCTTCAGAGGTTCTTCAGAGGTTCTTCAGTGGTTCTTCAGAGGTTCTTCAGTGGTTCTTCAGAGGTTCTTCAGAGGTTCTTCAGAGGTTCTTCAGAGGTTCTTCACTGGTTCTTTGACTAAGGTGCTATATAGCACCTCTGAAGAACCGCTGAAGCACCAAAATTGGTGCTATATAGCACTAAAAAAGGTTCCCCTATGATTACGAGTCAAGAACCATTTTTGGTGCCATATAGAACCTTTTTTTTTTGGAGTGTACAGGTGCTGGTCATATAATTAGAATATCATCAAAAAGTTGATTTATTTCACTAATTCCATTCAAAAAGTGAAACTTGTATAATATATTCATTCATTACACACAGACTGATATATTTCAAATGTTTATTTCTTTTAATTTTGATGATTATAACTGACAACTAAGGAAAATCCCAAATTCAGTATCTCAGAAAATTAGAATATTACTTAAGACCAATACAAAGAAAGGATTTTTAGAAATCTTGGCAAACTGAAAAGTATGAGCATGTCCAGCACTCAATATTTAGTTGTGGCTCCTTTTGCCTGAATTACTGCAGCAATGCGGCGTGGCATGAGTCCATCAGTCTGTGGCTCTGCTCAGGTGTTATGAGAGCCCAGGTTGCTCTGATAGTGGCCTTCAGCTCTTCTGCATTGTTGGGTCTGGCATATCGCATCTTCCTCTTCACAATACCCCAGAGATTTTCTATGGGGTTAAGGTCAGGTGAGTTTGCTGGCCAATTAAGAACAGGGATACCATGGTCCTTAAAGCAGGCACTGGTTGCTTTGGCACTGTGTGCAGGTGCCCAGTCCTGTTGGAAAATGAAATCTGCATCTCCATAAAGTTGGTCAGCAGCAGGAAGCATGAAGTGCTCTAAAACTTCCTGGTATACGGCTGGACCTCAGAAAACACAGTGGGCCAACACCAGCAGATGACATGGCACCCCAAACCATCACTGACTGTGGAAACTTTACACTGGACCTCAAGCAGCGTGGATTGTGTGCCTCTCCTCTCTTCCTCCAGACTCTGGGACCCTGATTTCCAAAGGAAATGCAAAATGTACTTTCATCAGAGAACATAACTTTGGAGCACTCAGCAGCAGTCCAGTCCTTTTTGTCTTTAGCCCAGGCGAGACGCTTCTGACGCTGTCTGTTCAAGATTGGCTTGACACAAGGAATGCGACAGCTGAAACCCATGTCTTGCATACGTCTGTGCGTAGTGGTTCTTGAAGCACTGACTCCAGCTCCAGTCCACTCTTTGTGAATCCATGGATTACCACAGCCTTAAGCGATGAATTTTGGCGGGTGTTAATAAAAACTTACTAGCCAGTTTGTCCGTTGATGCATGAGGCATTACGCATGATACAACATAAGGCTCTGTTCTCGGTCATTTATCCCCCTGGCAGCACTTCGTTTCCCATGTAGCTACACTGTGCCGTAATGCTAGACTCAAATTTCAACCCATTTGTGACAACCCACAACCCAGTTGCGCTGCTGATCTCTGCGCAGGACGCGGGACGTTGAATCAAGCATCACTGGTAGAAAGGGAGGAGACTCAGCTGGTAAATAATTAACACAGCATTAGTTCTTTCTGTCATCCTCTGGCTAGCGTTACATTATATAAATCACACTTTTATTCATGCAAATGCTTTTAAACCATTGAAGATCTGCCTGTGACACACACACAACGCACATAAAGTTTGCGCCAGATTCGAGTTCTCTTTCGCGCTCGAACAAACAATAACACACACAATTATGCCAAAATGCCAGTTTTGTTGAGTATCCTCATAAGAGCACCCTTAAAAGAGTTAAATAACGTCTTAAAATAACTTAAAGAGGTGTGAGAAAATGAGACACGTGAGAGACCCGCTTCATGTGCGACAGCGAAAGATCTTAAAGTGACAGTAACCACTTATAATGACTGTAAAGAACCAAAGCAACTACTCAGTAAATACGCACTGCTCTTGACTAAATAACTATATTATAGCTTTATAGCTTTAACACGGATTACTATATATCATTTATATTTTATGCAGTGGAAACTAACTTTTCTATTTCTGTAGGCTATATTTCCTAGGTTGGAAGGGCACAGGTAGCCTTCATATGAAATGTATTATGGGTTTATGTGAGGATTGTTGTTAAAATCACTTGAAATTAAAGTTGTTGTATTTTTTTAAGCTTAATACATTTTAGTGTTATTTCATAGAGACATCAGTGATACTGGCCTTCATAAATTCATAAAAGAAGCCATTCAACAAAAATTTTATGCATTTTACTTTATATGTGTTTTCATGCCAACAATGTTAATAAAATGATCAAATCCATTCAGTGGCACTCATAATTTCTCTTATTTTCACCGGAAAAAAATGGCTAGTGGAAATTCTGATTGGCTGGTAACTTTAGAAAGTTAACAGCCACAATGGCTGGTGATCAAAAAAGTTAATTTAGAACCCTGGCCCTAACCCCACCACCCGCCAATCTGTATATGGGGATGATTAGGAGGCCATGATGGACAGGGGCCAATGGGCAAATTTGGCCAGGATGCCGGGGTTACACCCCTACTCTTTATCGAAGGACATCCTGGGATTTTTAATGACCACAGAGAGTCAGGATCTCGGTTTAACGTCTCATCCGAAGGACAGATCTATCTCACCGCAAGACCTCCAGACGTGCATCAACGCGCCTTTCCATTGACTTAACACTGAAATCACTCGCTCCAGACGCTCTATTCACGTTTGGTGTGAACGCAGCATAATGATATAAAAGCCATGATATCCCTCTGCTCATCAAACTCAGGATTGAAACCACACGAGGAGGAGTTAAAGTGAGTCCTTTAAATAATGAACTTTGCCGTGTGGTCTAATAGCCAGTTTTGTATATCCGCTCCAAAGTGTCCGGTCTTACACAGATTGAATTAGTGTCTGTCAGCGGCTGTGACCAAAAATATCATTATGGTTGCACTTAAGCTGGAGAACTCTTCAGAAGATAAGAGTTCCCCTCCGCTCAAAGGATCCCCTTCAGTGGGCTGAAATATGAGAGGAAACTTCAAATAGAAGAAGTGCGAGGTTGAATAATTGAAAATGATGAATGCATAATGCGTTTTAAGCAGAGCTGGATGAAGCCGGGATGAAAGATGTGCTGCGGCCATGATCCAGGACACTGGATCCGGAGTCATTCCAACTCCCAGGACGCATGCATGAAGAATAAAGGAGCCGTTCCTGATGAATAACGAGTCTATGTTGTGTCCATGCAGAGGCTTTAACATTAATGTGTGGCTCCTGTAGTGCCATCCCGCTGGAGTGGGGTTAAGATGGACCGGTACTGTCCCGCTGGAGTGGGGTTAAGATGGACCGGTACTGTCCCGCTGGAGTGGGGTTAAGATGGACCGGTACTGTCCCGCTGGAGTGGGGTTAAGATGGACCGGTACTGTCCCGCTGGAGTGGGGTTAAGATGGAACGGTACTGTCCCGCTGGAGTGGGGTTAAGATGGAACGGTACTGTCCCGCTGGAGTGGGGTTAAGATGGACCGGTACTGTCCCGCTGGAGTGGGGTTAAGATGGACCGGTACAGTCCCGCTGGAGTGGGGTTAAGATGGACCGGTACAGTCCCGCTGGAGTGGGGTTAAGATGGAACGGTACCATCCCGCTGGATTGGGGTTAAGATGGGTTAAGATGGACCGGTACTGTCCCTCTGGAGTGGGGTTAAGATGGACCGGTACTGTCCCGCTGGAGTGGGGTTAAGATGGACCGGTACAGTCCCGCTGGAGTGGGGTTAAGATGGGTTAAGATGGACCGGTACTGTCCCTCTGGAGTGGGGTTAAGATGGACCGGTACTGTCCCTCTGGAGTGGGGTTAAGATGGACCGGTACTGTCCCGCTGGAGTGGGGTTAAAATGGACCGGTACTGTCCCGCTGGAGTGGGGTTAAGATGGACCGGTACTGTCCCGCTGGAGTGGGGTTAAGATGGACCGGTACCATCCTGCTGGAGTGGGGTTAAGATGGGTTAAAATGGACCGGTACTGTCCCTCTGGAGTGGGGTTAAGATGGACCGGTACTGTCCCGCTGGAGTGGGGTTAAGATGGACCGGTACTGTCCCGCTGGAGTGGGGTTAAGATGGACCGGTACCATCCTGCTGGAGTGGGGTTAAGATGGGTTAAAATGGACCGGTACTGTCCCTCTGGAGTGGGGTTAAGATGGACCGGTACTGTCCCGCTGGAGTGGGGTTAAGATGGACCGGTACTGTCCCGCTGGAGTGGGGTTAAGATGGACCGGTACCATCCTGCTGGAGTGGGGTTAAGATGGGTTAAGATGGACCGGTACTGTCCCTCTGGAGTGGGGTTAAGATGGACCGGTACTGTCCCGCTGGAGTGGGGTTAAAATGGACCGGTACTGTCCCGCTGGAGTGGGGTTAAGATGGACCGGTACTGTCCCTCTGGAGTGGGGTTAAGATGGACCGGTACTGTCCCTCTGGAGTGGGGTTAAGATGGACCGGTACTGTCCCTCTGGAGTGGGGTTAAGATGGACCGGTACTGTCCCTCTGGAGTGGGGTTAAGATGGACCGGTACTGTCCCTCTGGAGTGGGGTTAAGATGGACCGGTACTGTCCCGCTGGAGTGGGGTTAAGATGGACCGGTACTGTCCCTCTGGAGTGGGGTTAAGATGGACCGGTACTGTCCCGCTGGAGTGGGGTTAAGATGGACCGGTACTGTCCCTCTGGAGTGGGGTTAAGATGGACCGGTACTGTCCCGCTGGAGTGGGGTTAAGATGGACCGGTACTGTCCCTCTGGAGTGGGGTTAAGATGGACCGGTACTGTCCCTCTGGAGTGGGGTTAAGATGGACCGGTACCATCCCGCTGGAGTGGGGTTAAGATGGACCGGTACTGTCCCTCTGGAGTGGGGTTAAGATGGACCGGTACTGTCCCTCTGGAGTGGGGTTAAGATGGACCGGTACTGTCCCTCTGGAGTGGGGTTAAGATGGACCGGTACTGTCCCTCTGCCTTCTCGCGTTGTGCTTTTGAATGAAGCTCATTCTGAAATATTACAGCTGTAATGTACTCTCGGACACTTTCATCATCTGTGTTCTTGTTTGTCTTCATATTCTATTATTATTATTATTATTTTATAATAGTAGTATTATATTATTTATAGATATTATTTTAATATTATTATTATTATAAATGATATATGTTTTTATTTTTGTATTTTTATTATAAACTAGTACTATTATTATTTATATTTTTTATTATTGTTATTATATTATTTATATTATATTATATTTTATATATAATATTATTTATTAGTATTATTATTAGATTGTATATATGTTTATACATTTGCTTTTATTGTATTTTATTATTATTATTATTATTATTATTATTATTATTATTATTATCTCGTGTTCTTCAGCTCAGGAAGGGCTTGTTTACGCGACTTTGTCCTTTTTTCCTGAAATCTGTCCTCCAGTTCCGTGCGGAGGAGTTCTGACCGCGCGCCGCGGGACCGTCCTGTCTCCGGGATACCCCGATCCCTATGACAACCACCTGAACTGCGTTTGGAAAATCTTTGTGCCGGAGGGAACCGGAATCCAAGTGAGACAAAACCCTTGTTTTTATTCTGGAAAACATTTCAGATTCTGACGAGTCGAAGCGTGTTTGATTGCTTAAAGCTTGCCAGGGGAGACACACATCATCAAGGGAATCCCATTATTGCTCTGCTTTATTTTTGAACTTATGAATATTATATTTTTTCGGTTATCCATGACTTTTGAAGTTTAAGGAGGTAAGTCTACACTATAGTGATGGAGCAGGAAAAACCTCTGAATATATTAATGGTCAACCAGTATCTGAACAACATGCAACATATTTACCATAAACTGAAATCTGTGTGAATGCAAAAACAACAGAAGAATTATGATCAGAGGTGGGTAGAGTAGCCAAAATCTGTACTCAAGTAAAAGTACAAGTACTTACGGAAATATTTACTCAAGTAAAAGTAAAAGTAACAATCGTAATATTTACTTGAGTAAGAGTAAAAAAGTATTCGATGAGAAAACTACTCAAGTAGTTAGTTACTAGTTACTTTCAATCTGATTGATAAGAAGCGAAAACCCTGAATTTCTGGCTACTGGGAGAGCTTTCACACACCCCTCGGTAACACTTTACAAGAAGGTTGTATTAGTTAACATGAACTAACCATGAACAACACCTCTGTTCAGCATTAGTTCATCTTTGTCAACGTTAGTTCATAAAAATCCAGCTGTTCATAGTTTATTCATGTTAGTTCACAGTGCATTGACTAATGTTAACAATACTTGAATAATGCATTAGTAAATGTTTAAATTAACATAAAGATAAATAAGTGCTTTATAAGTGCAGTTCATTATTAGTTCATGTTAACTAATGTAAGCTAATGAACCTTGTGTGTGTGTGTGTGTGTGTGTGTGTGTGTGTGTGTG
>CM042252.1:52807461-52814961 GCA_023566225.1 Romanogobio albipinnatus | reverse complement strand
ATATTATTGTTATCTTTATAGTCTTGTTATACTTATCGTTATACTTATCGTTATACTTATCGTTATACTTATTGTTATACTTATCATTATACTTATCGTTATACTTATTGTTATACTTATCATTATACTTATCATTATACTTATCGTTATAGTCAGCTGGTGTGGACGCTAATTTAGTTATCATTGTAGTTATATTCATATATTGTTATCTTTATAGTCTTGTTATACATATCGTTATACTTATCGTTATACTTATTGTTATACTTATCGTTATACTTATCGTTATAGTCAGCTGGTGTGGACACTAATATAGTTATCGTTATAGTTATATTCATATATTATTGTTATTGTTATAGTCTCATTATACTTATCGTTATACTTATCGTTATAGTCAGCTGGTTTGGACGCTAATATAGATATCATTTTAGTTATGTTTATGTTTATATATTATCGTTATCTTTATGGTCTTGTTATACGTATCGTTAAATTATCGTTATATATGATATAGTTATCGTTTTTAATGATCTTTATAGTTGTATAGTCTTGTTACAGTTATCAGTTTAGCGATATTAAATCCGAGGGGTTCATTTGGGAAGCGCTGTCAGAAACACAGTGAATGATGGAATGGTTTGATTCACTGAAACATCTGTAACATCTGTTGAGCTCTCACGCCCCTCCTTTGCATCTCGCAGAGTATACGCAAATCAATGTCCGTTTGTGTTGGAGAACATGTGCCTTCTGTCCTAAGCAATAGGTTTGGACTCCTGCCCAGAACCACAAACCCCCAGCAGTGGTGTGAAGGTGGGCGAGCGCTACTTTGTGGGAGATGTCGTCTCCTTCCACTGTGAGCAGGGATACACTCTAAAGGTGGGCGATGATTTCACAGCATGAGCTTCAAACGCTCAGACACATTCACACTCCTCCTGAAAAGCTTTTCGGCTGCTCATGTTGGCTTATCGCTTACGTAATACTGCAATCATTTCAGAAAAACTTTGTGACTGTCAATCAGGAGTTTGGTCAATTATGAGCACTTATTTGTCCCAGGGGTTGATCTTTAGTAAAACTGGATTCTCTACTTTTCAAATGCGTTTTAAGTGGAGATGTTATTGTTCTTACTCAAGACTTTTGGTCTTAAAATATGAAAATTGAGATTTTTGGTCATCTATAAGAGTGAAATAAGTTTGGTAACACTTTACTTAAAGCCTTTATGTGCATTATAAATGTTTTTAAATATGCATCTTATAATGCATTGTATGATCCCTTTAATAATTGTAACCACAGTTATAATACATTATAATACAGCTTTTATAGTTTAATGTATTAAAACACAACAAACAAACAATTTCAGAACAAACAAACAATCTCTTCCTCTGTCACGACCAATATTTTCCCCCGAATGATATTAGTTTTGTGTTTATTAAGGAGTTTGAGATGAAATATGAGACATGTAATGTGTCCAATTTTTGTAAAAAGATGCAAACAAGTTTGAAAATATTTGTGTGAATTTAAAATCAGTGTTATTTTAGTTTTAATAATGTTAGTGCTTCAACTTAAACCTTTAGTTTAAGTTTTATTGCCAAGGCGATTTCCCTTTAGTTTAAGTTTTTCACTAATATTTATATTTTATTGATAGTGCAATGAACAGAAATTGTTTTAATAGTAATTTTGTAAAAAGATGCAAAAAGTGTGAAAATATTTGTGTATTTAGTTTAATTTATTTTTATTTTAGTTTTTATTTACTTCCAGTTAATAATTTGAATGCTTCAACTTAAACTTTTTGAAAATATTTGTTATTTTAGTTGTATTAATATTTTGTATCAGTTTTTTTTAAATATTTTTATAGTTTTCATGTACATTTTAATTAAAATTGTAGTCATTTCATAACGTGCTTTTATTTTTAATATTGCTGTTTAAGTTTAATTTATTTTTATTTTAGTTTTTATTTACTTCCAGTTAATAATTTTAGTGCTTCAGCTTATTTGAAAATATTTGTGTGTATTTAGAGTCAGTGTTATTTGAGGTTTTTTTTATATTTTGTATCAGCTTTTATTTTTATATTTTTAGGTTTCTTGTAAAAAAAAATGTATATTTAGTCATTTTGTTATGTGCTTTTATCATTTTATTAATTTTTATTTTATTTTTAATATTGCTGTTTAGGTTTAATTTATTTTTATTTTAGTTTTATTTACTTCCCGTTAAAAATTTTAGTGCTTCAACTTAAAAAAAAGTAAAAATATTTGTGTGTATTTAGAGTCAGTGTTATTTTAGTTTGATTAATCTTTTGTATTAGCTTTTATATTTTTATGTGAATTACATTTTTAGTCATTTTGTGATCTGCTTTTATCGTTTTATTAGTTTTTCTATATATATATATATATATATATATATATATATATATATATATATATATATATATATATATATATATATATATATTGCTGTTTAGGTTATTATCATTTCTGTCGCTGTAATTTTGTAAAAATATGCAAAAAGTGTGAAAATAATTGAATGTTATTTAATTGTATTAATATTTTGTATCAGCTTTTATTTTTATAGTTTCCATCTACATTTTAGTCATGTCATAAAGTGCCTTTTTCCATTGTATTATTTGTTATTTTATTTTTAATAATGCTGTTTATCTTTAATTTATTTTAATTTATGTTTATTAAACCAGCATTTCTAATTTTCTTTTAGTTTAGGTTTTTTCACCAATATTAATATTTTATGTATTTATAGTTCCATGAACAGAAGTGGTTTTAATAGTTTTAGCTGATGAAATGATCATTGGTATTGAATTGTGTGTGTTTTGAATGAATGCATGTCTAGTCTGTTAACCGTGTGTGTGTGCTGTAGTTGAAGGTGCGCTGTATTAGATGTTTTCCCAGCACATTGAATGATACGCGATTCATCTTTCTTGGGAATTGGTGAGAGCTTCTTGGAAAAGTCAATATGTGTGTTGATTTCCACCCGTTGCAGGGAAGTGCATATATAACGTGCATGCCGGGGCCCGTCAGACGCTGGAACCACCCCGCGCCGCTCTGCCTGGGTACGTCTTCTCCACACACACGTCTCTGCTCCTCTGCATTCTCCAGATGAGTGTGTCGCACGTCCTAATGTCCCTGTTAGCTGTGCCGGATTTGATTAAACCCTTTAACTGTCACCCGCCTTTTTGAGAATCCAAACTAATTCAAGAATGCTTTGGAATATAGACCTAAGTTTGGTCTTGTTTTAAAGAAGACACTCTGCATATTATTGCTAAAGCTATTTAAAATATGAAAAAGTTATGGAAGCTTATATTTACTGTAAATTAAAAATACTGTACTAAATATTTTTTATTTTATATAAAATATATATTTTACGAATACATTTTACTATAAAATTACTATAAGATCAAAGCCATATGTCTAAGCAAGTTGTGTTCCAAATTTAAAGTTGATATCACAAAAATTAAAGTCCCCATGAGATTTTGTTTAGGGCGCTGTACCAAAAACAGCCACCGGGTGTCATTCAAATTCCATTGATTGTTTTTTTTTATGCATTTCTATCCGAATATCACTTCCATCACAAAACCGTCACGAAATATGGACCCTTGAGACTCAGAGCTTTCCGACGGTGTGTGTTTTGTCAAGATTGGAAAAGATTTTGATTATAAAGTCGTTAAAATAATTGTTGTAATATGAAACATGGCACCGCCCACTAGGGGAGGAGCCCGCAAGACGAATTTAGAGTACCGTTTCCATGGTAACGCAGTGTCCGATTTCAAATCGGTTTTCACAGGATGAATTTTGAGTTCGTAAGCTTTCGAATGATACCTAATTTATGACATTTACAGCTGTCCCGACCATGAAAAGCTTTCTTCAGGCGAGATCTTCCAGGTCACGCTCAGTCTAATCTTCCTTCTCTCTTTTGTTGAAATCTATTAGCCTTAAACATCCTCTCGCGGCTGTAACTCCATCGCTCAAGTTACCCGTCATCTAGCTAATGCTTTCCATTCAGAGCCGCTAATGCAGAGTAACCTCAGGTTAAGATCTAAATTCACACACATGCATGCGTCTTTAAGCTACCGCTGAAACATCCACATAGACATAAAAAGTGATTTTAGTAATGCTACTATATATCCAGCATGACTTGGGAACACTTTACAATAAGTCTCCATTTGTTAAATGCATTAGATAATGATAACATTTACTAATATATTATTAAAAGCAAAAGTTGTACAGTATTTAATGGACTGCTCAGCTGTGAATCGGTTGATTATTGACGTCTATGTTGAAGATGTCCGTGGTTAGTTCGAGGGGTCATCATCAGCGGTACCATGTGCCACCATTTTGATTTCACTGAGAAGTTACAATTCACATTTTCACTGCTCTGGGATTCTTCCACGCAGATCCAGGAGATAAAATCAAATTCAAATGTCTGTAGGTGCCATTTCAGACATTATTTATATAATCTAATGAAATATGATACGCTCAATTTCAATTTAATTCCATTTTAATTCTACTTTCTTAAATTCAACTATTTGGATTTTTCAAAATGAAGCTCAATTTAATTTAGAACGCTTAATTTGTGGCGTTTCATCTTATGAATAATAATTCTTATTTATTGTTTTTTATTTAAATTTAATTCCTTTTTAATTCTACTTTCTTAAATTCAGCAATTGAATTTGGATTTTTTAAAATGAAGCTCAATTAAATTTAGAACGCTTAATTTGTGGCGTTTCATCTTATGAATAATCATTTGTATTTATTATATTATATTTAAATTTAATTCCATTTTAATTCGACTTTATTAAATTCAACAATTGAATTTGTATCTTAAACATTAATCTCAATTTAATTTAGAACGTTTAATTTGTGGCATTTCATCTTATGATTAATCATTTGTATTTATTATATTATATTTAAATTTAATTCCATTTTAAGTCGACTTTATTAAATTCAACAATTGAATTTGTATCTTAAACATTAATCTCAATTTAATTTAGAACGTTTAATTTGTGGCATTTCATCTTATGATTAATAATTCTTATTTATTATATTATATTTAAATTTAATTTGACTTTATTAAATTCAACAATTGAAATTGTATCTTAAACATTAATCTCAATTTAATTTAGAACGCTTAATTTGTGGCATTTCATCTTATGATTAATAATTCTTATTTATTGTTTTTTATTTAAATTGAATTCCATTTTAATCTACTTTCCTAAATTCAGCGATTGATTTTGGATTTTTCAAAATGAAGCTCAATTTAATTTAGAACGCTTCATTTGTGGCGTTTCATCTTATGAATAATCATTTGTATTTATTATATTATATTTAAATTTAATTCCATTTTAATTCAACTTTATTAAATTCAACAATTGAATTTGTATCTTAAACATTAATCTCAATTTAATTTAGAACGTTTAATTTGTGGCATTTCATCTTATGATTAATAATTCTTATTTATTATATTATATTTAAATTTAATTTGACTTTATTAAATTCAACAATTTAATTTGTATCTTAAACATTAATCTCAATTTAATTTAGAACGCTTAATTTGTGGCATTTCATCTTATGATTAATAATTCTTATTTATTGTTTTTTATTTAAATTGAATTCCATTTGAATTCTACTTTCTTAAATTCAGCAATTGAATTTGGATTTTTCAAAATGAAGCTCAATTTAATTTAGAACGCTTAATTTGTGGTGTTTCATCTTATGAATAATAATTTGTATTTATTATATTATATTTAAATTTAATTCCATTTTAATTCGACTTTATTAAATTCAACAATTGAATTTGTATCTTAAACATTAATCCCAATTTAATTTAGAACGCTTAATTTGTGGCATTTCATCTTGTGATTAATTATTCTTATTTATTTTTTAATATTTAAATTGAATTCCATTTTAATTCTACTTTCTTAAATTCAGCAATTGAACTCGGATTTAAAAGTTAAGCTCAATTTAATTTAGAGCACTGAATTTGTGGCATTTCATCTTATGAATAATAATTTGTATTTATTGTTTTATATTTAAATTTAATTCTATTTTAATTCTACTTTTCAACTATTCAACAATTGAATTTGGATTTATAAATTAAGCTCAATTTAATTTAGAGCACTGAATTTGTGGTGTTTCTTCTTATGAACTGAAAAATGTATTCTTATTTATTGTTTTTATTTGAATTTCATTTTATCTGAATTCTACTTAAATTCAGCAATTTAATTTGGATTTAATAAATTAAGCTCAATTTAATTTAGAACACTGAATTTGTGGCATTTCATTTTATGAATAATAATTTGTATTTATTGTTTATATTTAAATTCAATTCTATTTTAATTCTACTTTTCAACTATTCAACAATTGAATTTGGATTTATAAATTAAGCTCAATTTAATTAAGAACACTGAATTTGTGACGTTTATCCTATGAACTGAAAAATAATAATTATTATTATTTTATTCGAATTCAATTCCATTTTAATTCTACCCCCTTAAATGGAGGAGTGGCGTTCGGCGTGGCTGCGTTTTCAGACTGACACTCAGGTTTAATTGATCCCAGCTCAGAAGATTCAGTGTTCTCTATATTGACATTTCAACTGCTGTCCTAAAGTACAGTAAATGCACACAGCACCATTCATTACACACCTGCCAATAAGACGAACACACACACACACACACACACACACACACACACACACACACACACACACACACACAAGAGGATATACAGTGAGAAAAATAAGTATTTGAACACTCTGCTATTTTGCAAGTTCTCCCACTTGGAAATCATGGAGGGTCTGAAATTGTCATCGTAGGTGCATGTCCACTGTGAGAGACATAATCTAAAAAAAAAATCCAGAAATCACAATGTATGATTTTTTAACTATTTATTTGTATGATACAGCTGCAAATAAGTATTTGAACACCTGTCTATCAGCTAGAATTCTGACCCTCAAAGACCTGTTAGTCTGCCTTTAAAATGTCCCCATACAATCAGTAAGAATCCAACTACTAACATGGCCAAGACCAAAGAGCTGTCCAAAGACACCATGGGAGAAAGTCATGTGGTCAGATGAGACCAAAATAGAACTTTTTGGTCATAATTCCACTAAACGTGTTTGGAGGAAGAAGAATGATGATGATGAGTACCATCCCAAGAACACCATCCCTACTGTGAAGCATGGGGGGGGTGGTTGCATCATGCTTTGGGGGTGTTTTTCTGCACATGGGACAGGGCGACTGCACTGTATTAAGGAGAGGATGACCGGGGCCATGTATTGCCAGATTTTGGGGAACAACCTCCTTCCCTCAGTTAGAGCATTGAAGATGGGTCGAGGCTGGGTCTTCCAACATGACAATGACCCGAAGCACACAGCCAGGATAACCAAGGAGTGGCTCTGTAAGAAGCATATCAAGGTTCTGGCGTGGCCTAGCCAGTCTCCAGACCTAAACCCAATAGAGAATCTTTGGAGGAGCTCAAACTCCGTGTTTCTCAGCGACAGGCCAGA
>CM042252.1:52517461-52802461 GCA_023566225.1 Romanogobio albipinnatus | reverse complement strand
TCTCCGCTCTAATTCATCCCAAAGGTGTTCTATCGGGTTGAGGTCAGGACTCTGTGCAGGCCAGTCCAGTTCCTCCACACCAAACTCGCTCATCCATGTCTTTATGGAGCGGCGCTTTGAGCACTGGAGCGCAGTCATGCTGGGACAGGAAGGGGCCGTCCCCAAACTGTTCCCACAAAGTTGGGAGCATGAAATTGTCCAAAATGTCTTGGTGAAGCGTTAAGAGTTCCTTTCACTGGAACTAACCCCTGAAAAACAACCCCACCCCATAATCCCCCCTCCACCAAACTTTATAATAATAATAATAATAATAATAATAATAATAATAATAATAATAGAAATAATAATAATAATTTAATTGACACAATTGCCTCAATTTATTTAGTTATTTATTTATTGTTATATTTTTAAATAACTAATGAGGAGCAATATTTTACGATATACACTTGTCATATTTTAATTTTATTTATGTATATTTATTTTTAAATGGCCGATTATGAACAATATTTTATAATACATGTATTATTGTTTTCCATATTATGACTTATGACTACAATTAATAATAATAATAATAATAATAATGAGAAGAAGAAGAAGAAGAAGAAGAAGAAGAAGAAGATGATTGCAAAAAAAACAACACAATTGGCCTAAATTATTTATTTTTTTATTTTTATTTTTTTTATTGTACACCAGTGGTGAAAAAATGTTTTCCATATCATGACAACAACAATAAACATAAACATAATAATAATAATAATAATTTTAATAATTAGATTGCAAAACAACAACACAATTGACATAAATTATGTATTAGTCAGGCGAGTCCCGTTCTCCTGGCAACCGCCAAACCCAGACTCGTTCATGGGATTGTCAGACAGAGAAGCGTGATTGGTCACTCAGAGAACACGTCTCCACTGCTCTAGAGTCCAGTGGCGGCGCGCTTTACCCCACTGCATCCCACGCTTTGGTGATGTAAGGCTTGGATGAGCTGCTCGGCCATGGAAACCCATTCCATGAAGCTCTACACACTGTTCTTGAGCTCATCTGAAGGCCACAGAAGTTTGGAGGTCTGGAGCTCTTGACTCTGCAGAAAGTTGCCGACTTCTGTGACCCTCAGCATGCGCTGACCCCGCTCTGTGGCTGAGTTGCTGTTGTTCCCAATCGCTTCCACTTTGTTATAACCCCACTAACAGTTGAGCGTGGAATATTTAGTATAATATTTGGACTAATGGCACAGGTGTCCAGCGATCACGGCCCCACGCTTGAGTTCTCTGAGCTCCTGAGAGCGGCCCATTCTCTCACTGATGTGTGTAGAAGCGTCTGCAGGACTAGAGCTTGAGTTCTCTGAGCTCCTGAGAGCGGTCCATTCTCTCACTGATGTGTGTAGAAGCGTCTGCAGGACTAGAGCTTGAGTTCTCTGAGCTCCTGAGAGCGGCCCATTCTCTCACTGATGTGTGTAGAAGCGTCTGCAGGACTAGAGCTTGAGTTCTCTGAGCTCCTGAGAGCGGCCCATTCTCTCACTGATGTGTGTAGAAGCGTCTGCAGGTCTAGAGCTTGAGTTCTCTGAGCTCCTGAGAGCGGCCCATTCTCTCACTGATGTGTGTAGAAGCGTCTGCAGGTCTAGAGCTTGAGTTCTCTGAGCTCCTGAGAGCGGCCCATTCTCTCACTGATGTGTGTAGAAGCGTCTGCAGGACTAGAGCTTGAGTTCTCTGAGCTCCTGAGAGCGGCCCATTCTCTCACTGATGTGTGTAGAAGCGTCTGCAGGACTAGAGCTTGAGTTCTCTGAGCTCCTGAGAGCGGCCCATTCTCTCACTGATGTGTGTAGAAGCGTCTGCAGGACTAGAGCTTGAGTTCTCTGAGCTCCTGAGAGCGGCCCATTCTCTCACTGATGTGTGTAGAAGCGTCTGCAGGACTAGAGCTTGAGTTCTCTGAGCTCCTGAGAGCGGCTCATTCTCTCACTGATGTGTGTAGAAGCGTCTGCAGGACTAGAGCTTGAGTTCTCTGAGCTCCTGAGAGCGGCCCATTCTCTCACTGATGTGTGTAGAAGCGTCTGCAGGTCTAGAGCTTGAGTTCTCTGAGCTCCTGAGAGCGGCCCATTCTCTCACTGATGTGTGTAGAAGCGTCTGCAGGACTAGAGCTTGAGTTCTCTGAGCTCCTGAGAGCGGCCCATTCTCTCACTGATGTGTGTAGAAGCGTCTGCAGGTCTAGAGCTTGAGTTCTCTGAGCTCCTGAGAGCGGCCCATTCTCTCACTGATGTGTGTAGAAGCGTCTGCAGGTCTAGAGCTTGAGTTCTCTGAGCTCCTGAGAGCGGCTCATTCTCTCACTGATGTGTGTAGAAGCGTCTGCAGGACTAGAGCTTGAGTTCTCTGAGCTCCTGAGAGCGGCTCATTCTCTCACTGATGTGTGTAGAAGCGTCTGCAGGACTAGAGCTTGAGTTCTCTGAGCTCCTGAGAGCGGCCCATTCTCTCACTGATGTGTGTAGAAGCGTCTGCAGGACTAGAGCTTGAGTTCTCTGAGCTCCTGAGAGCGGCCCATTCTCTCACTGATGTGTGTAGAAGCGTCTGCAGGACTAGAGCTTGAGTTCTCTGAGCTCCTGAGAGCGGCCCATTCTCTCACTGATGTGTGTAGAAGCGTCTGCAGGTCTAGAGCTTGAGTTCTCTGAGCTCCTGAGAGCGGCCCATTCTCTCACTGATGTGTGTAGAAGCGTCTGCAGGACTAGAGCTTGAGTTCTCTGAGCTCCTGAGAGCGGCCCATTCTCTCACTGATGTGTGTAGAAGCGTCTGCAGGTCTAGAGCTTGAGTTCTCTGAGCTCCTGAGAGCGGCCCATTCTCTCACTGATGTGTGTAGAAGCGTCTGCAGGTCTAGAGCTTGAGTTCTCTGAGCTCCTGAGAGCGGCCCATTCTCTCACTGATGTGTGTAGAAGCGTCTGCAGGCCTAGAGCTTGAGTTCTCTGAGCTCCTGAGAGCGGCCCATTCTCTCACTGATGTGTGTAGAAGCGTCTGCAGGTCTAGAGCTTGAGTTCTCTGAGCTCCTGAGAGCGGTTCATTCTTTGATTTGATTTGAACTCAGTGATTTGGATGCTTTTGGCAGTATTGGGTATGAAGGCTTTCAAAAACATATGTGATCTTAAGCTTTCACTGCTGATTGTGTTTTGATTGTATTCCCCTTCCTTCAGCTCTCTGCGGTGGGAACATCACAGCCCTCAACGGGACCATCTACTCTCCGGGCCACCCGGCCGACTACCCCAATCTTAAAGACTGCATCTGGAGCATCCGAGTTCCTCCAGGCAACGGCATCCACATCAACTTCACCGTGCTCAACACCGAGCCCATCTACGACTACATCACCATCTGGTACGACTGCCAGCGCTTCATAAGAGCTCCTCACCCCAACACTAACATCGGCTGAGCAGACCAGAACCTCGGGTTTGGGATAGACGTACAGATTATTGTAATGTTCATCGTCGTCATGTATAAACTTTTCAAAACAAATTCATAATAACTTTCTTGATTGATATATCCCACAATGACAAAAATAATTTTACAACCATTATTTCAAAACAATAAAATAATTAGTTCATTATGTTTTTAAATGACAGATGATGAACAATATTTTATGTATTATTATTTTTCTATTTTTCCATTTTAGGACTTGTGACAATATTATATTATTTAACATTTTGCTTTCGCACGAGCCACTTCAGCTTTAATGTTCGTGGACGAGGACAAACACTCTGGTGTTAATAATAGTAGTAGTAATAATAATAATGATGATAATAATAATAGTAATAATAATAATAATTTAATTGAAAAACAACACCTGCACAATTGTCATAATTTATTTAGTTATTTATTTATTGTTATGTTATGTTTTTAAATGACTAATGAGGAGCAATATTTTATGATATACACTTGTCATATATTAATTTTATTTATGTATATTTATTTTTAAATGGCCGATTATGAACAATATTTTATAATAAGTGTATTATAGTTTTCCATATTATGACTTATGACAACAAATATTAATAATAATAATAAGAAGAAGAACATTGCAAAAAAAACAACACAATTGGCATAAATAATTTTATTTATTGATTTATGTATTTTATTTTATTTTTTATTGTACACCAGTGGTGAACCAAATTTTTCCATATCATGACAACAACAATAAACATAAACATAATAATAATAAACATAATAAGAATAATAATAATAATAATTTTGATAATTAGACAACAACAGCACAATTGACAGAAATTATTTATTTATGTATTTATTTATTTATTTGTTTGTTTATTTAGTTATTTATTTATAATAAACGGCCAGTGATCAACACAATTTTATTATATATATATATATTAGAGCTGTCACGATATTAGATTTTTCACACCACGGTTATTGTGGCCAAAAAAATTCGCAATATCGATATATCACGATATCTATAGAAACCTTGGGGGAGAAAGTTATCAAATGAATTGGTAACTCTTTAAAATAAGGTTGTATTAGTTAAGTTGAAGATGCAAGAAAAGACGCAAACGGCCGCCAGTGAAACTGAAAGTAGCCCAAGGCTCAGAATCAGATGCTCAAAAACACAATCATCTTCATTTAAAGGAATGAGACTAAATGCTCTGACCAGTGCTTATCGCTCGTTCTCCTATTACGGCCTTTGATCTTGAAATGAGCCGATAAATAAAATACAACTCATATCTGTTGCTTTCGTTGTCGTGAACTGAATTTGCATAGAGTGTAAATTGAAGATTGGATTTATATTTATTTTGCGGAGAGGTGTAAGGTAAGACAATCTGCATGTTTTTATTTTCATAGTTTAGATTGCGTGCGAGCCTGCCTCAGCTTGTCAAAAAAGCGTTTTTACTGTGGTGGTGATAGTAAACATTTAAACTTACATTGTGATGTGCTTGAAGTGTTTTATATATATGGATTTTATTATAGGCAAGACAAGTCAAGTGTTGATTTGAGAGGATAAATTGATCAAACATGCGGTTAACTCACTGCCAGCCGCTTGGTCCTCAATTTAAAAAACTAAAACTTTAATTTAACAAACAAAAACTGCCCCAAACATTTTTTCTAAATTAACTTAATAAAGAAACGAAACGAAATATAACACATTTGACATTACAAACAAAGCTGAACTATTTTTATGGCTGCAACAGTGTGTAATAGAGAAAAAAACACTACTCGAGCGTCATGTTATCATACCAGTCCTGTTCATTTTAAATATTGTGGTTATCGCCAATACCGGTATATTGCCACACCCTAAATTAACACGATATTTCGTGCTTTGAATATCACTGTTATCAACACCCCTAATATATATATATATATATATACACTCACCTAAAGGATTATTAGGAACACCTGTTCAATTTCTTATTAATGCAATTATCTAATCAACCAATCACATGGCAGTTGCTTCAATGCATTTAGGGGTGTGGTCCTGGTCAAGACAATCTCCTGAACTCCAAACTGAATGTCGGAATGGGAAAGAAAGGGGATTTAAGCAATTTTGAGCGTGGCATGGTTGTTGGTGCCAGACGGGCCGGTCTGAGTATTTCACAATCTGCTCAGTTACTGGGATTTTCACGCACAAC
Organism: Romanogobio albipinnatus; assembly: GCA_023566225.1. Taxonomy (NCBI): domain Eukaryota; kingdom Metazoa; phylum Chordata; class Actinopteri; order Cypriniformes; family Gobionidae; genus Romanogobio; species Romanogobio albipinnatus. The sequence goes on along the minus strand of CM042252.1, from coordinate 52,796,850 downwards.
CATTTCTAGGGTTTACAAAGAATGGTGTGAAAAGGGAAACACATCCAGTATGCGGCAGTCCTGTGGGCCAAAATGCCTTGTTGATGCTAGAGGTCAGAGGAGAATGGGCGACTGATTCAAGCTGATAGAAGAGCAACTTTGACTGAAATAACCACTCGTTACAACCGAGGTATGCAGCAAAGCATTTGTGAAGCCACAACACGCACAACCTTGAGGCGGATGGGCTACAACAGCAGAAGACCCCACCGGGTACCACTCATCTCCACTACAAATAGGAAAAAGAGGCTACAATTTGCACGAGCTCACCAAAATTGGACAGTTGAAGACTGGAAAAATGTTGCCTGGTCTGATGAGTCTGGATTTCTGTTGAGACATTCAGATGGTAGAGTCAGAATTTGGCGTAAACAGAATGAGAACATGGATCCATCATGCCTTGTTACCACTGTGCAGGCTGGTGGTGGTGGTGTAATGGTGTGGGGGATGTTTTCTTGGCACACTTTAGGCCCCTTAGTGCCAATTGGGCATGGTTTAAATGCCACGGCCTACCTGAGCATTGTTTCTGACCATGTCCATCCCTTTATGACCAGCATGCACCCATCCTCTGATGGCTACTTCCAGCAGGATAATGCCCCATGTCACAAAGCTCCAATCATTTCAAATTGGTTTCTTGAACATGACAATGAGTTCACTGTACTAAAATGGCCGTCCCACAGTCCCCAGATCTCAACCCAATAGAGCATCTTTGGGATGTGGTGGAACGGGAGCTTCGTGACCTGGATGTGCATCCCACAAATCTCCATCAACTGCAAGATGCTATCCTATCAATATGGGCCAACATTTCTAAAGAATGCTTTCAGCTCCTTGTTGAATCAATGCCACGTAGAATTAAGGCAGTTCTGAAGGCCAAAGGGGGTCAAACACAGTATTAGTATGTGCTCCTAATAATCCTTTAGGTGAGTGTATATATATATAGAATTTTTCTATTTTTCCATATCATGACAACAACAATAAACATAATAATAATAATAATATGCACATTTATGTTCCTCTGTTGTCTCCTGAGACTGAAGGAAAGTGTTATTGAGTGGCTCTGTTTAAACCAGCAAACCATCAGAACACAAAGCCTAGTGTGAATCCATCAAAACCATTAGTGATGAGTTCCACCACAGAGTGTGTCCCTGTCCATGTAGAAAAGTGTGTGTTGCAGCGCAGCTGATCTGAGATCTGGTCTTTTATCCGTTTTCTTTCACACGTTCTCTCTCTTCCGTATATTTCCTCATTGAGCGAACATTAATGCTGAAGCGACTGGTGCGAAGGCAGAATGTTCCCGCTTGTGTTCACATCATGGAAAATAGGATTTTTCTTGCTTTTCCGAAATAAAAGGGTTTGATGTACTCAGAAATAATTCATCATACCGTATGACCTCCCGAATTTACATATCAATGCATATTCAGAGCTCGTTTCTCATGCAAAGGGTCGTTCACACACAGAATAAAGTACAATAGTTTCAATCTCAGGGTCAGAGCAAGGGTGCAAGATCTGTGTACAATCAAAAAATGAAGGTTTGTGTCCGATTGGGACGCGAGGTCTGTGTTTCGATCGCTCTACCACAAGCGTGGAACTCACTATTGAGGGTTTTGAATGAGAATGAAGCACATGTGTGTTATGCAGAACTCTTGTCCTCCGTAGGGACGGCCCGGACCAAACATCCCCACAGATCGGCCAGTTCAGCGGCAGCTCGTCCCAGGACGCCGTCTCCAGCACGTCCAATCACATCCTGCTGAAGTTCCACAGCGACTTCAGCACCAGCGGGTTCTTTGTTCTGCGTTACCATGGTGAGCCGTTTCCCACTGTACTGTTGCTCATTCACCACGGCTCACAGTGTGTGTGTTGCTCATTGTCGGCTTGATTATCCTGGCTTATTCCCTCACGCCCACAGCACATGCTTCTGAAGCTGAGCGTACGGCGCGAACGTACTTACATTCAACACAAACTGTGCCCTGAAATTGCATTATGCGTCATCATAGCTGATTTGTGACAGCGCCACCTAGACAATTCTACTCCAATTGAGGTTTTTTATTATCTTTCCACCTTATTTTTTAATATAATGTTCAAGCCTTTTAGTGTCACACTGTGTCCTGACCTGACGTGATGATTCTGTTGATGTGCTTTATTTGATGTTGAAAGGATCTAATGTGAGTTTGAACATCATTTTACATCACATCTGTAGCCGTACTGAAAGCGACAAAAAGTGATTGATTTGGTTGCGAGTGCAGTGCGCTTGCAGAGAGACTCCGCCCACACTCTCTTCTGATTGGCTGTGATTGATTTGGTTGCGAGTGCAGTGCGCTTGCAGAGAAACTCCGCCCACACTCTCTTCTGATTGGCTGTGATTGATTTGGTTGCGAGTGCAGTGCGCTTGCAGAGAAACTCCGCCCACACTCTCTTCTGATTGGCTGTGATTGATTTGGTTGCGAGTGCAGTGCGCTTGCAGCGAGACTCCGCCCACACTCTCTTCTGATTGGCTGTGATTGATTTGGTTGTGAGTGCAGTGTGCTTGCAGAGAGACTCCGCCCACACTCTCTTCTGATTGGCTGTGATTGATTTGGTTGCGAGTGCAGTGCGCTTGCAGAGAGACTCCGCCCACACTCTCTTCTGATTGGCTGTGATTGATTTGGTTGCGAGTGCAGTGCGCTTGCAGAGAAACTCCGCCCACACTCTCTTCTGATTGGCTGTGATTGATTTGGTTGCGAGTGCAGTGCGCTTGCAGCGAGACTCCGCCCACACTCTCTTCTGATTGGCTGTGATTGATTTGGTTGTGAGTGCAGTGTGCTTGCAGAGAGACTCCGCCCACACTCTCTTCTGATTGGCTGTGATTGATTTGGTTGCGAGTGCAGTGCGCTTGCAGAGAGACTCCGCCCACACTCTCTTCTGATTGGCTGTGATTGATTTGGTTGCGAGTGTAGTGCGCTTGCAGAGAGACTCCGCCCACACTCTCTTCTGATTGGCTGTGATTAATTTGGTTGAGTGTAGTGCGCTTGCAGAGAGACTCGGCCCACACTCTCTTCTGATTGGCTGTGATTGATTTGGTTGCGAGTGCAGTGCGCTTGCAGAGAGACTCCGCCCACACTCTCTTCTGATTGGCTGTGATTGATTTGGTTGCGAGTGCAGTGCGCTTGCAGAGAAACTCCGCCCACACTCTCTTCTGATTGGCTGTGATTGATTTGGTTGCGAGTGTAGTGCGCTTGCAGAGAGACTCGGCCCACACTCTCTTCTGATTGGCTGTGATTGATTTGGTTGCGAGTGCAGTGCGCTTGCAGCGAGACTCCGCCCACACTCTCTTCTGATTGGCTGTGATTGATTTGGTTGTGAGTGCAGTGTGCTTGCAGAGAGACTCCGCCCACACTCTCTTCTGATTGGCTGTGATTGATTTGGTTGCGAGTGCAGTGCGCTTGCAGAGAGACTCCGCCCACACTCTCTTCTGATTGGCTGTGATTGATTTGGTTGCGAGTGTAGTGCGCTTGCAGAGAGACTCCGCCCACACTCTCTTCTGATTGGCTGTGATTAATTTGGTTGAGTGTAGTGCGCTTGCAGAGAGACTCGGCCCACACTCTCTTCTGATTGGCTGTGATTGATTTGGTTGCGAGTGCAGTGCGCTTGCAGAGAGACTCCGCCCACACTCTCTTCTGATTGGCTGTGATTAATTTGGTTGAGTGTAGTGCGCTTGCAGAGAGACTCGGCCCACACTCTCTTCTGATTGGCTGTGATTGATTTGGTTGCGAGTGCAGTGCGCTTGCAGCGAGACTCCGCCCACACTCTCTTCTGATTGGCTGTGATTGATTTGGTTGTGAGTGCAGTGTGCTTGCAGAGAGACTCCGCCCACACTCTCTTCTGATTGGCTGTGATTGATTTGGTTGCGAGTGCAGTGCGCTTGCAGAGAGACTCCGCCCACACGCTCTTCTGATTGGCTGTGATTGATTTGGTCACTCGCGCGCGCGGACTCACACACACTCACTCACTCACTCGCGCGGACACACACTTGCGCGGGAGGACACCCACACACACTCGCGCGGACACACACACACTTGCGCAGACACACTCACTCACTCACTCACTCACTCACTCACTCACTAGCGCGGACACACACTCACACACTCACTCACTCACTCACTCACTAGCGCGGACACACACTCACACACTCACTCACTCACTCGCGCGGACACACACTCACTCACTCACGCGGACACACACTCACTCACTCACTCGCGCGGACACACACACACTCACTCACTTGCGCGGACACACACACACACACTCACTCACTCGCATGGACACACACTCACTCACTCACTCGCGCGGACACACACACTCACTCACTCGCGCGGACACACACACACACACACACACACACTCACTCACTCACTCACTCACTCACTCGTGCGGACCCACACTCAATCACTCACTCACTCACTCAATCGTGCGGACACACACACACTCACTCACTCACTCACTCGTGCGGACACACACTCACTCCCTCACTTGCGTGAACACACACTCACTCCCTCACTTGCGTGGACACACACACACTCACTCACTCACTCGCGCGGACACACACTCACTCACTTGTGCGGACCCACACTCAATCACTCACTCACTCACTCACTCACTCAATCGTGCGGACACACACACACTCACTCACTCACTCCCTCGTGCGGACACACACTCACTCACTCACTCGCGCGGACACACACTCACTCATTCACTTGCGTGGACACACACACACTCACTCACTCACTCGTGCGGACACACACTCACTCACTCACTCGCGCGGACACACACTCACTCACTCACTTGCGTGGACACACACACTCACTCACTCACTCGCACGGACACTCACTCACTCACTCGCGCGGACACACACTCACTCACTCACTCGCGCGGACACACACTCACTCACTCGCGCGGACACACACTCACTCACTCACTCACTCACTCACTCGCGCGGACACACACTCACTCACTCTCTCGCGCGGACACACACTCACTCACTCGCGCGGACACACACACACTCACTCACTCACTCACTCGCGTGGACACAAACACACTCACTCGTGCGGACACACACTCACTCACTCACTTGCGTGGACACACACACTCGCACGGACGCGGAGACACACACACTCGTGCCTGGCCCACAACGTTACAAATCCGATCACGAGTGAACCAATAACAGCTTCTCCAGCCTGTGACAGCTAAGGTCTGTAATCAACAGATTACTGTAATCTGTAATGTTATGCAAAACTAACACATATAAAAAAACATGTTTTAGCCTACTCACAAAAGTGTGTGTTCAGAAGGAAGCTTATGCAGGGAAGATTCCTTAGCTCACGAGTCGGTGGGCGGGGCTACAGAAGCATATTTATCTGTAGAGGCGGAGTCTAGGTCCTGTTAGGTAAGAGATCCGCATATTCAGAGATCTCTCGTTTTCTGGGCCTGGTGTCTATAAAAGCTTTTCTTTGACTTTCTTCTGAAGTTGTCAGCTCTGAAGCTTACAGGATATTCTTATATTACCATGACCTTTTATATATCAAAAGCTCTAGGGAAAGTTGATTCCTGAGTTCATCACCCCTTTAAACCCAGAATATAAGGCACATTTATTGAAAAAAACAAATGTGGTTAAATATTTCTAGAGGATTACCAATGGTGTGTTTAGGGTTAAGACACAATATAAATGACATTTAAATAATTAAACATCTAAATAATTCCAGAAAATGAATCATACAAATGCAGAATTGAATCGTATTTGCTGTAGAACAGCCAGTAGATGTGTAAAGAGTGTGTCAGTGCTTTTTGTTTGACTGCTCTCAGAAACACAGGCTAGAAATGATATGACTTGTTTCTTTTGGAAAATGGCTGTGATTATTGCAGCGGCCACATTTCAATGGCGCTGTAATGTGTTTGGAAACTTCCATCATCCGTAATAACACCCATTTCTGAACGAGCAGGTGTGGAAACATACGCAGGTGGCAGCTTCTGAGGCAGCTTCCCTGTTATGAAACCTCATAAGTGATGGTTTGAAATGCACTACATAGTGGATGAACAGATGCATGTGGAGACCGAACAATCGATTTTGCGTTCAGCATGCATAGCTTTTAATTAGAATTGACTAACCAGTGCATTTTGGGTTTTTGCAATTCAGTCCCTCCAGAAAAACGTGATTATGCGATCGCATGATTTAACGCATAATCAGCCAAAGTCCGCATATTTATGCGGGGGCCGTATTTTTTCAAATACGCCGCACTTTCGTCGTGTAAATTGCCTATTTCCATGTGCAAAATATGCGGGGCTAGCATGATTTCATAATCTCCACATTTTCGTTGCAAAAAAGTCACATATATATTAGCAAAAAGCTGAAAAATGTTTGTTTACTTCACACGAGGTTTGGAGCGTTATGAATCAGTGAGTCGATTCAGAGGTTTGGAGCGTTATGAATCAGTGATTCGATTCAGTGGTTTGGAGCGTTATGAATCAGTGAGTCGATTCAGCGGTTTGGAGCGTTATGAATCAGTGAGTCGATTCAGCGGTTTGGAGCGTTATGAATCAGTGAGTCGATTCAGAGGTTTGGAGCGTTATGAATCAGTGATTCGATTCAGTGGTTTGGAGCGTTATGAATCAGTGAGTCGATTCAGAGGTTTGGAGCGTTATGAATCAGTGAGTCGATTCAGTGGTTTGCAGTGTTATGAATCAGTGAGTCGATTCAGAGGTTTGGAGCGTTATGAATCAGTGAGTCGATTCAGAGGTTTGGAGCGTTATGAATCAGTGAGTCGATTCAGAGGTTTGAAGCGTTATGAATCAGTGAGTCGATTCAGTGGTTTGGAGCGTTATGAATCAGTGAGTCGATTCAGCGGTTTGGAGCGTTATGAATCAGTGAGTCGATTCAGAGGTTTGGAGCGTTATGAATCAGTGATTCGATTCAGTGGTTTGGAGCGTTATGAATCAGTGAGTCGATTCAGAGGTTTGGAGCGTTATGAATCAGTGAGTCGATTCAGTGGTTTGGAGTGTTATGAATCAGTGAGTCGATTCAGAGGTTTGGAGCGTTATGAATCAGTGAGTCGATTCAGAGGTTTGGAGCGTTATGAATCAGTGAGTCGATTCAGAGGTTTGAAGCGTTATGAATCAGTGAGTCGATTCAGTGGTTTGGAGCGTTATGAATCAGTGAGTCGATTCAGAGGTTTGGAGCGTTATGAATCAGTGATTCGATTCAGTGGTTTGGAGCGTTATGAATCAGTGAGTCGATTCAGAGGTTTGGAGCGTTATGAATCAGTGAGTCGATTCAGCGGTTCAGATCGCCAAAGTCACGTATTTCAGCAGTTTGACACGCGATCCGAATCATGAATCGACTCACTGATTCATAACGCTTCAAAGCTTCATGATGCTGTGTTTTGAAATCGGTCCAAATTGAGCCATGTGTTTATAAAGGTCTTCAATAAAACAAGATGAGAACTTAAATATTCAATTAAAAATATTTGTTTTTTTTCTCTTTTTCATCAAACCGCAGTTTTTGCAAGTTTTATCGCATAAAATTGCATAAATATCCCGCATTTTCCATCGCATTTTTTAAGAAAACGTGCCGCATAATCAAGGATTTTTGCCGCAACAATCACAAAAAAAGCCGCATTTTTCCGGAAGGACTGGCAATTGCTTTTCCTGAAATGCTGCATGAAAATTTGGCCAGGTAATAAGATATCTTCACATTTGATGCTTTGCAGGACTTTCTCTGTAGTTCATATGTTATTGAACAGAGCGTTTAACAGGGGGAACAGCATCTGAACACGACAGATGACGCAGTGGTGATGGGAGACTGCTACTCAATAAAGGACAATAATATATGCGTTAGCATATTTTCTGCTGATGCTTTTGAAGTTTACCAATAAGGCAATCCAGCGTAAGGAAGTTAAGTCGAGAGCTGCACAGCACAGAGCTCGTTAGATTTTGAGCAGATAATAAAACGAGACGCTCGAGGTCCCAGAGCTGCCGAAATGCCCATTCTCCAGCCTGGAATTGCTTTTAATGTGTTAGCGTTCTAGTGTTTCTGTTTTCTCCTGATGATGAATTTTAAATGAAGTGTGCTTTAGTTTATCAGCGGTGCGTCCGAGGTCATTGAGCTGTGTGTGAATCTTCATGATGTTGAGGTACTGAGAGCGTTTGCTGGATGAAAACTCATTAAACTCATTTGAACTAACCCTTGTTAACATTACGAACGAGCGCCACTCTTGTTTCTTTTTCTTAAGGATATTCATAAATTAAACTTTCCATGCTGCCATTTTTATAATGTTTTAAATCTCTAACTATGATAATTACAGGAAATTATTACATTTATTAGCTAGTTCATTTAAACAAAATTTCAATATTTTCAATATTTCAGTAAAATGTTATATTATATTGTTTTTTTAATGAATGTTTATTAACCCCATTTATTTATCTGTGATGTATTCATTGATTGTGTCGATATGAACAAGCGCCACTCTTTTTTTTTCTTGAGAAAAATATATAAATAGCTAATATATATATTAAATATAATTAAATTAGAATTTAATTTTAACCTCCATTTTATTTTATTTTATTTATTTATTTTTAATAATACAGCAAACCTCCATTTTATTTTATTTTTGTTTTTTATCAGCACATTATTTTAACATTATGTCAGCAGGTTGCATAAAAAAATACTTTTTTCCCCTAATATACTTTATAATTGCATTTTGCCATTATCTAATATTTGTATATATATATATATATATATAATATTTTTATTATAATTAGAATTGTTACGTTTATTAAAATGTATTAAAATCATTTTAATAATTCAGCAAACCCCCTTTATTTTATTATTTTATTTATTTATTTATTGTTTTTAATTAATTTTTATTTAATTTTTTTAAACAGCACCTTAACAACTAGGAATTTAACATTAATAATTTATAACAAATAATTGCATTTATTAGCAAATTAGTTAAATTATAACATTTTATGTACGTAATTTAATATTACAGCAAAACCCATTTTTGTTATTCAGTCCTTTCAGAAAAATGCGGCTTTTTTTTGTGATTGTTGCGGTAAAAATCCTTGATTATGCGGCACGTTTTCTTAAAAAATGCGATGGAAAATGCGGGATATTTATGCAATTTTATGCGATAAAACTTGCAAAAACTGCGGTGTCACAGGGTGTTTTGGTGTTGGTTCATGTTCATTGTTCTTGGTTCTGTTTTCAGTTATCATGTTCTTGGTTTTGTTTGAGTTTGTCATGTTCACAGTCTTGTCATGCACTTCCTGGTCTTGTCATGTGATTCCCATGCCCTCATGTGATCTGGTGTCTTGTCCTGTCATTGGTTCATTGTTTAATCACTGTTCACAGGTGTCACTTGTCTTGTCATTAGTGTGTGTATTTAAGCCCTCATGTTTGCCATGTGTCTTTGTCGAGTATTACTATGTGTAACCGCTGTTGGTGAGTGTCTGTATGTCATGGTTTTTAGTCAAGTTTGTTTCAGTTCAAGTCACGTCAAGTCAAGTCAAAGTCACTATTGGATTCTGTGTTTCACCTTGTAAATAAACTGCACTTGGGTTCTCAACTTGCCTCCAGTGGAATCTTGTTACATGCGGTTTGATGAAAAAGAGAAAAAAAACGAATATTTTTAATTGAATATTTAAGTTCTCATCTTGTTTTATTGAAGACCTTAATAAACACATGGCTCAATTTGGACCGATTTCAAAACAATGCATCATGAAGCTTCGAAGCGTTATGAATCAGTGAGTCGATTCATGATTCGACTTTGGCGATCCGAACCGCTGAATCGACTCACTGATTCATAGCACTCTAAACCGCTGAATCGACTCACTGATTCATAGCACTCTAAACCGCTGAATCGACTCACTGATTCATAACGCTCCAAACCGCTGAATCGACTCACTGATTCATAACGCTCCAAACCGCTGAATCGACTCACTGATTCATAACGCTCTAAACTGCTGAATCGACTCACTGATTCATAACGCTCTAAACCGCTGAATCGACTCACTGATTCATAACGCTCCAAACCGCTGAATCGAATCACTGATTCATAACGCTCTAAATTGCTGAATCGACTCACTGATTCATAACGCTCCAAACCGCTGAATCTACTCATTGATTCATAACGCTTCAAACCTCTGAATCGACTCACTGATTCATAACGCTCCAAACCTCTGAATTGACTCACTGATTCATAACGCTCTAAACCGCTGAATCGACTCACTGATTCATAACGCTCTAAACCGCTGAATCGACTCACTGATTCATAACGCTCCAAACCGCTGAATCGAATCACTGATTCATAACGCTTCAAACCTCTGAATCGACTCACTGATTCACAACGCTCCAAACCTCTGAATCAACTCACTGATTCATAACGCTCCAAACCTCTGAATCGACTCACTGATTCATAACGCTCCAAACCGCTGAATCGACTCACTGATTCAAAACGCTCCAAACCTCTGAATCGACTCACTGATTCATAACGCTCCAAACCTCTGAATATACTCACTGATTCATAACGCTCCAAACCGCTGAATCGACTCATTGATTCATAACGCTCCAAACCTCTGAATATACTCACTGATTCATAACCGATTCATCATGGTTTCACTGATATCTATGTTTCTCCACGGGGTTTTCAGCTTTTCGATGACGTTCGCGTCGGGCAATTACGTCACTTCAAAACTGGCGGCTCTTGTGTGAAGTAAACGAACATTTTTCAACTTTCTGCTAATATATATATGACTTTTTTGCAACGAAAATGCGGATTATGAAATCATGCTAGCCCCGCATATTTTGCACGTGGAAATAGGCAATTTATGCGGCGAAAGTGCGGCGTATTTGAAAAAATGCGGCCCCCGCATAAATATGCAGACTTTGGCTGATTATGCGTTAAATCATGCGATCGCATAATCACGTTTTACCGGAGGGACTGGTTATTTCTTTCTTTGTCCAGTTGCATGAACCTCCACAGCTTTTTTCTTCAGAAAATGTAACGATACACTTTCCATTCTGCTCAATATATCCCCTCTTCAAATGATGTTTCATCACAAAAGTGATTATTATTACTATAGCGTATACCAGTAATAGCAGGTTCCTAATGTATATAATCCTCTTTTAGAAACTCATTGCACTTAGACGGTGTGTATAATCAGTGTGGGAAGGCAGATGCTCAGACTCATACAGCGTGGTGTAATTCTGTTGTACATTCAGAAGTGACAGGTGTGATGATTTCAGATGTAATCGTGTGGGTTGTGTTCACTTAAACAAGCGTTCTCACTCATCTGGTTCCCTCCGCAGCTTACCAACTCCGCGTCTGTCAGCCTCCTCCACCCGTCGCCAACGCAGAGATCCTGGCTGAAGATGATGAATTTGAAATCGGTAAGAACAGCGAAGAGCGTTTGATGATCATGTGTTTGTGTAGATTCATCATGCCTCCAACCCTCATTAAAGAGACGCTCTCAAGGTGCCCACCTTCGCAACACAGCGTTATTTAATGTGAAAAAATGCCCCGTTCTGAGGGGAAATAACACCGACGCTCTGCATTTGTCATCATTACTGTCACGAGTGTGTAAGCGGTCAGGTCTTAATTAGCTAATGTGTTGTTGAGCACTAGCGCTAGTGGAAAAGTAAAGATGTGTGTGTGTGTAATCACTCAACAGGAGACATCATCAGGTACCGCTGCCTGCCGGGCTTCACGCTGCTCGGGAGCGAGATCTTGACCTGTAGGCTGGGCGAGCGACTGCAGATGGATGGTCCTCCTCCCGTGTGCCAGGGTGAGTTTGGCAGCACATTCGGCATGCCGTCTCATTTGTGTCTGTGTTCTTCCTGATTTTATGTCCTGTGTCATTAGCGCTGCCGCTAGTTGTTAGGCTCATTTGGACTTCCGGCTTGAGGAAACTGCAGTCACATTCAGAGGATTAGAGGAGGGTCTTTGTCTTCCCAGGAGTGACACACATCAATATTCATGATCATTCATGCCACAAAACATGTCTTACACAGTTTAAATTGAGTGGGCTAGAGGATTTTCACATTGTTTCGAAGCAAAATTTCTAGGCTACAAGATCCATTTCTCAAAAGTATGGGTTTATTTCAGTGACATTCACACAACACTTTATACAGGAGTTTAAAGTTTAAAGTCCCCATGAAATCAAAATGGAAGTTTTTTTTTTATATATGTTAGTCTTACCGTCTTACTAAGCTCCAAAACAATGACAAAATTCACATTTTCAAGATAAGCATTCAAAACTTCTCACTTCCGCCATTATGGATCAATGATCACTCTGATTTTCTGTCCAATCAAATCCTCTCTAGAATTTGAAGCCCCGTCCCCTACATTATGGGAACGATCAGACAGTGCACAGTGCACTGTCTGATCGTTCCCTATCCCCTATATAGTGCACTGTCTGATCGTTCCCTATCCCCTATATAGTGCACTGTCTGATCGTTCTCTATCCCCTATAGAGTGCACTGTCTGATCGTTCCCTATCCCCTATATAGTGCACTGTCTGATCATTCTCTATCCCCTATATAGTGCACTGTCTGATCGTTCCCTATCCCCTATATAGTGCACTGTCTGATCGTTCCCTATCCCCTATATAGTGCACTGTCTGATCGTTCTCTATCCCCTATATACAGGGTTCCCACGCTTCTTGAAAGTACTTGAAAGTTCTTGAATTTCAGACACATGGATTCAAGGCCTGGAAAGTACTTGAAAACAAACATAGGTCCTTGAAAGTGCTTGAATTAAGCATGAACTGCATTTTGTTAGAGTAGCATGGTGCTATTACAAAAATTGGCCTTCGTGCGCTGCCAAAGCCAGAACAAAACAGCATTATGGGAGGAAGCTATTTCAATATATTTCTGCTGTTCCATAAGCGCCGTCTACTGTCAAAAGCCCTATTCGGATGGTAATTGTTTCTCGTGGGGTCGTGAGGTATTTTCATCATTGTCAGGGGCTAGTCTGGGATTTTATTGCCGTCCGAATCCAGAATGTCAGTGTTTTTCTCCCATCACCCGCGTAAAAATCCCCGGCCGAATTACCCACTGTTTTAGACAAAAACCAAGGTCGGGTGGTCATTTCATTGCCGTCCGAATCCACATCTCTGAGTTTTCAAGATGAGATCACTTCAAAATTCACTGTTTATATCCTTTTTGACCCCTGCAGAGCACCGTGCGGTTGCGCTTTGCTGTAATTTTGATGCATTTTAAAGATCTAGACTTTCATTACTGAAATGCTGGCAAGTATTTACAAGAGCAATATTTCATCACCGCTCAAAAAATAAAAAGAAGAAAAGCACGTTAACATTTGAAATGGGCTGTTATTATATATGTTTAATATAAAATATGTGCAGGTCTTAAAAGCCTTCAAATTGATTTTTCAAAAGGTACATGTACAGGTGATTTAATAAATAATTTGCACGTTTTTTATGCCTAACAATTAACTTGTCCATATCTTTTCATTTACTTGGAAAATTCATGTATACATTATTATCTCTATATTTTGATGTTTTAATTAAGTAATGATTTATAAAAAAAGAAAACAAAAACTAGAGTGAAAAAAAAATGTTAAAAGCAGGAATAAGAGAGCTGCAAACTGCATCTCTCGTTAAAACTCGCTCGCTCTTGTACACCAGCCTCTTTCCTCACTGGATTTTGTAAAATTGGACAGTTTTCCTCATTAGAAATTGTATTTTAGTTGTCAGTATATGCCTTAGCGTTACTGCATTAATGATAGACACCGGTACAGTAGGTATTTGATAAATTGGCAGTAACACACCCACCTTTATCGTATTTATTGTGCTTGATTTAAAATAAAAGGTGCTTTAAAAAGTCCTTGAAAGTCCTTGAATCTGGTGTTCATGAAAGAGTGGGAACCCTGTATATAGTGCACTGTCTGATCATTCTCTATCCCCTATATAGTGCACTGTCTGATCGTTCCCTATCCCCTATATAGTGCACTGTCTGATCGTTCTCTATCCCCTATATAGTGCACTGTCTGATCGTTCCCTATCCCCTATATAGTGCACTGTCTGATCGTTCCCTATCCCCTATATAGTGCACTGTCTGATCGTTCCCTATCCCCTATATAGTGCACTGTCTGATCGTTCCCTATCCCCTATATAGTGCACTGTCTGATCGTTCCCTATCCCCTATATAGTGCACTGTCTGATCGTTCCCTATCCCCTATATAGTGCACTGTCTGATCGTTCCCTATCCCCTGATAGTGCACTGTCTGATCGTTCCCTATCCCCTATATAGTGCACTGTCTGATCATTCCCTATCCCCTATATAGTGCACTGTCTGATCATTCCCTATCCCCTATATAGTGCACTGTCTGATCGTTCCCTATCCCATATATAATGCACTGTCTGATTGTTCCCTATCCCCTATATAGTGCACTGTCTGATCGTTCCCTATCCCCTGATAGTGCACTGTCTGATCGTTCCCTATCCCCTATATAGTGCACTGTCTGATCGTTCCCTTATCCCCTATATAGTGCACTGTCTGATCGTTCCCTATCCCCTATATAGTGCACTGTCTGATCATTCCCTATCCCCTATATAGTGCACTGTCTGATCATTCTCTATCCCCTATATAGTGCACTGTCTGATCGTTCTCTTTCCCCTATATAGTGCACTGTCTGATCATTCTCTATCCCCTATATAATGCACTGTCTGATCGTTCCCTATCCCCTATATAGTGCACTCTCTGATCGTTCTCTTTCCCCTATATAGTGCACTGTCTGATCGTTCCCTATCCCCTATATAATGCACTGACTGATCGTTCCCTATCCCCTATATAGTGCACTGTCTGATCATTCTCTATCCCCTATATAGTGCACTGTCTGATCGTTCCCTATCCCCTATATAGTGCACTGTCTGATCATTCTCTATCCCCTATATAGTGCACTGTCTGATCGTTCCCTATCCCCTATATAGTGCACTGTCTGATCGCTCCCTATCCACTTGGGAGGAACAATCATCTATGCTATACTAATGCTATCAAAGCATTGTGTCAACAATTAGTAAGGTTGCATTTATTGAATTAGCTGGTTAATGCTAGTCAAGTTTCCACTATAAGTTAAATGTATGAATTAGCTTACTCAAATATTTCAAGTTCAGAGCAATTCAAATGTATGATTGCATAATAAAAAGCTGCAAATTCCGCTTACTTAAACTTGATTTGAGTTTTGCCAACGTGTTCAGGTTTACAGTGCAGTATATCACTGCATGTGCGCTGCAGAGCGCTTTGGTACAAGTCACATGATCGAAGAGTCTGCTTCAGGAAATGCATGTTTACCTCACGTCCACACTGTCAGGTTCAGTGTGGATTCATTTTCAAATGCAGTTTATCTTTCTGCGCCACAGGAACATGTTCCCAAAGAGTCTGGGTTGGTTTTCTGCAGTATTTTAACACATGCTCATGTGGTTTCTTTGCAGTGCAATGTCCCGACAATGAGGTTCTGTTCGACTCGACCGGTGTAATTCTGAGTCCAGGTTACCCTGACAGCTACCCCAACCTTCAGATGTGCTCCTGGATGATCAACGTGGAGAAGGGCTACAACATCACACTGCACTTTGAACTCTTCCAGACGGAGAAAGAGTTTGATATTCTGGAGATCTTTGATGGTGGGTTTGAATTATTCCTCATATCCAGGCGTCGTCTGACAGCCCGTGCAACTGCGTCCCTGAATATTACAGTCATTATTCTCCGGCCTGTCGTAACCCTGACGCTTTTCTTGACAATTTGAGATGAAATTTGGAGCCTCGGGAATCCGTTTGAGTCGCTTTTTTAGGTCCATGACCATTACGAGAGAAATATTTCCCTCCCAAAATAACTCATTTAGGACCAGCAGATATGCAAAGCGCTGGGAAGTCTAGAGTAATTCTGATTGCGAGGCAATGGCAAAGACAATTCGGAATACATTCAGAGTGTTATTAGCGCTAATTACTTAAGTGCTTGCAACCAGCAAATGCCCCTATTACTCATCATTGATTGGATGCTCATTAATGCCCATGGCATTTGTAGAGCCCCAGTGGAATAGGAAGTGAGCAGCAATGCCAATTTCCGTCTCTCCGGCTAGCCTTTGTGTTCGTGTTTTGCAACGAGGCAGTTTTTGGAGTGTCTTCCCCATGTCTTAAAGACCCCCTGTGGTGAAGTCAAGTTGTTAATGTTGTTTATATGTCTCTGTGGTGGATGTTTTATGCAAAATTCCTTAGTCAACACCATTGCTGAGTATTTTCTCCTTAAAACTGCAGCGAACCAAAAACCCTCCTAGGTTTCCTACCATCACAAACATGTGACCAATCCTGTCACGTGTGGGCGGGGCTTTTCTCTGCTACATTTACATTTATGCATTTGGCAGAGGCTTTTATCCAAAGCGACTTACATTGCATTCAAGGTACACATTTTACATTTTGTCAGTTCTTGCTTTCCCTGGGAATCGAACCCATGACCTTGGCATTGCTAACGCCATGCTCTACTGTTTGAGCTACAGGAAAGCTGACTTTCTATAATGGTCAAAGCAGTGACTTTTATACATGGGGTGGCCGGGGGGGTGGCCAAGGCTGCTGTAGGGGTCCATAGACCGTGAAAGAATATAATGTGTAATGCTAATTTGTTTTGACCGATGTAACATTGTATTCTAATAAATAAGCAACCAAAATTGTGCATGACCGACGAATATTCCACAGCAAAAACTACAAGTGGATACTAGGTTACATAAATTTAAAACATTATTGGTAACACTTTACAAGTTAACATTAGTTAACTACATTAGTTAACATGAACTAATAATGAACTGCACTCATAAAGCGTTTATTAATCTTTGTTAATGTTAATTTCAACATTTACTAATGCTTTATTAAAATCTTGTTAACATTAGTTAATGCACTGTGAACTAACATGAACAAATCATGAACAGCTGGATTTATATTAACTAACGTTAACAAAGATGAACAAATACAGTAACAAATACTGCTCATGGTTAGTTCATGTTAGTTAATACATTAACTAATGTTAACTAATGACCATTATTCTACAGTGTTACCACATTATTGAATACAAGTGAACAGTCAGCCATAAAGGGAGAACAGTGCTAAGGATGAAGTGCTTGAAGGTTCAGGTCTAACAGTAATAATCAAATGTAAAATAACCAGTGGTGTAACGTAACGAATTACAAATACTCTCGTTACTGTAGTGAGTAGTTTTTCTCAGGAATTGCCAGTCCTTCCAGAAAAATGCGGCTTTTTTTTGTGATTGTTGTGGGCAAAAATCCTTGATTATGCGGCACGTTTTTCTTAAAAAATGCGATGGAAAATGCGGGATATTTATGCAATTTTATGCGATAAAACTTTTTTGATGAAAAAAGAGAAAAAAAAGCGAATATTTTTAATTGAATATTTAAGTTCTCATCTTGTTTTATTGAAGACCTTAATAAACACATGGCTCAATTTGGACCGATTTCAAAACAATGCATCATGAAGCTTCGAAGCGTTATGAATCAGTGAGTCGATTCATGATTCGGATCGCGTGTCAAACTGCTGAAACACGTGACTTTGGCGATCCGAACCGCTGAATCGACTCACTGATTCATAACGCTCCAAACCGCTGAATCGACTCACTGGTTCATAACGCTCTAAACCGCTGAATCGACTCACTGATTCATAATGCTCCAAACCGCTGAATCGACTCACTGATTCATAACGCTCCAAACCGCTGAATCGACTCACTGATTCATAACGCTCCGAACCGCTGAATCGACTCACTGATTCATAACGCTCCAAACCGCTGAATCGACTCACTGATTCATAACGCTCCAAACCTCTGAATCGACTCACTGATTCATAACACTCCAAACCGCTGAATCGACTCACTGATTTATAACGCTCCAAACCTCTGAATCGACTCACTGATTCATAACGCTCCAAACCGCTGAATCGACTCACTGATTCATAACGCTCCAAACCGCTGAATCGACTCACTGATTCATAACGCTCCAAACCGCTGAATCGACTCACTGATTCATAACGCTCCAAACCTCTGAATCGACTCACTGATTCATAACGCTCCGAACCGCTGAATCAACTCACTGATTCATAACGCTCCAAACCGCTGAATCGACTCACTGATTCATAACGCTCCAAACCGCTGAATCGACTTACTGATTCATAACGCTCCAAACCGCTGAATCGACTCACTGATTCATAACGCTCCAAACCGCTGAATCAACTCACTGATTCATAACGCTCCAAACCGCTGAATCGACTCACTGATTCATAACGCTCCAAACCGCTGAATCGACTTACTGATTCATAACGCTCCAAACCGCTGAATCGACTCACTGATTCATAACGCTCCAAACCGCTGAATCAACTCACTGATTCATAACGCTCCAAACCTCTGAATCGACTCACTGATTCATAACGCTTCGAAGCTTCATGATGCTGTGTTTTGAAATCGGTCATCACAGCGGGAAACTGCTTTGCGCGTTTGCTGTCATTTTTGTTGGCCAATGGGAGTTTGCGCTTCATCATGGTTTCACCGATATCTATGGTTTCTCCACGGAGTTTTCAGCTTTTCGATGACGTTCACGTCAGGTAATTACGTCACTTCAAAACGTTCCCATGGCAACAGGGGGAAATGGCGGCTCTTGTGTGAAGTAAACGAACATTTGTCAACTCTCTGCTAATATATATGTGACTTTTTTTGCAACGAAAATGCGGGGAATAGGAAATCATGCTAGCCCCGCATATTTTGCTCGCGGAAATAGGCAATTTATGCGGCGAAAGTGCGGCGTATTTGAAAAAATGCGGCCCCCGCATAAATATGCGGACTTTGGCTGATTATGCATTAAATCATGCGATCGCATAATCACGTTTTACTGGAGGGACTGAATTGTACTTTATTAAGTAGTTTAAAAACCATGGGCGTCGGAACCATTGTATGTGTGTGGGACAAGACCCACCCACTTTTTACGATCAATGATATTGGACCCACTCACTTTTATCGTCTCTAACATTCAGCACATGTCTGTTTACCTACCCCTAATCGATAGACACTTATTATTAAACACATGTTAGACGCTTTATTTCCACTTTTCTAATATTTTCTTCATTTTTATTGAAAATAAATGCCTTTCCGATCTGATATGTGATGGGAAAAGGGAGAAAATTGAGCTCGGCGAAAGGCGGACTCGAACCGCGGGTCGATTTGTGTCAAAACTAGACGCCGTGTGTCTTACCCCTACACTACTGCCGCTCTCAATGATACAGCGATTCCCGTAATTTTGTCTTTCTGAACTATACGTTTAGCAAGCAAAGCGGTATATTTGTACTTAATGTAATTGGCATCTACTCCAGTAAAAAAATTCTGAGGACCCACCCACATTTTTTTTGCTTCCGATGCCCATGATAAAAACAGTGCACTTTTACTTGAGTACATTTTAAGTGCTGTATCGGTACTTTTACTGCGCTATTTTCCCTAAACCTGCAGTCGCTACATTATGTTTATTTTTGTCCTGTCAATGTGATTGGCCAAGGAGAATAATAAGTCCTGTCTCCATGCGTCACGCGTGTGACTCCCGTCATATCAACCATAGCGTTAGGGAGTCGCGTCCAGCCTAGAGTGAGAGGCATGCACACTTTATGAAAGGGGGGTGTTGCTGGTTACTGTATGTCTGATGACTGAAATCGTGAAATGAGCCAACATACATCCTCATCTCAGTGTAGTTTATCAACTGAGCGAGGAGAGAACGTGTGTTTCTTAAAGGGGCATTACAAATCATATATAAAACTCCAAAAATATACATACCAGCATAATTAAATCAAAAGACAATCCAATGAAAATCAAACCATATATTCAAAATAAGAGAATCAGAGTTTTTAATAAGAGTGAAAATTATAATGTTGATTTTACACTCATTACAAGTGCATATTTTAATGTAATGTGTTCTCAAATGGCGATATAAAATTGTAGTCCATGTATATAGCAAATAACTTTCATAAAACATCAGATTTATATTTAAATCAGGTTTATGTTTTTAATTACAAGCAAAAATAATCAGTGGTGAAAATTGTGACTTCTGAAGTGTAGCCTATTCTTTTAACAGAGAAAACATCCATTGAAATTAAAGCAGTTCAATGAATGCGTCTTGAAAAAAAATAACTGCTTTTTTAAAATAAAATTGTTAATGTACAACGCTTTGCAACCTTTTTTAATTAACTGCAAGAAAACCTCTACAGACTGGTTGTCATAAATGTTACCAGATTATTGGTTGCTTTCTCAAATATTACACGGCTGTATTTTTAGTGCTAGCAGTCAAAAATAAAACTTGGAGAAATATTGAAATACTGTTGATCTCATGTGTTTTTGTTCTTACTGAGAATCATCCATAAAAGAATAAGCTACATTTTTAATTTGGTGGAATAACATTCATAGCATAATACTCACTACTCACTACTCTTGAGTACTTCTACAAATACTACTTTGAGTAGAATTTAGGACAGGTACTTTTACTCTACTTGCACTACATTTTTGACAAGTAACAGTACTTTTACTTGAGTATGCTTTTCCAGTACTCTTTCCACCACTGAAAATAACATTGCATAATCCTCACTGTATATAAATGAAATATAGATTAATGCATGTTAAAACTAGCTACAAAAGTTATTCAGTAAAGATCATTTTTTTTCTTTTGTTCTTTGTTTAACTTTAATGACAGACTGAAGGAGGTGCGGTTACTTTAAGACCAAAAGCACAATGTTGAATCCAATATACACTCACCTAAAGGGTTATTAGGAACACCTGTTCAATTTCTCATTAATGCAATTATCTAATCAACCAATCACATGGCAGTTGCTTCAATGCATTTAGGGGTGTGGTCCTGGTCAAGACAATCTCCTGAACTCCAAACTGAATGTCGGAATGGGAAAGAAAGGGGATTTAAGCAATTTTGAGCGTGGCATGGTTGTTGGTGCCAGACGGGCCGGTCTGAGTATTTCACAATCTGCTCAGTTACTGGGATTTTCACGCACAACCATTTCTAGGGTTTACAAAGAATGGTGTGAAAAGGGAAACACATCCAGTATGCGGCAGTCCTGTGGTCCAAAATGCCTTGTTGATGCTAGAGGTCAGAGGAGAATGGGCCGACTGATTCAAGCTGATAGAAGAGCAACTTTGACTGAAATAACCACTCGTTACAACCGAGGTATGCAGCAAAGCATTTGTGAAGCCACAACACGCACAACCATGAGGCGGATGGGCTACAACAGCAGAAGACCCCACCGGGTACCACTCATCTCCACTACAAATAGGAAAAAGAGGCTACAATTTGCACCAGCTCACCAAAATTGGACAGTTGAAGACTGGAAAAATGTTGCCTGGTCTGATGAGTCTGGATTTCTGTTGAGACATTCAGATGGTAGAGTCAGAATTTGGCGTAAACAGAATGAGAACATGGATCCATCATGCCTTGTTACCGCTGTGCAGGCTGGTGGTGGTGGTGTAATGGTGTGGGGGATGTTTTCTTGGCACACTTTAGGCCCCTTAGTGCCAATTGGGCCTGGTTTAAATGCCACGGCCTACCTGAGCATTGTTTCTGACCATGTCCATCCCTTTATGACCAGCATGTGCCCATCCTCTGATGGCTACTTCCAGCAGGATAATGCCCCATGTCACAAAGCTCCAATCATTTCAAATTGGTTTCTTGAACATGACAATGAGTTCACTGGACTAAAATGGCCGTCCCACAGTCCCCAGATCTCAACCCAATAGAGCATCTTTGGGATGTGGTGGAACGGGAGCTTCGTGCCCTGGATGTGCATCCCACAAATCTCCATCAACTGCAAGATGCTATCCTATCAATATGGGCCAACATTTCTAAAGAATGCTTTCAGCTCCTTGTTGAATCAATGCCACGTAGAATTAAGGCAGTTCTGAAGGCCAAAGGGGGTCAAACACAATATTAGTGGTGCTCCTAATAATCCTTTAGGTGAGTGTATAGACATGCATCCAATTTCATTTGTCAACGGCTTACATTCGGTTAAGACATAGCCGACTGTATTAACTATGATACTCGCTATTTTTGGCATACTTCATGCTTATTTATCCGTTCAAGCGCAAGACGTGCCCTCTGTGTTCGCACTATTGATGAAGATATGCCGCGCACAAGACGAGTCACGTTCTCATGTTCAAGGCGGCGATGCAAAACATTGAATCTAAATCACCATACAGGGAAAAAAGGTTCACTTCAAGAATGAAAAAAAGTGGCATCGATGTGTTTTGCTGTAAAAACTGAACAAACAGAAACAAAAAAGCGCAAACTATATAACATCTGTCCATAAACACAGACTTTATACAGAAAGAAAAATACTTAAATGTCTATACACACTCTTCCATGCAGCCTAGGGTGAAGTCATTATACATTAACAATGTTTTAAGACAACTTGTGTCGTTTAAAAAAAAAACTATGAAAGGCGGTGCAGGATTGTGAACAACTCCCCGTTTATTATTCGTCATCTGTTTGGTAAATAACGTTAATATTCGATGTTAATACATGAACAATGTGTCGCGTCGCCGCACGTCAAAATACACACTTCTTTCAACAGGAGGTGATATGTAAGTTGCGACTAGTGATCTAAATTTTGGGGTGGCCAGTCAGATGCCAGGGGTGTCCAGTGCCACCCTTGACACGCCTCTGGCTCCGCCACTGGTTCAAAGTGTTTCTAAAGATGCTGATTTTTTTAGAACAGCCACATAGTGTCGGCCCAGATCCTCTCATTTGGTCATGGATCTAAAAAAGCGACTCAAACGGATTCCCGAGGCTCCAAATTTCCAAGTTACGTCAGGCCATAGAATAACATCTGGTCCCAGATGTGGGCCGACATGTTGCTGTCTGACTTTGAGATGGCCAACGAGAGCATGGTTTGTGTAACATTAGCAACACATTAATAACTGATTAATAACGTAGTCAGGCCAAAGACTAATCATATTAATTACAGTTATTTGTCCGACGTTGTAGATAGCGATACATAAAACGCATTACCATTCTGATACAGGCAAATATGGTCACACTCAGTGTTAATTTCGACCTTTTTTCACTGGCGAGAACGAGACGATAACTAAATAAAAACTAGTTGATGACAAAAACTATAACGAAAATCATTTTCGTCAACAAATAAAAACGAGAGGAGAATGTTAGTGAGGGCCGATTAGGGAAGAGATCCAGTCAGAACTGATGTCCTGTGTAATGGATGCGCACATTTGAGTTGAGCTGATCTAACCGCTGGAGAACACGGCTCACACATCCCCAATCCAGCGCTCCAGAGCGGCTCAATCAATAACACACATTTATGCCAGACCATTGATTATGAACTAATGCTGATGAATAATGTTTACTTTACCATGTTTATATAGTAATGTGTTTTAGACGGTTGTAATGACGCATATTTTATCTCCTCATCTGAACTTGAATGAGCTCCTGCAACTGCAATAGTAAGGCGAGATTTCAAAATAAGAGTCCCGGTGTATTTCCAGCTGGTTTATAATTAAAGTCACGCATTATATATTCGTTTTTGCTTACACAATAAACTTTATTTAATTTAATTCCCATTTAATTCATAGTCAGGAGGAAAGACCAGTATTTGACACATATTCAATAAAGTATCAGCGTTATAATAGTTCACTAAACCATTAAAAATCTTCATTACTTGAAATTAAATAAATGTTAACTGAAATTAAAAAATAAAAAAAAAACTTATTTGAAGCTTCAGCTTAACCTGATATGGCCTACTGACTAAAAAAGAAATATAAAGTTATAAAAACTATATAGATGTTTTTAAAAAACAGACAAAAAAGTGCTGTATCGGTACTTTTACTGCGCTATTTTCCCTAAACCTGCAGTCGCTACATTATGTTTATTTTTGTCCTGTCAATGTGATTGGCCAAGGAGAATAATAAGTCCTGTCTCCATGCGTCACGCGTGTGACTCCCGTCATATCAACCATAGCGTTAGGGAGTCGCGTCCAGCCTAGAGTGAGAGGCATGCACACTTTATGAAAGGGGGGTGTTGCTGGTTACTGTATGTCTGATGACTGAAATCGTGAAATGAGCCAACATACATCCTCATCTCAGTGTAGTTTATCAACTGAGCGAGGAGAGAACGTGTGTTTCTTAAAGGGGCATTACAAATCATATATAAAACTCCAAAAATATACATACCAGCATAATTAAATCAAAAGACAATCCAATGAAAATCAAACCATATATTCAAAATAAGAGAATCAGAGTTTTTAATAAGAGTGAAAATTATAATGTTGATTTTACACTCATTACAAGTGCATATTTTAATGTAATGTGTTCTCAAATGGCGATATAAAATTGTAGTCCATGTATATAGCAAATAACTTTCATAAAACATCAGATTTATATTTAAATCAGGTTTATGTTTTTAATTACAAGCAAAAATAATCAGTGGTGAAAATTGTGACTTCTGAAGTGTAGCCTATTCTTTTAACAGAGAAAACATCCATTGAAATTAAAGCAGTTCAATGAATGCGTCTTGAAAAAAAATAACTGCTTTTTTAAAATAAAATTGTTAATGTACAACGCTTTGCAACCTTTTTTAATTAACTGCAAGAAAACCTCTACAGACTGGTTGTCATAAATGTTACCAGATTATTGGTTGCTTTCTCAAATATTACACGGCTGTATTTTTAGTGCTAGCAGTCAAAAATAAAACTTGGAGAAATATTGAAATACTGTTGATCTCATGTGTTTTTGTTCTTACTGAGAATCATCCATAAAAGAATAAGCTACATTTTTAATTTGGTGGAATAACATTCATAGCATAATACTCACTACTCACTACTCTTGAGTACTTCTACAAATACTACTTTGAGTAGAATTTAGGACAGGTACTTTTACTCTACTTGCACTACATTTTTGACAAGTAACAGTACTTTTACTTGAGTATGCTTTTCCAGTACTCTTTCCACCACTGAAAATAACATTGCATAATCCTCACTGTATATAAATGAAATATAGATTAATGCATGTTAAAACTAGCTACAAAAGTTATTCAGTAAAGATCATTTTTTTTCTTTTGTTCTTTGTTTAACTTTAATGACAGACTGAAGGAGGTGCGGTTACTTTAAGACCAAAAGCACAATGTTGAATCCAATATACACTCACCTAAAGGGTTATTAGGAACACCTGTTCAATTTCTCATTAATGCAATTATCTAATCAACCAATCACATGGCAGTTGCTTCAATGCATTTAGGGGTGTGGTCCTGGTCAAGACAATCTCCTGAACTCCAAACTGAATGTCGGAATGGGAAAGAAAGGGGATTTAAGCAATTTTGAGCGTGGCATGGTTGTTGGTGCCAGACGGGCCGGTCTGAGTATTTCACAATCTGCTCAGTTACTGGGATTTTCACGCACAACCATTTCTAGGGTTTACAAAGAATGGTGTGAAAAGGGAAACACATCCAGTATGCGGCAGTCCTGTGGTCCAAAATGCCTTGTTGATGCTAGAGGTCAGAGGAGAATGGGCCGACTGATTCAAGCTGATAGAAGAGCAACTTTGACTGAAATAACCACTCGTTACAACCGAGGTATGCAGCAAAGCATTTGTGAAGCCACAACACGCACAACCATGAGGCGGATGGGCTACAACAGCAGAAGACCCCACCGGGTACCACTCATCTCCACTACAAATAGGAAAAAGAGGCTACAATTTGCACCAGCTCACCAAAATTGGACAGTTGAAGACTGGAAAAATGTTGCCTGGTCTGATGAGTCTGGATTTCTGTTGAGACATTCAGATGGTAGAGTCAGAATTTGGCGTAAACAGAATGAGAACATGGATCCATCATGCCTTGTTACCGCTGTGCAGGCTGGTGGTGGTGGTGTAATGGTGTGGGGGATGTTTTCTTGGCACACTTTAGGCCCCTTAGTGCCAATTGGGCCTGGTTTAAATGCCACGGCCTACCTGAGCATTGTTTCTGACCATGTCCATCCCTTTATGACCAGCATGTGCCCATCCTCTGATGGCTACTTCCAGCAGGATAATGCCCCATGTCACAAAGCTCCAATCATTTCAAATTGGTTTCTTGAACATGACAATGAGTTCACTGGACTAAAATGGCCGTCCCACAGTCCCCAGATCTCAACCCAATAGAGCATCTTTGGGATGTGGTGGAACGGGAGCTTCGTGCCCTGGATGTGCATCCCACAAATCTCCATCAACTGCAAGATGCTATCCTATCAATATGGGCCAACATTTCTAAAGAATGCTTTCAGCTCCTTGTTGAATCAATGCCACGTAGAATTAAGGCAGTTCTGAAGGCCAAAGGGGGTCAAACACAATATTAGTGGTGCTCCTAATAATCCTTTAGGTGAGTGTATAGACATGCATCCAATTTCATTTGTCAACGGCTTACATTCGGTTAAGACATAGCCGACTGTATTAACTATGATACTCGCTATTTTTGGCATACTTCATGCTTATTTATCCGTTCAAGCGCAAGACGTGCCCTCTGTGTTCGCACTATTGATGAAGATATGCCGCGCACAAGACGAGTCACGTTCTCATGTTCAAGGCGGCGATGCAAAACATTGAATCTAAATCACCATACAGGGAAAAAAGGTTCACTTCAAGAATGAAAAAAAGTGGCATCGATGTGTTTTGCTGTAAAAACTGAACAAACAGAAACAAAAAAGCGCAAACTATATAACATCTGTCCATAAACACAGACTTTATACAGAAAGAAAAATACTTAAATGTCTATACACACTCTTCCATGCAGCCTAGGGTGAAGTCATTATACATTAACAATGTTTTAAGACAACTTGTGTCGTTTAAAAAAAAAACTATGAAAGGCGGTGCAGGATTGTGAACAACTCCCCGTTTATTATTCGTCATCTGTTTGGTAAATAACGTTAATATTCGATGTTAATACATGAACAATGTGTCGCGTCGCCGCACGTCAAAATACACACTTCTTTCAACAGGAGGTGATATGTAAGTTGCGACTAGTGATCTAAATTTTGGGGTGGCCAGTCAGATGCCAGGGGTGTCCAGTGCCACCCTTGACACGCCTCTGGCTCCGCCACTGGTTCAAAGTGTTTCTAAAGATGCTGATTTTTTTAGAACAGCCACATAGTGTCGGCCCAGATCCTCTCATTTGGTCATGGATCTAAAAAAGCGACTCAAACGGATTCCCGAGGCTCCAAATTTCCAAGTTACGTCAGGCCATAGAATAACATCTGGTCCCAGATGTGGGCCGACATGTTGCTGTCTGACTTTGAGATGGCCAACGAGAGCATGGTTTGTGTAACATTAGCAACACATTAATAACTGATTAATAACGTAGTCAGGCCAAAGACTAATCATATTAATTACAGTTATTTGTCCGACGTTGTAGATAGCGATACATAAAACGCATTACCATTCTGATACAGGCAAATATGGTCACACTCAGTGTTAATTTCGACCTTTTTTCACTGGCGAGAACGAGACGATAACTAAATAAAAACTAGTTGATGACAAAAACTATAACGAAAATCATTTTCGTCAACAAATAAAAACGAGAGGAGAATGTTAGTGAGGGCCGATTAGGGAAGAGATCCAGTCAGAACTGATGTCCTGTGTAATGGATGCGCACATTTGAGTTGAGCTGATCTAACCGCTGGAGAACACGGCTCACACACCCCCAATCCAGCGCTCCAGAGCGGCTCAATCAATAACACACATTTATGCCAGACCATTGATTATGAACTAATGCTGATGAATAATGTTTACTTTACCATGTTTATATAGTAATGTGTTTTAGACGGTTGTAATGACGCATATTTTATCTCCTCATCTGAACTTGAATGAGCTCCTGCAACTGCAATAGTAAGGCGAGATTTCAAAATAAGAGTCCCGGTGTATTTCCAGCTGGTTTATAATTAAAGTCACGCATTATATATTCGTTTTTGCTTACACAATAAACTTTATTTAATTTAATTCCCATTTAATTCATAGTCAGGAGGAAAGACCAGTATTTGACACATATTCAATAAAGTATCAGCGTTATAATAGTTCACTAAACCATTAAAAATCTTCATTACTTGAAATTAAATAAATGTTAACTGAAATTAAAAAATAAAAAAAAAACTTATTTGAAGCTTCAGCTTAACCTGATATGGCCTACTGACTAAAAAAGAAATATAAAGTTATAAAAACTATATAGATGTTTTTAAAAAACAGACAAAAAAGTGAATTGAGCTCTTTCGTGTATTTTTAATGTCAAAAACAAAATGATGTCAAAATGTCAGTTCAAGTGACAGTCGGTTATGTGATGCTTAAATGCTTAATGTATTACAATTGAACTAAACTCATTAGATTTTAGGAGACTAAAACTAGACTAAAACTAAAAACAATTCAGGTGACTAATTACTGCAGTCAGCCAGATCCCGGCCGGATCCAGATCAGATGGTGGACCAGAGAAGACCAACACAGGACCCCGAAGTGTCTGCAGAGACCGTGTCAATTATCCTCCCCCTGCAACTGCCTCATCGACACGGCATCTAAATAAACCCGTCACCAGCGTGATGACTCCGATTGTTCGAATATTACCATTAAATAATACTTAAATCGATATGTCATCCGCAATAAACCCGTCTCCAGCGTGTTGCCTCCGATCATTCGAATATTGCACTTTAATAATTATTTAATCAACATCATCCTCAATAAACCCGTCTCCAGCCTGTTGCCTCCGGTCCTTTGAATATTCCGATCTATTATGACCTCTGACCTGTAAAGCAGCCAGAATAATAATAATAATACGTTGTTTGTAAATTGGCCAGAGGAGAACTGCCCCCCCGACTGAGCCTGGTTTCTCCCAAGGTTTATTTTTCTCCATTAGGTCACCTAATGGGGTTTTGGTTTCCTTGCCACTGTTGCCTCTGGCTTGGCGTGCTCAGTTGGGGACACTATATTTTTCAACTAAACATCGAAATAAATCTAATTAATAAACTAATTTAACCATGTAAACTAAATTACTGATCTAATTATTGATCTAAAGCCCACACTGTCACCGTATGGAAATTGAAATGAACTGATGACATCAAATGGCTATACAGCTGAATAAAATTATGCTGCATTATTTTGCTGTTTAACACTGTAAAGCTGCTTTGAAACAATCTACATTGTTAAAAGCGCTATATAAATAAAGTTGACTTGACTTGACTTGACTAAAATATGAATAAAACTAAATGACATTTTAGTCAAAAGACTATGACTAAAACTAAATCAAAATTTGCTGTCAAAATTATCACTGGTCACACTTCCTGGTTCTAGTAAGAACTGGAGCTGCTGCGTTTTGGACCAGCTGGAGTTTGTTTATTAAGCGAGCAGGGCAACCACCCAGTAGAGCATTACAATAATCTACAGCTCATGAACGCATGAACTGTTCTGCATTTTGCATTGAGAGACTTTTTTGACTGAAAAATTAATGCAACACAGACCAACGACATGATGTGACGTCACAAGATCGAAGAGGTCAAAAGCTACCCCCCCCCCCCCCCCATAACAAATAGGCTAGTTATTAATAGGCTAATAACAAACATAAAAATAAATATTTGTTTGAAAGTAATTAAAGAGGAAATTATGAGTTAAGCAATATCATACGAGCAAGAGTGCTATTTTCCAGAGTAGCCTATATCAGCACGATTGATATTAATTTTTATACGTATATTAATTTTTATATTGTCATTTTTTACAGTTTTGCTCTATTTTTCCAACAAAAATAGATTCAAACAAAGTATAGGTTTCGTTCTCGCATAATTCACTGTTTTTGTACAGTCGGTTAGAACGAATTAGTTGAATGATTCTAGAATCCATTACGCCGCCAAATATACTGGCAGTTTATAGTTTCATAGGCCTGGAATAATTTCATATTTCTATAATTAGAAAATTATATTTAGAACATAAATCTAAAAATTTCATTACATTATTTAGGCAATTGTAATTACAGTGTATGTGGATTTTGATAAATGGTAAGATGGATTTTGTTGATACTGATTTCATTTAATTCTATAACAGCCATAGTGTATCGTGGTAAATAGTGTGATGACTTAAAAAGATGGTCAACAATTTGTAACTTTACTTTATAAGAGGTGTGCCCTAAAAAGTGAGCATGCAATTTTAAGAACACCAAGGAAAGAGCACGTTCTTTGTCTGTATACTTCAAACTAGGGCTGCAATGACGCGTCGACATCATCGATGACGTGACTACGAAAATACGTTGACATGCGTGAAATGCGTCGACGCCACATTATTTACGTGTTTATTATTTTATTATTTACGTGTTGCGTTCCACTCCAGTTTTAGACACGCACTTGCGAACATCCCTAAGCACTTCCCCTCTGGGGAATCCCCGCCACCATTTTGAAGTGCGTTCCACTTCGTGAAGTGGACAAGGGAAGTTTATATGGACAGACCCTTGCTCCCTCGATTTTGACCGAGGGAGTGAGTCTACATCATATGTACACTTCAGGCAGCTTCATATACCACAATGCAACACGTTTGTGACGTCACCGCATATCGCGTTTAATTTACCCCACCACAAACAACTCTATATTTTTATTATTTTTAAAAACATTTAAAACAACCCAAATACACCTATATACATATAGAATGCTGCATTAAACAATTTCGTAAAGGAAAAAATAAATAAATAAATCAACTCCATAGTGGATTCGAAGTGATTAAGGGCTTAGGACGTTCCAGTTCAGTTCAGTTCAGTCCATTGCAAATGGGAGTTGGTGGTCCAGTGGGTTAAACCATGGAACTGATAAGCAGAAGATTGCTGGTTCGATCCCAGCGGTCACCACCAGTGTGTCCTTGAGCAAGGCACTTTACTCCATGTTGCTCCAGGGGGATTGTCCCTGTAATAAGGGCACTGTAAGTCGCTTTGGATAAAAGCGTCTGCCAAATGCGTAAATGTAAATGCAAATGTTCCTCCAGTAGTGGGCACTCATGCAACGTAAGCAATGACGCACATCCGAGTGAACGAGACGGAGGGAAGTTAACGAGTGAAGGGCATAATAAAGATGAACTGGAACGCAGCACTAGAATAGAACAGATCTAGAATAATGGCGGCTTCTGCTCCCGGGCATAGTGAAGTCTCGCGCAGCTGAACCGTGGCGTGTGTATTGCAAATACAGACGAATATTGTCCATTCGGTCACATTTTCCAGTGTTCTTCTCCGACCCCAGTACGTCTCGTGCTTTGATTTATTATGGGCAGCATATATCTGCTGCAAATGCGACGGGTTCCCCTCTGTCCCAAA
Organism: Romanogobio albipinnatus; assembly: GCA_023566225.1. Taxonomy (NCBI): domain Eukaryota; kingdom Metazoa; phylum Chordata; class Actinopteri; order Cypriniformes; family Gobionidae; genus Romanogobio; species Romanogobio albipinnatus. The sequence continues at coordinate 52,765,441 of CM042252.1, read as the reverse complement.
CACATATGCATATAACATGCTGTATATAGGTAGTTTACATGATTAAAGTAACATTAAAGTTAGTTTTAATCATTTAAATGTGTCTTTGAAGTTTGGGCAAAAACTTCAGGCAGCTTTAGTCTGTGTTTATGCACATGTATATCTTCAAAATAGACGACTAGTTATACATTAACACTATGCTGAAAGCTCCTGTATGTGAACCTTTTGCAGATAAATACAAGTGCATTTTCGTTTACTATTGACACAAATCAATAAGTAAATCATACTCAACTACTATAGTAAACAACTTTTCCTAATTAGGCCTACTCTGTATACATTTTATGATGAATAGTATCATTAGTTATACATAATGTTTAAAATGCTTCTTGTGTCCATATATTTCATTATAAAATGGCTTAAGTACACTACCCTTCCTGAAATACAATTAATATTGTCATCATTCATTGATTTCATGTTAAAATAATAAATAATAATAAAATTCACTACCCTCTTTGAAATACAATAATCAGTAAAAAAAGAATCATCAGATGAATCTGGAAAATAATTGTTAGATTAGTCGACTAATCGAAAAAATAATCGCTAGATTAGTCGACAGAAAAATAATAGCTTAGTTGAACTGCCTGTTTGGTTTACCTGTTTAGCCTACACGTTAATAACGTGCGTTTTGTCCGATTCATAGCGCGAGTCCTCAACGCATGATTTACCATAAGTGCGCGCTCTTAACGTGCGCTCTGGGGTCACGGAAAACGTGTGTCGGTTTTTTAAATAGCAAATCACGCGTTGAGGATGTGTGCTTTGATATAAAAACCCGCATCGGAAACACGCGTTTTCCTTGACCCCAAAGCGCATCTTATAAGAACGCACGTTTTTGTGGTAAATGACGCGTCAAGGACTTCCACTTGCGCGAATAAATCGTGCTATTTGCGCATAACATTAGTTGGACGCTTGAACATTTTGAGTTTACTCGCTTCATTCGCCCGTGAAATTCACTTCACAACAGACGTGAATTTGCGTGATGGGAGGGGCTTCTGCTTCTGCTCCAGTCTCGTTGTAAAATGGCTGACATGGATTTTTCATTCAGAATCATAAAGCTTTCTGTTTACTCCCAGGTTTATATTATGTTTTGAATATCAGATGTTCTATGTCTACTGCATCTATGCTACACTAAAGCCGTGAAGAAACATACTTACAGAGGAAATACAGCATCCATTGTCATTCTCCTGACTTCCAAGCAAGATCCTATTATTCCTGTTTCTATAATAACACGAAGATGTATGGGACAGCTCGTGGTATCCACATACAGCAACAATGATTTTGTCCTCCATTGTTGTTCGGATTTCTGCCTCCGCTCGTAATCACGTCACTACTAGAGCAAGCTCCTGATTGGTTAACACGACACGAAAGTTCAGATTTTTCAATTTGCGCGATTCACGCATTATGTGCATCAAACACCTGAAGCGCTCAATTCGCGCGAATTGCGCCGCAGAATGTCTATTTGACTTAACATGTAAATCACTCGCACTTGACGCTTCATTCGCGTCTGGTGTGAACGCACCATTAAAATGTCAAAACTGAACCATCAGCGATGATGTCATTAAAGTCCCAGTGAACCGGAAGTTGCAACCGACTTTATTTCAGTGATTTGACGTATTTCCGAGAGAAACGGAATACTAAATGAGCAGAACAGAGGGCGTGGTTTGTTTCCAACCCCCCTCCCCCCCGTGTGACCTGATTGGATATAGAAACGTAGGCGTTTCATTCAGAAATGGAGGCAGATCTGAACGCAAGTTCAATGCATCAGATTTTGATTAAAGATTACGAAGCCAAATAATTTTTTGATGCGGATTGACTTGCACGGATGGATTGTTCACCACAAAACTAGCAATTTGCGCTAACAATGTAAATATGGTCAATTTTGATTTCATGAGGACTTTGAAGTCCATATTGAGCGCATTAGTGCCCGCCCACTTTTCCAGTGGCGTTGGTTCTGGAAGTATTTTTTCCATTCATTTCTTCCATAGGGATTTCAAAAAGCGTTTTAAGCCATGAATCAAACCAACCAGCTACGAGGAGAAACACAACATTACAAACTTTGATTTGAAGATTAACGATATGAAAATCAGACAAAAGTACAAGACTGCTAACTTAAAGAGATAGTTCAGCCAAAAACGAAATGTTAATGTTGATCTGCTGGGCATCAGAGATGTAGGTGTGTTTGTTTCTTCAGTCGAACACAAATGAAGATTTTGAACAGTGTGATAGTCGTATGATGATGTCAATGGGGATATTTTAGAGTATGAGAGCATTGAGAGTAAAAACACAGACATATGAATCCTTATTAAACCCTGCGGCTCGTGGCGACACATTGATGTCTTAAGACACGAAATCATAATTTTCTGCGAGAAACCCAACAGTATTTGTGTTATTTATTTACCTCTTATCAGACGAACGTCATCTAGTATTCCCAGCGGCATAACTTCCGGCGAATAAGGTCAAAATACTGGCGCGATCATAGATATATAAACGTAGATGCCTCATTCGACCGATCCGCGCAGGCACTAGTGAGGAATCTATGTATATATCTATGATCGCGCCGGTATTTTGACCTTATTCGCCGGAAGTGATGGCGCGGCTGATGAAGAGCCGCAGAAAAAAATGAAATGTATTTTTAAATATGGATATTTTTCTTACACAAACGCATCGATTCGCTTCAGAAGGCCTTTATTAACACCCCGGAGCCGTGTGGAGCAGTTATATGATGGACAGATGAACTTCAAAAACAGAGCAACTATTACTGCCATTATAAACCTTGGATTAGCCAGAACATTTTTAATATAACGTCTGAAAGAAGAATGTCATACACACCTCGGATGACTTGAGGGTGAGTAAATCATGGGCTCATTTTCATTTTTGGGTGAACTATCCCTTTAATGGCTTCAGTGAGGGAAAGAACTACAATCCCATGAGGCATTGCAAACAGCTGAATCGAATTCAAAATGATAGACGAATATAAAACTACACATTTAAAATGTTGATTATATATACATAACAATGAATTTTAAGTTTATTGCAAGAAATATGCATGTATATACACAAACGTTTGAGAGTGTAGGGAGATCGACTTGATTACAACATTCGCAGTGCTTCATTGGAGTGGGCGGAGCTAAAGAGTTCTTTAGTTTCGACTTTCTGATTGGTGGACTTTCCGCACAGCATCATGGGTAATGTAGTTTTCACCACAAGTTCAACTGTTAGACATGATTATTTTAAATATAAGCTGAAATAATGCGGTCTGGCGGCTTCAACAGAAGCAAACGCCATCGATTAACAACCTCGTCGCTGACTTTAACGCTTTATTGTTAAGTTATTGTTAAACATGTATTTCCCTATGGAGGAAATGAATTTTTACTTCCGGAATCTAACTTTTGCGCTCTCTTATTCAACAACTTCTTTTGTTTGCTATTTTTTTTGCATTGGGAATGCAAATCTGGTTTATTTTATTGCTTTATTTTTGTATGTATTTGTTGCAGGGCCTAATATTTACAGTCAGAGTCTGGCCGTGCTGAGCGGAGATGTGCGAGTGCCCTTCAACATCACCACCACAGGTCACCAGCTGTTCCTGCGCTGGTCGTCTGATCATGGCACCAACAAAAAGGGCTTCCGTATCACTTACGTGGGTGAGTATCAAAGTATGTATCCCCGATCGGTAATTCCTTTCAGTTCTATGTGTCTCTCGTAACCTTTCGTCTGTCCTCCCCATGATGTGTGTGTCCCAGTCTATGTTCCATCTGTCCATGTGTCTTTGTATGTAACTCTGTCCGATGTAACAGGAGTTGCTTCTAAATTGTATATAATTCTGAAGAATGTATCATATGCATGTTAGACATGACATATTAGGCCCGTTTCACACATCAAGTCTTTATTTCTATAGCGCTTTTTACAATGCAGATTGTTTCAACGCAGCTTTACAGTGATAACAGGAAAATAATGCAACAAAATTTGATTCGGCTGGACAGCCAAACAGTGATGTCATTGCCCAGCTCAGTTCAATTCTCATGTGGTGGCAGATCAGTTATATTGTTGAATATTTAGTGTCTCCAACTAAGCTAGCCAAAGGCAAAAGAGGCGATGGTGGCAAGGAACCAAAACTCCATCAGTGACAAAATGGAGGAAAAAAACAGACTCATTCGCTCAGTTCTCCTCTGGCCAACCAACAGAAAATGTGTGATTATGATTCAGGTCATATTAGATCAGAATATTTGTCCAGTTCCATCTGGTTGACAGCCCGGATCCGGCAGACTACAGTAGATCTCGGGATAAACAGAGAGACTAGCATTAGCGTAGATCTCATTCTTCTGATGATGTAACGGGTACATCAGGTGTTGTGGGAAGTGTTACATTGATAATGTTTTATGTGTATGCCATGTTAAAGAAATGTGTTTTTAGTCTAGATGTAACCCTCTGGGGTTCTTCACTTATGGGTCACACTCAGGACCTACGGGTCAAAAATGACCCCCATAGGAAATGAATGGGAAATTCGTTTTTTTTGTGCATACAATCTACAAATCAGCCAGGATGCAGAAAAAAAGGACTCAACAGTGAAGGGGTGAATCTCTAAAACATCAAGAGTGCAAAACAGACAAAAAAAACTCACACACACACACACACACACACACACACCAATGCACACAAAAACACACGCACACACAAATTAACGGGTGCCATTCCAAAAGCTGTGTGTGTGTGTGTGTGTGTGTGTGTGTGTGTGTGTGTGAGTGTGTGAGTTTTTTTTTGTCTGTTTTGCACTCTTGATGTTTTAGAGATTCACCCCTTCACTGTTGAGTCCTTTTTTTCTGCATCCTGGCTGATTTGTAGATTGTATGCACAAAAAAACTCTGTATTTTCATATTTTTGCCAATTTCCCATTCATTTCCTATGGGGGTCATTTTTGACCCGAAGGTCCACTTAGACTGAAATCCTGTCCCCAATTTTTTGGGGTGTTCATATACCAGGTACAATTAAAGTCACCAAGTTTCGGACCATTCCGATGAAGCTACGATTTTTAACATTTTTTATTTAAAATGAGTTTAGGAGCTAAATAGGAAAAGGATCGACCGCCTGCAGTTGATTTGGATATTCTCGGTATGATCAACTGGCCAGATTTTAGAGATCGCAGTAGACGTGATGGAGTATAATGTGTTAAGAGCTCGCTCAAGTACTGGAGATGAACCATTTAGTGCTTTTGCAAGATTTTAAAATGTATGTGATGTTTAATAGGGAGCCAGTGCAGTGTTGACAGAACTGGGCTAATATGGTCACACTTCCTGGTTCTAGTAAGAACTGGAGCTGCTGCGTTTTGGACCAGCTGGAGTTTGTTTATTAAGCGAGCAGGGCAACCACCCAGGAAAGCCAGTGTTTCCACACATAGACTAATTTGTGGCGGTGCGCCACAGAATCAACAGCGGCCGCCACATATTGTTAACGTTAATGTTTTTCTTGTATTTAGCCCTCAGGTATTGCTTACTAATTGCTCACACTCATACTCACTGGTGGTCAAATGTGACCATACACCTCAACTATTTTTTTAATGAAATAAATGTTCTATATTTTAGTTTAGTAATATTTATTGAATATTTTGAGGAGATCTTTTGGTACTAAATAGGCTTACTATTTGTGCAATAATTATTGTCAATTAATGACCATTTAATTAATTAAAATATTTATAATATTTAAATTATTCTACAATAATTCTACAATTAGTTTTGTAATTAAGGTTAAAATAGAGAATTCTGATGCAAAGAGGCAAATTAGAGTCATTATGTGCCTGGAAAAATAAATATACATGTATCTAGTTGCTCAAAAAAGTATTGCAGATCATAACTGCTTACTTATTTTTAGGTTTTGCATTTGAATACATATTTAGACATGATCGAACACTAGATTTCTTTCAATGTGAAATTTTAAAACGTTAATAACTTGCATCCTAATATTTTTAATGATGCTAATATAAGCACACACAAGTGAATATTAATGAATGCGAGCCAATATAATTGAACCCAATAAAAGTTTAAAATAGTGCTAAAGAGGCAAACTTTTATTTTTATGTACAGTCGACTATACACATATGAATTGATACTGATATTTGTGCCAATCACCAATCCCAAATACCCCACCCAAATCTAACCCAACCCCCTCACCCGCACCTACAAATTGGTTTCTAATCTGTGGGAAACACTGAGAGCATTACAATAATCTAGCCTTGAGGTCATGAATGCATGAACGAACTGTTCAGCCTTTTGCATTGAAAGCATGTCGTAGTTTAGATGTACGTTTACATCAGGAACATGTAAGGAAAACTGCAGTAAATTGAAAATGTATCGTTTTTAAATGAATGATGGCATGAGGAAAATAACTTTTGAGAAACCACTGATGAATTCCACAACCTTCGACATAGTATTTTTTTTTTTTTTTTATCTATATTTATATCTAGAAATCTAAAGGATAGTACAATAGAAATAGGAAATTCTCGTCTAATGCTCAGAAATTGCACATATTTCAAACAAATATTGGGACAATACATAAATACAATGCTAGATGAAAACCAAGATATAAATAAAAAATTCCAAAATGTGCATTAAAATGCTGGTTTGAAGTGGATAAATGCAGAAAATAACCACATTGCATTACCGCAAATTGTCAGGATTTCCTTTAAGAAAATACGTACTTCCAAATGTTAAACTCCATATACTTGAGGAGGTTTCAGTCAGACTTGAATTGCTGTTTTGTGTCTGAAGCATTGTGTGTGATCAAGCCCGTTGAATGTGTTTTCAAACCCACCTTTTTATCATTATTTTACTGTATTGTTAAAGCTGTAAAGAAACGACTGTGTGGCGCTTCAGAAGATCCTCCTGGGAAGCTCCTCACACATTCAAAGTCCTAATTATGATGTGTAGGAATACAATACAGCAGATGCATTGTGCCATTTCATATCTCGGTTACATTAAAGCCTTTTTATAATGCATTTTTAATTCATTAATTATGCCTTGTAATGCATCTAATAATGCACATTGTAATCCTCATGATGTGAATGATTATTGTGGAGTGATGGCGGTGGTTTATCAGTGTTTAATGTCCTCTCGTCGGCAGCGATGTACTGCAGCACACCAGACTCTCCCCAGCACGGCTTCGTGCTCAGCCAGACGGGCGGCCACGTCAACAGCGTCGTCCGCTGGGCCTGCGACCGCGGCTACCGGCTCATCGGGAAGAACACGGCCGCCTGCAGAAGAACCCAGTTCGGGCATCTGGCCTGGGACGCGTCTGTGCCGGCATGTCAAGGTGTTTTTGCTACACTTACACACAGTTATTGTTTGCTTTATATATATATTAGTGCTATGAATCGATAAAAAAAAAAATTTATCACATTTTTTTCTGTGATTAATCGCAAGTTTTTAATATTTTGATATTGTAATAATTTCAGTTACTCTCCAAATGAATGTAGAAACAATTTATTGACAGTATATTTTAAATATGTGTTGTATTGTCATGTTTTTATGAATGAAGGCCAGCATCACTGATGTCCCACTTAGAAATCATGGAGGGTCTGAAATTGTCATCGTAGGTCCACTGTGAGAGACATAATCTAAAAAAAAAAATCCAGAAATCACAATATATGATTTTTTAACTATTTTTTTGTATGATACAGCTGCAAATAAGTATTTGAACACCTGAGAAAATCAATGTTAATATTTGGTACAGTAGCCTTTGTTTGCGATTACAGAGGTCAAAGGTTTCCTGTAGTTTTTCAGCAGGTTTGCACTGCAGGAGGGATTTTGGCCCACTCCTCCACACAGATCTTCTCTAGATCAGTCAGGTTTCTGGCCTGTCGCTGAGAAACACGGAGTTTGAGCTCCTCCAAAGATTCTCTATTGGGTTTAGGTCTGGAGACTGGCTAGGCCACGCCAGAACCTTGATATGCTTCTTACAGAGCCACTCCTTGGTTATCCTGGCTGTGTGCTTCGGGTCATTGTCATGTTGGAAGACCCAGCCTCGACCCATCTTCAATGCTCTAACTGAGGGAAGGAGGTTGTTCCCCAAAATCTGGCAATACATGGCCCCGGTCATCCTCTCCTTAATACAGTGCAGTCGCCCTGTCCCATGTGCAGAAAAACACCCCCAAAGCATGATGCTACCCCCCCCATGCTTCCCAGTAGGGATGGTGTTCTTGGGATGGTACTCATCATTCTTCTTCCTCCAAACACATTATGACCAAAAAGTTCTATTTTGGTCTCATCTGACCACATGACTTTCTCCCATGACTCCTCTGGATCATCCAAATGGTCATTGGCAAACTTAAGACGGGCCTTGACATGTGCTGGTTTAAGCAGGGGAACCTTCCGTGCCATGCATGATTTCAAACCATGACGTCTTAGTGTATTACCAACAGTAACCTTGGAAACGGTGGTCCCAGCTCTTTTCAGGTCATTGACCAGCTCCTCCCGTGTAGTTCTGGGCTGATTTCTCACCTTTCTTAGGATCATTGAGACCCCACGAGGTGAGATCTTGCATGGAGCCCCAGTCCGAGGGAGATTGACAGTCATGTTTAGCTTCTTCCATTTTCTAATGATTGCTCCAACAGTGGAGCTTTTTTCACCAAGCTGCTTGGCAATTTCCCCGTAGCCCTTTCCAGCCTTGTGGAGGTGTACAATTTTGTCTCTAGTGTCTTTGGACAGCTCTTTGGTCTTGGCCATGTTAGTAGTTGGATTCTTACTGATTGTATGGGGTGGACAGGTGTCTTTATGCAGCTAACGACCTCAAACAGGGGCATCTAATTTAGGATAATAAATGGAGTGGAGGTGGACATTTTAAAGGCAGACTAACAGGTCTTTGAGGGTCAGAATTCTAGCTGATAGACAGGTGTTCAAATACGTATTTGCAGCTGTATCATACAAATAAATAGTTAAATCATATATTGTGATTTCTTTATACTGTGATTTTTTTTTTTTTGGATTATGTCTCTCACAGTGGACATGCACCTACGATGACAATTTCAGACCCCTCCATGATTTCCAAGTGGGAGAACTTGCAAAATAGCAGGGTGTATGTATATATACTGAAAGAAGAGATTAATTTTGAGCAGATTTTAAAGGGATAGTTCACCCAAAAATGAAAATTAGCCCATGATTTACTCTCCCTCAACTCATCTGAGGTGTAAATAACATTCTTCTTTCAGACAAATAAAATCTGAGTTATATTAAAAATGTTCAGGCTAATACAAGTTTTATAATGGCAGTGATAGTTGCTCTGTTTTTGAAGTCCATAAAAAATGCATCTGTCCATCATATAACTGCTCCACGCAGCTCTGGGGTGTTCTGAAGCGAATCTATGCGTTTGTGTAAGAAAAATATCCATATTTAAAAATGTATTTAATTTTTTTTCTGTGGCTCTGCATCAGCCGCGCCATCACTTCCGGCGAATAAGGTCAAAATACCGGCCGATCATAGATATATACATAGATTCCTCACTAGTGCCTGCGCATATCGGTCGAATGAGGCATCTACGTATATATATATATATATATATATCTATGATCGCGCCAGTATTTTGACCTTATTCGCCGGAAGTTATGCCGCTGGGAATACTAGATGACGTTCATCTGATAAGAGGTAAAAAAAATAACACAAATACTGTTGGGTTTCTCGCAGAAAGCGATGGTTTCGTGTCTTAAGACATCAATGTGTCGCCTCGAGCCGCAGGGTTTAATGAGGATTCATATGTCTGTGTTTTTACTCTCATTGCTCTCATACTCTAAAATATCCCCATTGACATCATTATACGACTATCACACTGTTCAAAATCTTCATTTGTGTTCGACTGAAGAAACAAACACACCTACATCTCTGATGCCCAGCAGATCAACATTAACATTTCGTTTTTGGGTGAACTATCCCATTAAATCTATGAAGAAACGATGGAGCAGATGGTTCAAGATCACATGACCATATTGTGTTATGATTCTGAAAACAGTCCAGGAGGAAAATCTGCCCAAAAAATAAATAAATTGGCATATCTGAAGGTTATTCGTTTAAATTTTGAACTTGTAGTTTGTGAAACGGTGGACTGGCGCTTGCTACATAAGAGAGGTGATCATTATACGTCAATGTTAATATAATAAGCATAAATTAAAAAGGGAGTTGTGGGGAGTGAATAACAATAATTCCTATTCTGGATGAACTATTCCTCTGTGTTTAAGGCGATTCATTCTTCTGAAGACACCTGCATTGCTAAAATATTTCATATGTTTTATTTTAAATTTTTCGCTGATTTGGAATATTGTTGAGATCGAATTGTTGCTTCAGGTTGTGTCAGACGCCAACATCACTGATCAATCCACTCTGTGTTATGCTAATTAATACAGCCGAATGAGGTTTGCTTTCTACTTAGTTTTAATAAGAGCTCTGTTGTTTTGTTGGGTTTATTTGATTAGAATTTGAGCACTCAGTAATTGGACATCGTATTGTTCTTCATCGCTGTATCGATGTCACTGAGGAAACTCCAGCACTTTTACCATGTGTTTAATTACAAATGTTTGCCATGCTGGCTAATTACAGTCCTGCTTGCTCACACATGACCATTTTGAGACCTTCCTTTCAGTGTTATATATGTATATATATATATATATACACAGCCGCTGACCGGACATCCACGTGATGTAGAAGAACACATGATCATCAGACCGGGCCACCTTCTTCCATTGCTCCGTGGTCCAGTTCTGATGCTCACGTGCCACTGTTGGTGCTTTGGGCGGTGGACAGGGGTCAGCATGGGCACTGGTCAGCGGCTGTGCCGCCCCATACACAACAAACTGAGATGCTCTGTGTATTCTGACAGCTTTCTATCAGAACCAGCATTAACTTCTTGAGCAGTTTGAGCTCCAGTAGCTCGTCTGTTTGATCGGACCACACGGGCCAGCCTTCGCTCCCCACGTGCATCAATGAGCCTCGGCCGCCCATGACCCTGTGGCCGGTTCTCCACTGGTCCTTCCTTGGAGCACTTTTGATAGAGACTGACCACTGCAGACCAGGAACACCCCACAAGAGCTGCAGTTCTGGAGATGCTCTGACCCAGTCGTCTAGCCGTCACAATCTGGCCCTTGTCAAACTCGCTCAAAAAAATGTCCTGCTTCTAACACATCAACTCTGAGGACAACATGTTCACTTGCTGCCTAATATATCCCACCCACTAACAGAGATCATCAGTGTTATTCACTTCATCTGTGATCGGTGTATATATGCTGTGGGCAAGATCAGACATTTTATTAATTATAACCTGTAAGAAAATTAGCAGAATTAAAAAAGATAAAGATTTAAAGTGAGGGATTGACAGTTGAAGACTTCATTAAGGAACTGTTTTTTGTTGTTTGAGGGACAGACTGACAAACCTTAAGACAATTACTTGACTAGTCGATTTTGAAAATAAGTAGTTTTGCAAATGTAGAGAAAGTGAAGACACTCAGTGGGGATTGAATCAATCGCATTGACCTCTGCTGGAAGGTGTGTGTGCATCAATGCTTTGCTCCCATCACTTATGTGATTGGATTTAGTGGAGAGGTTAACAAGGAAACTGAGACGAACTGCCATTGTGGTACAGAAAGCATCTGAAGTTCATGGGTGGACATTTCTACTATTTTTATATAATAATTGAGAAATGGACAGAATTGAAGAACCAACTTTGGGAAATAATTCATAATATATTCACAACCCCTCAGAGAGTTATTTCAGATTTCAACAAATCAGAAGTAAATTGTATTATATAATTCCTGAGGGAAATAACAGGTTATTATGCATTCACATTATTTGCATTTGCAGCTTCACTGTCTTTGTTTTCGCTCTTTAAATCCGTATTTTTGATTTAGTTTATCTGTGAGGCATGTAATGCACGCCGTGTATTTCCGCTCTGAACAGAATATATAACAGGTAAAGTGCATTTGCAAGACTTTTTGATTTCAGGATGTTGCACCATCGAAAGTTACTCGAATCTGGAATCAGACGCTCCACAACTTCTCTCAGAAGTGAACATAATGCAAATCCAGTTTGTTTTTGTTGGAATCAGTTGCAAATCAATTCTTAATTCCCAATCATCTGTATGCCTACTACTTCAATAAAGCCATGTCCTTAAAGGTGACACATTCTCTTAACCCAGTTTATTAACTGCTATTAGTAAAGTTTGGGGAGTGGCTACTGTAGCAGATGGAGAGTTTGGGGAGTGGCTACTGTAGCAGATGGACAGTTTGGGGAGTGGCTACTGTAGCAGGCGGAGAGTTTGGGGAGTGGCTACTGTAGCAGGGGGAGAGTTTGGGGAGTGGCTACTGTAGCAGATGGAGAGTTTGGGGAGTGGCTACTGTAGCAGGTGGAGAGTTTGGGGAGTGGCTACTGTAGCAGGCGGAGAGTTTGGGGAGTGGCTACTGTAGCAGGCGGAGAGTTTGGGGAGTGGCTACTGTAGCAGATGGAGAGTTTGGGGAGTGGCTACTGTAGCAGGTGGAGAGTTTGGGGAGTGGCTACTGTAGCAGGCGGAGAGTTTGGGGATTGGCTACTGTAGCAGATGGAGAGTTTGGGGAGTGGCTACTGTAGCAGGTGGAGAGTTTGGGGAGTGGCTACTGTAGCAGGCGGAGAGTTTGGGGATTGGCTACTGTAGCAGATGGAGAGTTTGGGGAGTGGCTACTGTAGCAGGTGGAGAGTTTGGGGAGTGGCTACTGTAGCAGGTGGAGAGTTTGGGGAGTGGCTACTGTAGCAGGTGGAGAGTTTGGGGAGTGGCTACTGTAGCAGGTGGAGAGTTTGGGGAGTGGCTACTGTAGCAGGCGGAGAGTTTGGGGAGTGGCTACTGTAGCAGGCGGAGAGTTTAGGGAGTGGCTACTGTAGCAGGTGGAGAGTTTGGGGATTGGCTACTGTAGCAGATGGAGAGTTTGGGGAGTGGCTACTGTAGCAGGCGGAGAGTTTGGGGAGTGGCTACTGTAGCAGGCGGAGAGTTTAGGGAGTGGCTACTGTAGCAGGTGGAGAGTTTGGGGAGTGGCTACTGTAGCAGGCGGAGAGTTTGGGGAGTGGCTACTGTAGCAGGTGGAGAGTTTGGGGAGTGGCTACTGTAGCAGATGGAGAGTTTAGGGAGTGGCTACTGTAGCAGGTGGAGAGTTTGGGGAGTGGCTACTGTAGCAGGCGGAGAGTTTGGGGAGTGGCTACTGTAGCAGGTGGAGAGTTTGGGGAGTGGCTACTGTAGCAGGCGGAGAGTTTAGGGAGTGGCTACTGTAGCAGGTGGAGAGTTTGGGGATTGGCTACTGTAGCAGATGGAGAGTTTGGGGAGTGGCTACTGTAGCAGGCGGAGAGTTTGGGGAGTGGCTACTGTAGCAGGCGGAGAGTTTAGGGAGTGGCTACTGTAGCAGGTGGAGAGTTTGGGGAGTGGCTACTGTAGCAGGCGGAGAGTTTGTGGAGTGGCTACTGTAGCAGGCGGAGAGTTTGGGGAGTGGCTACTGTAGCAGTCGGAGAGTTTAGGGAGTGGCTACTGTAGCAGGTGGAGAGTTTGGGGATTGGCTACTGTAGCAGATGGAGAGTTTGGGGAGTGGCTACTGTAGCAGGTGGAGAGTTTGGGGAGTGGCTACTGTAGCAGGTGGAGAGTTTGGGGAGTGGCTACTGTAGCAGGTGGAGAGTTTGGGGAGTGGCTACTGTAGCAGGCGGAGAGTTTGGGGAGTGGCTACTGTAGCAGGTGGAGAGTTTGGGGAGTGGCTACTGTAGCAGGCGGAGAGTTTGGGGAGTGGCTACTGTAGCAGGCGGAGAGTTTGGGGATTGGCTACTGTAGCAGGTGGAGAGTTTGGGGAGTGGCTACTGTAGCAGGCGGAGAGTTTGGGGAGTGGCTACTGTAGCAGGCGGAGAGTTTGGGGAGTGGCTACTGTAGCAGGTGGAGAGTTTGGGGAGTGGCTACTGTAGCAGGCGGAGAGTTTGGGGAGTGGCTACTGTAGCAGGCGGAGAGTTTGGGGAGTGGCTACTGTAGCAGGCGGAGAGTTTGGGGAGTGGCTACTGTAGCAGGCGGAGAGTTTGGGGAGTGGCTACTGTAGCAGGCGGAGAGTTTGGGGAGTGGCTGCTACTGTAGCAGGCAGAGAGTTTGGGGAGTGGCTACTGTAGCAGGCGGAGAGTTTGGGGAGTGGCTACTGTAGCAGGCGGAGAGTTTGGGGAGTGGCTACTGTAGCAGGTGGAGAGTTTGGGGAGTGGCTACTGTAGCAGATGGAGAGTTTGGGGAGTGGCTACTGTAGCAGGCGGAGAGTTTGGGGAGTGGCTACTGTAGCAGGCGGAGAGTTTGGGGAGTGGCTACTGTAGCAGGCGGAGAGTTTGGGGAGTGGCTACTGTAGCAGGTGGAGAGTTTGGGGAGTGGCTACTGTAGCAGGCGGAGAGTTTGGGGAGTGGCTACTGTAGCAGGCGGAGAGTTTGGGGAGTGGCTACTGTAGCAGGCGGAGAGTTTGGGGAGTGGCTACTGTAGCAGGTGGAGCCAGAGGGTGTTTAGTAATCCACACGCATAAAAGCCGCTTTGTTTTTGTAATGCCACTATCGTCGCATAAACGGCATACTATACCTTTAATGTAATTTCATGTTCTTTGCTTATGTTTTGAATTTCCAGCTGTGTCCTGTGGGACGCCGGTGGCCCCTGTGAACGGAGGCGTTCTGGCTGCCGATTATTCTGCAGGAACACGAGCCACCTACTTCTGCAACGACGGCTTTCGTCTGTCCTCTAAAGAGGTGACCAGCACCGTGTGTCAGGCCGACGGCACGTGGAGCACCCACAATAAAATCCCTCGATGCACAGGTGAGAGCAGACGCCCTGATTATCAAAGAGCAGAACACTTCAGGGTTTAAATCAAGGGTCTCAAACTCATTTTACCGCTGGAGGTAGACTCTGGGTCAGGCTGGGCCGCATCAAGTATTACACATAAAAAGTGTTTCAAGTATTCAAAAAAAAAAGTAGCACAACAGATCCAATCTTCTCAATCGTTATTATTAACAGTTCTTCAACATGAATGTTTCTTCTGAACATGAACTGTTCCTCTGAATTTGAACTAAATATAGCCTATAGAAATTAAATCATGTAATATGAAAAAATGTATGATTTTATTTTAAATAATAGACTAATTCACAGCAAGGTCGTAACCAGGTCAAATAGAACAGTGAGCGAAATTCTAGGTCTAATTCTAGTTGGGAAATAATCTTTTTGGGACTATTTGTAAACAATATTTGCATTCATTTGCATCAAATATATAATTTGTCCCGATATTCTTCGCATGAGTGAGTGAATAAATACATAGATCTGTGAAAGACTTACGGATTCTCCTGTGGTCTGGTGGTAGAATTTTTGTCCACCGTGTCAAAGGTTCCGGGTTCTAATCCGCTCTCATGTAGTTTTTCTTCAATAAATCAAAGATGTTCATCAATGATTGTATAATAAGACCATGGACACGTTTGCATTTTGTTTTGTGATTTCACCGGAAAGAATAGAGTCTCTCTCAGCAACGGCATTAAGCGATAGATTGACACGCTCATCTGTGTGTGAAGACTGTGCACGAGCCAAAAGAGAACGTAAACCCCGCCTACTTTGATTTGATTGGCCATCTCAATCATTTTGACATTGACGAGCGCCACATTCGTTTCAACTGTGTGATCAGCTTCGTTCGTCTGTTCCTGTCAAAACACTCTTACCAACCACAATCGTCTGAACAGTAGTGTGCCATAAAAGTATTAAAGGGTTCATAACACACACACACACACCACTCTGGTGTTTCTCTTGAGTATCTATAGAGTAGTGTTGATCCTTCATATCTCCCAAGAGTCTTTAGTTTATCATATTTATAAAAGACAGAAACACTGAACCGATTCTTTCTGAACACAGCTCAGCTCGTGGAGGAGAGCAGTGGGCGGAGCTAAAGACACACACACACACACACACACATCATGGCACTATGCCTGGATAACTCTCTATACGTTGGTGTTGTTCACATTATATGCACTTACGCGCCGATTGTCAACAAAACACACACATTTGATACGTTTCACTCACGCCTGCGGTTTCCACTCATGACTGGGAACAAACACACACACACACACACACACACACACACACTTGCAGAACTCCAGAAACACAAACTGCATCCACTGTTCCCTTAACGCTGGGTTATTGTGAAGCTGAACAAGGTGATCTTTCCCTCACACACACACACACACACACACACACACACGCACACACACACACACACTTCTTTAATGACATTATTGATCTCGTGTCTAAAAACACAACGCCAGCGCCCGTAACCCGAACAAAGCTCAATGATGGACACGCTCTCGCTCTGGGTGATGTGTGTGTGTGTGTGTGCTCATCAGGGATAAGTGCCCATATAAGATTCCACCCTTTATGACATCATACAGGGCCATACTCGAGAAAAAAACGTCCTGGATTTTGTTCTAATCCTGGAGGAGTGTGTTTGGCACAGAAATACTCCGTCACAATGTTGTCCATGTTTATCATGAGAATCAACTCTTGAACAGTGTCAATGAGGCAGAATGCAGGAAATAGACCCCCCCCCCCCTCCCCCTTTAGAGATAGCATAAAAGTCTGTTTGTGTCAAAGTGCATTGCATTTGTACGTGGCGTACACAAGTGTTTTGACCCTGCTGTGCTGATTTCCTCTCAGTTGTGGTGTGTCCCAGCATCGGCTCCTTCACCCTGGATCACGGCAAATGGAGGATCGTCAACGGCTCTCGTTACGAATACGGCACTAAAGTAGCCTTTACCTGCAGCCCCGGCTACTACCGGCTCGGCCCCGCCCACATTCACTGTACATCCAATGGGACGTGGAGCTGGAGGAATGAGCGACCCCGCTGCAAGAGTGAGTTGTGCGCTTCAGCCGGTACTCAGACGCTAATGCCATATGGACCGTGACATGCACAACTCCCTGGCCTTGTTAGGCCGGCCGGTCTTAAGGTCAGGCGAGCTGTGCTAGACTAATGATTCTGTCAATTGTGTCCTGAAGTGTGAAGGATTAGCAGCTTCTGCGGCGCCTCGTTACAAACACACAATCCATGGGCGTTTCCCGCGCTTATATTGGGAGGGAAACGTGCAGAATTCTGCAGAAAGGATTTTAATATTCATTCAAGCAAGGGGAAGCGAATTAGTATGTGTCATAATTTTGAAAGGTTTAATGTGAGGATGTTGACAGTTCTGTTAGGTGTGCATTATGTTTACTGTTAGCTATAACAGAGATTATGAGGAGAGAGCTTTGTGCACCCAGAAAACTGCCCATAATTCTCTCATGGAAATGATCAAATGCATAAAGCATCATTAGGTTTCATCCACTTATTTTACCTGTGTAAAATTTGGAATATTGCATCAAATTGCATGCACATATTGAGAAAAATTTATATATTTATATATATTTTATATGATATTATATTACATTTATTACATTATATATTATTTGCATGCAATATTTGCATGCAATTTTATGCAATATTCCAAATTGCATGCAAATATTATTTAATACATATCATATATCATATCTCATATCATATATCGTGTCATATATCATATCATATATAATATCATATCTCATATATTATATCATATATGTAATATCTCATATCTCATATCATATATAATACATCATATAATCATATCTCATATATCATATCTCATATCATATATAATACATCATATATCATATCATATCTCATATCATATCATATTTTTTGCACTCAATATTTGCATGCAATTTTATGTAATATATATCATATCTCATATCATATATAATATCATATCTTATATCATGTCATATATCATATCTCATATCTTATATCATATCTCATATCTCATATACTATATCATATATGTAATATAATATCTCATATCTCATATCATATATAATACATCATATATCATATCATATCATATCTCATATCATATCATATTATTTGCACTCAATATTTGCATTCAATTTTATGCAATATTCCAAATTGCATGCAAATATTATGTAATACATATCATATATCATATATCATATCATATATAATATCATATCTCATATCATGTCATATATCATATCTCATATCATGTCATATATCATATCTCATATCTTATATCATATCTCATATATTATATCATATATGTAATATAATATCTCATATCTCATATCATATATAATACATCATATCTCATATCATATCTCATAGCATATCATATTATTTGCACTCAATATTTGCATGCAATTTTATGCAATATTCCAAATTGCATGCAAATATTATGTAATACATATCATATATCATATCATATATCATGTCATATCTCATATCATATATAATATCATATCTCATATCATGTCATAAATCATATCTCATATCTTATATCATATCTCATATATTATATCATATATGTAATATAATATCTCATATATCATATCATATATAATACATCATATAATCGTATCTCATATCTCATATCATATATAATACATCATATATCATATCATATCTCATATCATATCATATTATTTGCACTCAATATTTGCATGCAATTTTATGCAATATTCCAAATTGCATGCAAATATTATGTAATATATATCATATCTCATATCATATATCATGTCATATCTCATATCATATATCATATCATATATAATATCATATCTCATATCATGTCAAATATCATATCATATATTATATCATATATGTAATATAATATCTCATATATCATATCATATATAATACATCATATATCATATCGTATCTCATATATCATCTCATATCATTTATAATACATCATATATCATATCATATATCATATCATATTATTTGCACTCAATATTTGAATGCAATTTTATGCAATATAATACATACATTTGTGAATGTGCATAAACTGCGGCTCTAAATGGCAAATAATGCATTACATTTTGTGACTTTCTCAGTTGTTTCCATTATTATTTTCCATTATTTTGCTGCAGTTTTGTGTTGATTTTGGGGATGAAAATACTCCCTTAGTTGCAAATAGTTTTTATAATATTGATTTTTATTGTTCATTTTTTTACATGACTTAAATTCACACAAGCATCCTTTGCTTTAAATGTCAACCTCAAACGGATGAACTCTATGGGTTCAGTCAGTGGAATCAGCTCTTCCGGGTCACAACTGCACTTTAGAAAACCTCAGGAGACATAGAGAAAGAAATATGAAATGAATGAATATAAAAGCTAATATAAAAATCACGTCATATGAAATCATGCATGGTCACTGCATAATGAAACAAATCTGGCCTGTTGCGTTCTCCTCTTTAGCAGTAAATGCGTCTGTCATGGGGCTCAGAGGTTATCAGAGCTGTGCGTCTGCTGGAACTACAGACCTGATGAATGTGCTTATGATCTGAACGTTAGAGGCGCTTTATGACTGATGGCGTCTGACAGGAGCAATTTACAAACACAACAACAGGCAGAGTGAAGATGATGAGAAGCTGAAATCAGATGTGTGTTCCTGCTGGAGCTGCTTTAGGCTCGTGAGGTGGACTTCAGGAGGATCAAGCTTCCCCAGACTCAAACGATCAATCAGATCTGGATCAAACAAAAAATGTGTTCAATCACAAAATACCCAAACGTTCTTAAATAAAGATTGAGTAGCTGAACGACAAGATAATACGTCTCGGTTTCTGAAAAAAAATATCAAAACTAAGTGACTTTATGCTTAAGTATCTGCCAATGGAGTCAAAAAAACGTCATTTTTATAAAATATTATAATTATAAGATATATTTTCTTGTTTTAAGCATAAACTCGCTTAATTTCTCAGAAAACAAGACTTGAGTTTTGAATGTTTAGATATTTGTGATTGAAAATGGGACCATATTACCATATTAGCTTTATTCATATTTTGAATTAGATTATATTTTTATGTTCATAGTTTTCATTTTTAGTAATTTCGTTATGTGCCTTTGTCATTTTATTAGTCTTTTTGGATGTTGAGTATTTTTATTTCAGTTTTAGTTTGTATTTATTTCCAGTTCATTATTTTAGTGCTTCAATTTGAACTTAAATAAGAAATGTTGCCTTGGCAATAAACTGAAATTTTTATTTTTATAAATATTATAATTATAATATTTTTTTTTTTCTCGTTTTAAGCATAAACTTGCTTAATTTTGATCATTTTCTCAGAAAACAAGACTTATTATCTTGTCTTTATCTAATCTTGATTTATGAATGTTTAGATTGAAAATAGGACAATATTACCAGTAGTTTTATTAATATTTTGAATTAGCTTTTATTTTTATATTTGTAGTTTCCATGTTATTTTTAGTTTCATTTTAAGTCCTTTCATTATGTGCTTTTGTCATTTTATTATTTTTTTAATGTTGCATTTTTATTATTATTTTATTATTATTTTATTTGCATTTTTATTATTCTTTTTATTTCAGTTTTAGTTTGTTTTTATTTCCAGTTCAAATTTTAGTACTTCAATTTAAACATATTTCAGTTTATTGCAAAGGCAACATTTATCATTTGTTTATTTTTATGAATAATATATTTTTAATATAATGAATTTTTTAATTTTAAGCATAAACTCGCTTCATTTGGATCATTTTCTCAGAAAACAAGACTTATTATCTTGTCTTTATCTAATCTTGAATGTTTAGATATTTGTGATTGAAAATAAGACAATATTACCAGTAGTTTTATTAATATTTTGAACTAGCTTTTATTTTTATATGTCCTTTGGTTATGCGCTTTGGTCATTTTTTTTTTTTTTTTAATGTTGCATTTTAAGCTTAATTTATTCTTATTTTAGTTGTAATGTTAATATATTTCCAGTTGAGTGCTTCAATGTAAACCCGTTACCAAGGCAACATTTATCATTTTCAATAAGTTTTTCAAGCTTTATTTCAATGAACAGAATGTTTTTAGTTTTAATAATGATAATAACCTTGAAAACTACACAAGGAAGACCATTTTTGCAGTTCCTCAACAGCTAACCTGATGCTGTAAACGTTTTTAAGACTGAGATTTATATGTTTTCCCCGTGTTGATGTGCGTTTATTGGGAATTACAGTCGACTCATTGTGTCTCTTTCTGCAGTCATTTCCTGCGGAGAGCTGCCCACTCCTCCTAATGGAAAGAAAATTGGGACGCAGACGACCTTCGGAGCGACCGCTATTTTTACCTGCAACTCGGGCTTCATCCTGGTGGGCTCGACTGTCCGGGAATGCCTGGCCTCGGGTCTCTGGAGCGGGACGGAGACGCACTGTCTCGGTAACCCCACACACCTCATCTCTCTCAACACATCAGCACGCATTAGCATCGCTGTGACCTTTTAATGGAGAAGGGATCCTGAAAGGCCATGAAGGGTTCAGTGCCATTTAGTCTGGATTCCCATAGCAACAGCGCTTTTCATTTTGAGCTTCTTCTGTATCATCACATGGACAAGCGTCGCTAAAGCATCGCTATTATTGCTTCTCCTTCTCTCAAAGACCGTCTTCTGACCTTGACAGAGAAGCCAGTGTTTCTCAGTGGGGAACAAAGCCAGCTAGAATTTAAAAAGAAAAGTAATTTAAAGGCGACATATTTTCACAAGATGTAATATAAATCTCTGGTGTCCCCAGAATGTGTGTGTGAAGCTTCAGCTCAAAATACCCACAGATCATTTATTAAAGCCCCTATTTGGCTGAGAGCAAAAACACAGTTTTTGTGTGTGTCCCTTTAAATGCAAATGAGCTGCTGCTCCCCACCCCCTTTCCAGAAGAGGGCGGGGCCTTCACACGAGCTTCAGATACTCCATCAACAACAAAACAGGCCAATCTCACTCAGACAGAAATAACCAGTTTGAGCCGGAGTCACACAGACGAGAGACTCAGGAAGAGCTCCACACTTTCACACTGAACGCTCAGTGGATCATTATGTAACGCTAGCTGTTGTGGAGTTGCGTTGATTCGACTCATGGACTAGTGTGTGCCGTCATGTTCATCTATAGATTGTTGTATCGGTGCTCGTGTGTGAGCGTAACACGTCCATCACCGACTATACAGCGCATAATAAATGTGTGTTTATGAATCACTCAGACCAGATCAAACTAACGCCACAGCTCTTGTCTCTGTGAATACAGTCAGAGATGATGCTAACGCTAGCCAGATTAGCCATACAGCGTTCAGCTCATTCAGAAGGACATTAGCAAACATTCCCAGAATATGAAGTGCCATCCTCACGTGTTCTGATATGAAGTTAGAGCTGAAGCGTTGGAATCGACCCGTCCTTCAGAAACTACTTTTGCTCAAATCCAGCGTTGGTGAAGCAGTCATGAGTAAAATGATTTGAGTAAATATATAACATTTTACCATCATTTTTCGGCACATTTCCTTCATAAATGAACTTCACCCACGTGTCCTCAGTGGCTCTGATGCCGGAGTCTATGAGACTCGAAAGGACGGGTCGATACCGTGTCTAACTTCATTATGTTTGCTAATGTCCTTCTGAATGAGCTGAACGCTGTACGGCTAATCTGGCTAGCGTTAGCATCGTCTCTGACTGTATTCACAGAGACTAGAGCTGTGGCGTTAGTTTGATCTGGTCTGAGTGATTCATAAACACACATTTATTATGCGCTGTATAGTCGGTGATGGACGTGTTACGCTCACAGACGAGCACCGATACAACAATCTATAGATGAACATGACGGCACACGCTAGTCCATGAGTCGAATCAACGCAACTCCACAACAGCTAGCGTTACATAATGATCCACTGAGCGTTCAGTGTGAAAGTGTGGAGCTCTTCCTGAGTCTCTCGTCTGTGTGACTCCGGCTCAAACTGGTTATTTCTGTCTGAGAGAGATTGGCCTGTTTTGTTGTTGATGGTGTAAAGGCTCCGCCCTCTTCTGCAAAGGGGGCGGGGAGCAGCAGCTCATTTGCATTTAAAGGGACACACACAAAACCTCTTTGCTCACACCCAAATAGGGACAAATCTGACAAGCTTTAATCAATTATCTGTGGGGTATTTTGAGCTGAAACTTCACACACACATTCTGGGGACGCCAGAGATTTATATTACATCTTGTGAAAAGGGGCACTATAGAGCTCCAGAGGTCACGTGACCCATTCTGTTTACGATGCCATTTTGGCAGGCAGGAACAGCCGGCGCAGTGGCTGAGGCAGATTTTAATTTTTGCTCGGGCCAGGGCAAAAGTGAGTAGGCACTTTCACGCGCACGGGTGTCACTGTCAACATAAACCAAAACTGCAGCTACAACCTGTCCACATACAAAAAACAAGAGCAGCGGTTTCAACAAACGTTAGACACTTTCTTTCCACTTTTCGAATAATTTCTTAATTTTTATTGAAAATAAACACATTTCCGATCTGATATGTGATGGGAAAAGGAAGTACAGCGAGTTCGGAAAAAGCCGGATTCGAACTCGGTTCGAATTGCGTCCAAACTTAGTGCCACGCACCTTACCCCTACCCTATCACGACTGACACACCTTACCCCTACCCTATCACGACTGACAGACACTGATGGCGTGTTCCCGGCTTTACAAAATGAACCTGCACTTGAAATTGAAAAGTCTTACTGTTACTTGCGGCCTGATGGATGGGTTCTCTCCCGCGTTAATGCACGTTTTTAAAAGTTCTTTTTATAGAATTATGCATCGCTGCTGTTTATCTGTCACACAACTGCAAATTATAGCCTAAGTGAATAGGTAAACACACTTCATGAACTCACAGGCGAGAGCCGCGACATGCATGAGACAGCCTGACACCTAATTGCCTAACACAGCTGTCAATCAAACTCATCAAGCATTAAGAAAAACCATAGACTGGAAAAAAAAACTCATTTTATTTATTTCAGTATTTGAGATGTTATAATAATTTTGTAATTACACAGATTTTACTTCACTAGCGCTCTCTTCTCTAAGTGGCCGGCTTCAGTATGTAGAGCATCCAGTCACATATGAGGTTGCATGTTAAAGGATTAGTTCACTTTTAAATAAACTTTTGCTGATAATTTACTCACCCCCATGTCATTCAAGATGCCCATGTCTTTCTTTCTGCAGTCGAAAAGAAATTAAAGTTTTTGATGAAAACATGAAAACAGGATATTTCTCCATATAATGGACTTCAATGGGCTCCAAACCAATAGTTTCTGTGAGAAACCGAGCAGTATTTATGCTATTATTTTACCTCTTATCAGACGAACATGATCATCTCTGAGCTCAGCCATAACTTCCGCTAAGTGAGGTCAAAATACGAGCCTGGTCATAGATGTATATACATAGATTCCTCATTAGCGCTTGTACCGATCAGTAGAATGAGGCATCTACGATCGATATATCTATGACCATGCTCGTATTTTGACCTCACACGATGATCATGTTCGTCTGATAAGAGGTAAAATAATAGCATAAATACTGCTGGGTTTCTCACAGAAACTGATGGTTTGGCTAGATAAGACCCTTATTCATCGTCTGGTGTCGTTTAAAGCCCTTTGAAGCTGCACTGAAACTGTCATTTGGACCTTGAACCGTTTGGAGCCCATTGAAGTCCATTATATGGAGAAATATCCTGGAATGTTTTTATCATAAACCTTAATTTCTTTTTGACTGCAGAAAGAAAGACATGGACATCTTGGATGATATGGGGGTGAGTAAATTATTAGCAAAAGTTTATCTAAAAGTGAACTAATCCTTTAAGTTAGGATGTCGCCGTAAAAGCATTTGCCTATGTAGGCAGTGTACTCGGTTTTGGAACGAGCCAAAGTCCTTGTGGAAAGTTCTCAACTGTGTTTGCTCAGAAGTGTCTTTGTGTAATAGAATCATTTCAGGTCCAAACCGCGCAACCGAAAATGAAGTGAGAGAAGGCCGAGGTGAAGAAATGATTTCTGCAGTAGTCGAGCGGACTCAGTGCTCTGTGAAGTGTGCCGGCCTCTGCTGAGTTCTGTCATCAATCACATCTGAGAGGAAGAACCCTGACAGCTCTCCACTTGCCATCTTTCTTTGTCTCCCATCAGGCCGTCTCCGAGTGAAACAACGCGGTGCATTACTTTGTCCAGCAAAAGAGTCTTCAGTTCCATTCCTGTTGATCCTCGAATGCGTCAATATTGCAGTATCTGTTATGAGACTGAACACTCGTTCTCCGTGGGCGGATCGTGAATGTCTCTGTTCGTCGCACAATGGGATTTACACAAGCAGGACAATAACATTTCCATCAAATCACAGGCTTGGGGAATTTCCAGCGATTCTCATTCCACTTAAAAACTCCAAAATCTTCACAAATCCATCAGTGGCGTAACTGAGTAATGATGTTCAGTGCAGGATATTATGAAAGCACACAAACACACACACACTGCGCTCGTGCACAATCTCATGAAATGCTTATCTATAGCACAAATTGTATTTATCGTGCAATTTGCATATGATACACTCTAAAAAAAATGGTGCTATATGGCACTAAAAGTGGTTCTTTGGCTCGTAATCATAGGGGAACTATTTTAAGTGCTGTATAGCACCAAATCTTGGTTCTTCAGCGGTTCTTCAGCGGTTCTTTGGGATGACTGAGGTGCTATATAGCACCGCTACCATATACAGAACATGTTAAAGGGGTGATGAATTGAGAAATCAACTTTCCCTTGAGCCTTTGGTATATAAAAGTTAATCGTGATATAAGAATATCCTGTAAGTTTCAGAGCTGAAAACGTCCTTGTTAGTCAAAGAAAAGCTTTTATAGACACCAGGCCCAGAAAACGAGAGATCTCAGAATATGTCGACCATTGACACCATAGAATGCAGAAGCGCCGCCTCAAGCCCTGCCCACCGACTCGTGGCGCTAAACGGGTCGCGCTACCGAGAGATAAAAATGCGGTTCCAGCTCACGTGCGTTCGCTTCATTTCACCGCGGATTCGTTTGTAAACAAGATACAGGTCGAGACTGGATTTGCAGACATACACTCCTTCAAGCCTACAAACTGAGTCTTTGTCAGCCTTCGAGACGAGCAGCTTTCCAGAGGCTTTGGTGTCAACGGCGTGTTCCAGCGATCGCATACTGCCTGCCTGCTGATCTGCGTAGTGGTCTGCTAGACAGCTGGTGTGTGTTCCCTGGGCGCTTCGGCGTTCTCTGCGAAGCTTCCTCTCATAAAAGAGCTTACACGTGGCACGTCCTTTTCAGGATGTCTCGCCCGTGTACTTCTGGGTGTGGCCGGTCGCTTTCATCTTCCGATGGGCACAATCACTGCTTGGTATGCTTGGGCGTTCAGCATGCTCAAGCAGCGTTTGTAGATGCGTCATGTTCCCACTGCGGGAACATGACCATCACGGTGCTGCGGTCGAGACTCGAGGATCTTCGTAAAGAAGTGAGAGTCCCCTCTACCACACCCCAATCTACTGTCTCCGCGAGAGGCGGTACTTTGGCTGGTGGTCAGGGTGACCTGAGGGTGACGGTGTGGAATAGAGTGCGGATCGGGCCACATTTTTCTGTCCGAGCCCGGCCCGCGTCCGACAGATTAGTAACCGAACTCAACCCGAGCCCGACAGGCATTAAGATATTTATATCCGAGCCCGACCCGAACCCGAATCTAATTTTTTTTTTCTCATACTAATGACGCATGTACGTCATGTACGCTTTTATTAAGCAACTGTAGTAAGGCATTCTGAAATGATTACAGATGAGCGCATCAGCGCGCAGACGGGGAAACAAATAGCTACACACGTTAACACAGGGCCAAATCAAATAGCCAATTGAAATTAAATGAACAAAGGTCTACCATAAATGGCCCACGCTAACAGAACAAAACATTAACGTAACACAAATGCAGCTTATTGAAATGAAAATCACTCTTACCATTTTTCTCGAAAACTGTATGGCTACTAAACTGCAACATGGGATCTATTTACACAATCCATCCATCAAAATATAGGCTAATCCAGGTATTTATGCAGAAAAAGGATTGCATCAACTGTGGATGGCTTCAAGGCTGTCCTCCTCTGCTCGATGGTCCTGCCAGCAGCGCTTAAGTTGCGCTGCCAGGCACATGTAGCTTAATATGCAATATGCACGAACATGTTGCGTGTTGTCACAGCTACATAAACAAATTTCCGCACTCAGGAAGACGGATGTTAGGGTAATATTTTTAATTTATTTTAATCACAAAAACATACCTTTGCATCAAGTTAAACAGGCCCATTGGCTACCTACATAATAAGCTGTTTTAAATTTCAAATGTTTAATGCCTTATCGCGCTGACGTGACCGAGCCCTACCCGAACCCGAACGTTATTTCTAAATATCTGTCCGAACCCGGCCCGGCCCGGCCCGGCCCGTCGGTTACCGACGGGTCCCATCGGGCTCGGGTCGGGTATCCATCCTCTAGTGTGGAACAAAGCCCCGACGCTCATGCCTCGGGCCACACCCCCCGAGGGGTGCTCCGCAACCCGCGAGCGTTCAGATGCAGATCGCGTTGCCTTCTCCGGCCCCCCGCGCATCTCGTTTGGCGCTCCGGAGGATGATGCGATGTCGGTCACCGCATCACAAGGTGGGCTCGAGTCCTCTGAGGACGATGACTCGGATGTGCTGCCGCCTTCGGGCGCGCCAGCATTGCCCGAGTCAGACCCAGAGCTGACAGCCATGCTGTCACGCGGCCAACGGGTACACTGGGGTGCCCCCAGTTGAACGTTCTGTTGCGATGCAACTGTGTCCTCAGAGCGCTTCAACTTGGTGTGGTGATCCTAAGCACCCCTCCAAAGCCCGTCGATTCACATCAACCTTTAGTTGAACTCCAACTTTGAAATACCTTTGCAGCGTTATCCTCTTAAAGGAGCACGCCACTTTATTTGAGAATAGGCTCATTTTCCATCTCCCCTAGAGTTAAACCGTTGAGTTTTACCGTTTTTGAATCCATTCAGCCGATCTCTGGGTCTGGCGGTAGCACTTTTAGCATAGCTTAGCATAGATCATTGAATCTGATTAGACCGTTAGCATCTCGCTCAAAAATGACCAAAGAGTTTCCATATTTCTCCAATTTAAAGCTTGACTCTTCTGTAGTTCCATCGTGTACTAAGACCGACGGAAAATGAGAAGTTGTGATTTTCTAGGCCGATATAGCAGGAACTATACTCTCATTCCTGCGTAATAATCAAGAACTGTGAGCTGTCCCATGAGTGCAGGGGCGCAATGATATTACGCAGCGACTGAAAATAGTCCCAGTGCTCTCTGTGTAGGACAGGGGTGTCCAAACTTTTTTTAAAGGGGGCCAGATTCGATGTTGTGGACATACCCGGGGGCCGGTCCCTTTTCTATTTTATATATATATATATATAATTTTAAATATTATTACTGAGTTAGAACTCTATTCTTATTTAAATTTAATAGGTGCTCAATTTTTAATAAGTATCTATTTAATGCTCTATTTAGGTAAAACCACACTGAAAAAAATACTTTTCTTACTTGGTATTTCTGTCTTTTTTCCAGTCCAAATATCTAAAAATTCTTAAATTAAGATGCTTTTACTAAGGAAAATTACATATTTTTTCTTGATTCCTGGGAGAAAAAATCAAAATGATTTGAGTTTAAATTATCTGCCAATGGATTAGAAAAATAATCTTGTTTCTATTTGGGACAGAAACAAGATTCCAAACAGAAACATGATTTTGCTTACCCCATTGGCAGATATATTTGCTTGTTTTAAACAAAAAAAACTCATTGTAATATTTCATTTTATTTTCCAGAAAACAAAAATAAATATCTAATGTCATTTAACTTATCTCGTAAATACATCTTGATTTAGAATGTTTAGATTTATTTAGACTAGAAACAAGACAAAAATACTAAATGACAGCATTTTTTTTGCAAAATCTTGTATTCTTTTTGAATTAAGATTATTTTGCTTACCCCATTGGCAGATTATTTTGCTTATTTTGCCTTAATTTTGAGTTATTTTCTCCCAAAACAAGACAAAAATGTTTGCTTGTCTAGTAAATGCTTCTTGAAACTGAAACTGGACTGAAAACAAGACAAAAATACTAAGTAAGAAAAGCATTTTTTGCACTGTAACCTCTGATTGTTGTTCAGGATGATGCAGGAACACGTCTGTCTTTGACTCGTTCTCATTGCTCTTTTCCTAGCTGGCCACTGCGGCGTTCCAGAAAGGATCGTCAACGGTCAAGTGATTGGTGAAAACTTCGGCTACAGGGACACTGTGGTTTACCAGTGTAATCCGGGCTTCCGGCTCATCGGTTCCTCTGTGCGCATCTGCCAACAGGATCACAACTGGTCCGGGCAGCTCCCATCCTGTGTGTGTGAGTAATATGCAATAATACACATCAGGGGGAACGTTTGGTTTACAGCCAAGAGGATTAGTTTGACATGTAATGCAGGCAAACCCCGAGTCGGCTCAAGACAGGCATCACACACAGATCCGGCTGTTACCAATGAAAAACACCAACACTACCTGATGTTGTGTGGGCGATTTGAACGTTTGCCTTATTTTATGATGCTGAAAATTAAATATGTACATAAATACATTTTGCATACATTTCTCATCAAGCATTGGAGACTCTTATTCTACAAAGTGATGGAAATATGCTTAACCTTCTGACCTAGAAAATGCTTCAACTACACAAATATAAATAATGATTTCAAATTCATTTGAACAGTGCAGACCAATTCACTGACAAATGACTCTAATGAACCAGTTCTTTTTAGTGAATCAAGATATAGTGTGATCAGGGTTGTCTGTTACATGAAAAAAATGAGTTGTATGAGCCAGCTCTTTGAATCAAACTGAATCAGTGACACACAACACGTCCAGGGGTGCGTTTCCCGTACAATGATGCAACTCGCTGGTTTAACTACCATAGTACGATGCATCTTTAAAGAAATCAACTAGCTAGTCACTACTGTTTCCCGAAACCATGGTACCTGTGTCGCAAAACCATGGTTTGAACCACATTGGTTGGAGCTGTCGTTATGATGTTCTTCTTCTTCTTCTTCGATCTAATGGCGGACTAGTGCTATGAGCACATATCGCCACCTGCTGTAAATTTGGTTCTTTTCTCTTTTCGACTGCGCTTTCTTAGTGACGATGTGGAGTAATTACGTTAACAACTCAACATTCATTCTTTGAACAATAAAATATAAACATATATAAACACAATGCTGTCTTCTCTGATCCCAAAAATCTATAACTATTAATTTCACAATTTCATATTTATTAATTTCTTATTGAATATTGATAGATCAGCACAATTAAAATGAAAATAAATGATGGGTTTTACTGTTGATCAATGATCACTGTGATTGTTATACTATTGTGTACACCTGTTGCATATTTTGCTTAAGATCATTAGCCTACCTATTTAAGTCCCCTTGCCATACAGCTATGTGTTCATATGACCTATGAAAATGACGCGAAAACCACAATTTTCATAAAATGAAGTTACAGTTCTTTTGGAGGAGGTGGAGAATAAAAAAACAGCTATTTTCAAAGCTGAAAAATTGTGTAACAAATGCTGATTAAAAAAAAATCCTGGGCAGAAATCACCCAAAAAATAAATGCTTCTGCCTATTCCTTTTCAGACTTTATGTTGATTTATGTCATCATTTGTTAAATGTTTAAATGTCAGAATAAAATAAATCTGAATCTGCCTACGTTTCCTTAGCGCTAAGCACTGCATGTGTTGCGTGTGTAATGCTACAGTACAGATACAATTTAATATTTAAGGGTAAACCCCTTTTTGTAAAATATTGTTATATGACAATTTGTCTTTGGGAATTTAACAAAGCTACTCACTTGCACACTCGTTTCTTCGCACAAACGAAACCAAGACTGCGTCCCAACCAGCATAAATAATCCTTTCGGAGGGCACTTCGAAGGGAGAATAATTGCGATCGTCACGCTATTATATCGTTTCAAATAATTTGTAATGAAGAAAGCAAATTGTGTAAAACCTAGGCACCTCGACTTTAAGTCATCCAAATTACTTAAAGTGGATGGTGAAACCTTCGAAAGAAATAGGCTATAGGGTCGATAGCTCTGAATAGAGCACATCCCAGCTGCTGCGAAATCAATGACGTCGACACGACAAACTAACAAGGAACTATACTTCTAACCACAGGTCAAGAGCTGTCGTTCCAACCATACAAGTTTGCGATGCAATTTGCGAACGTTCGTTGGAACGATGGTTTCGGGAAACACCAAATCGTTGAACTATGCTGATAACGACGGAACTTGCGACCATAGTTGGCCAACGATGCTTTCGGGAAACGCACCCCAGTTCAAGAGCATCAAACATATTCGGCGTGAACAGAACAGTCCAATTCACAAACAATTCATCCAGTAATGAAAAAAGTGAAGTCTTTATGAGTGAGTCATTGAATCATTCACTCAAGAGATTTGTTCAAAAACACTGATTCATCCAGTAATGAAACAAGTGAAGTTTTTATGAGTGAGTCATTGAATCATTCATTCAAGAGATTCGTTCAAAAACACTGATTCATCCAGTAATGAAACAAGTGAAGTTTTTATGAGTGAGTCATTGAATCATTCACTCAAGAGATTTGTTCAAAAACACTGATTCATCCAGTAATGAAACAAGTGAAGTCTTTATGAGTGAGTCATTGAATCATTCATTCAAGAGATTTGTTCAAAAACACTGATTCATCCAGTAATGAAACAAGTGAAGTTTTTATGAGTGAGTCATTGAATCATTCATTCAAGAGATTCGTTCAAAAACACTGATTCATCCAGTAAAGAAACAAGTGAAGTTTTTATGAGTGAGTCATTGAATCATTCACTCAAGAGATTTGTTCAAAAACGCTGATTCATCCAGTAATGGAACAATGAGTGAGTGACTGGTCATTGTCCTCGTTTGTGTTTCAGCCGTCAGCTGTGGTCATCCAGGGAGCCCGATCTACGGACGCACGGTCGGCGACGGCTTTAACCTGAACGACGTGGTCAGCTTCTTCTGCAACAACGGCTACATTCTGGAGGGCCCGTCCCAAGCCCAGTGCCAGGCTGACCGCCAGTGGAGCCAGCAGCCGCCCACATGCAGAGGTTTGGACCGAATGAGCTCTTTTCTCATTATAGTGAGATTTAAACACTGTGGCACTGATGGAAATGACTTCTAGGCAGCCGTGGTTAAAAAAGGAATGACCAATTTCAGCTCTGAGAGCCCTCTGGCCCTCTTTCAGCCGACAGTAACTCGTTCAGTCACGGTCTGAATAGTGCCAGATTAGCCCTGCAAATCAGAAGATGAGATGTATGTTTTGAAACTAATCTCTGCTTTGTTAGCGGCGTGATTAAGAGCGTCTCAGAGGATCGTCTCTAGTGCTCGACTCTGACAACAGACCGCGTGAAGCCCTCATCAGTCACCATGGCTTGATTACATGACTGGAATGTGGTTTTGTCCAATAATTATGGACAGAAATAAATGGTTTTATCTCACCGAATCGATGAAAATGCTTTTGTTACGCAGCGAGTTTAATATGATGTTTAAAAAAACATTGAAAGAGTCTCTTCTGCTCATTTATTTGATCAAAAATGCGTCAAAAATTATCAAATAGTGAAATATTATTTCAATGTAAATCATGTGTTTTCTGTGTGAATATATCACTTCACTTCACTTCACTTTATTCGATTATGTCCCCGAAGGGCAATTTGTTTTGCAACAAGACCAACATGCATACATAAAAACAGTTTACAAACATTAAAAATACCTAAAAAACAAGACATATATAGTTAAATATAATATATTTCTGTGATCAAAGCTGAATTTATCATCATTACTCCAGTCTTCAGTGTCACATGACCCTACACTAATCACTCTCATATGATGCTCAAAACACATTTATGATTATTATTAATGTTTGATTTCATTTTTGTGGAACCGTAATAAACTACCTCTCAAACATCTGGGATACATAAGATTTAAAAATAATAATATTTTTATATTATAAAAAATTTTTTTTAATTAAAATATAAAATTTAAATTATATATATATATATATATATATATATATATATATATATATATATATATATATATATATATATATATATATATATATGGTAACACTTTACACACTAATGTTTCATTAATTAACATGCATTATTAAAGTGTTATATTATATATAAGTCAGAGGTGGGGACAAGTCACACATGGTCAAGTCCAAGCAAGTCTCAAGTCTTAACCATAAAGTCTCGAGTCAAGTCTCAAGTCACAGTTCAGATAAATCAAGTCAAGTCGAGTCAAGGGTTCACCCTAAGCAAGTCAAGTCAAGGGTTCACCCTAAGCAAGTCAAGTCAAGTCAAGTCAGGGGTTCACCCTAAGCAAGTCAAGTCAAGGGTTCACCCTAAGCAAGTCAAGTCAAGTCAAGGGTTCACCCTAAGCAAGTCAAGTCAAGTCAAGGGTTCACCCTAAGCAAGTCAATTCGAGTCAAGGGTTCACCCTAAGCAAGTCAAGTCGAGTCAAGGGTTCACCCTAAGCGAGTCAAGTCGAGTCAAGGGTTCACCCTAAGCAAGTCAAGGCGAGTCAAGGGTTCACCCTAAGCAAGTCAAGTCGAGTCAAGGGTTCACCCTAAGCAAGTCAAGTCGAGTCAAGGGTTCACCCTAAGCAAGTCAAGTCAAGTCAAGGGTTCACCCTAAGCAAGTCAAGTCAAGTCAAGGGTTCACCCTAAGCAAGTCAAGTCAAGTCAAGGGTTCACCCTAAGCAAGTCAAGTCGAGTCAAGGGTTCACCCTAAGCAAGTCAATTCGAGTCAAGGGTTCACTCTAAGCAAGTCAAGTCGAGTCAAGGGTTCACCCTAAGCAAGTCAAGTCGAGTCAAGGGTTCACCCTAAGCAAGTCAAGTCAAGGGTTCACCCTAAGCAAGTCAAGTCGAGTCAAGGGTTCAACCTAAGCAAGTCAAGTCGAGTCAAGGGTTCAACCTAAGCAAGTCAAGTCAAGGGTTCACCCTAAGCAAGTCAAGTCAAGGGTTCACCCTAAGCAAGTCAAGTCGAGTCAAGGGTTCACCCTAAGCAAGTCAAGTCGAGTCAAGGGTTCAACCTAAGCAAGTCAATTCGAGTCATGGGTTCACCCTAAGCAAGTCAAGTCGAGTCAAGGGTTCACCCTAAGCAAGTCAAGTCGAGTCAAGGGTTCACCCTAAGCAAGTCAAGTCGAGTCAAGGGTTCACCCTAAGCAAGTCAAGTCGAGTCAAGGGTTCACCCTAAGCAAGTCAAGTCGAGTCAAGGGTTCAACCTAAGCAAGTCAAGTCGAGTCAAGGGTTCACCCTAAGCAAGTCGAGTCAAGGGTTCACCCTAAGCAAGTCAAGTCGAGTCAAGGGTTCACCTTAAGCAAGTCGAGTCAAGGGTTCAACCTAAGCAAGTCAAGTCAAGGGTTCACCCTAAGCAAGTCAAGTCAAGGGTTCACCCTAAGCAAGTCAAGTCGAGTCAAGGCTTTACCCTAAGCAAGTCAAGTCAAGTCGAGTCAAGGGTTCACCCTAAGCAAGTCAAGTCAAGGGTTCACCTTAAGCAAGTCAAGTCGAGTCAAGGGTTCAACCTAAGAAAGTCAAGTCGAGTCAAGGGTTCACCCTAAGCAAGTCAAGTCAAGGGTTCACCCTAAGCAAGTCAAGTCGAGTCAAGGGTTCACCCTAAGCAAGTCGAGTCAAGGGTTCACCCTAAGCAAGTCAAGTCAAGGGTTCACCCTAAGCAAGTCGAGTCAAGGGTTCACCCTAAGCAAGTCAAGTCAAGGGTTCACCCTAAGCAAGTCAAGTCGAGTCAAGGGTTCACCCTAAGCAAGTCGAGTCAAGGGTTCACCCTAAGCAAGTCAAGTCAAGGGTTCACCCTAAGCAATTCAAGTCAAGGGTTCACCCTAAGCAAGTCAAGTCAAGGGTTCACCCTAAGCAAGTCAAGTCGAGTCAAGGGTTTACCCTAAGCAAGTCAAGTCAAGGGTTCACCCTAAGCAAGTCAAGTCGAGTCAAGGGTTCACCCTAAGCAAGTCAAGTCGAGTCAAGGGTTCACCCTAAGCAAGTCAAGTCGAGTCAAGGGTTCAACCTAAGCAAGTCAAGTCGAGTCAAGGGTTCACCCTAAGCACCCTAAGTCAAGGGTTCACCCTAAGCAAGTCAAGTCGAGTCAAGGGTTCACCCTAAGCAAGTCAAGTCGAGTCAAGGGTTCACCCTAAGCAAGTCAAGTCGAGTCAAGGGTTCAACCTAAGCAAGTCAAGTCGAGTCAAGGGTTCACCCTAAGCAAGTCAAGTCAAGGGTTCACCCTAAGCAAGTCAAGTCGAGTCAATGGTTCACCCTAAGCAAGTCAAGTCAAGGGTTCACCCTAAGCAAGTCAAGTCGAGTCAAGGGTTCAACCTAAGCAAGTCAAGTCGAGTCAAGGGTTCACCCTAAGCAAGTCAAGTCAAGGGTTCACCCTAAGCAAGTCAAGTCGAGTCAAGGGTTCACCCTAAGCAAGTCAAGTCAAGGGTTCACCCTAAGCAAGTCAAGTCGAGTCAAGGGTTCACCCTAAGCAAGTCAAGTCAAGTCAAGGGTTCACCCTAAGCAAGTCAAGTCAAGTCAAGGGTTCACCCTAAGCAAGTCAAGTCAAGTCAAGGGTTCACCCTAAGCAAGTCAAGTCAAGGGTTCACCCTAAGCAAGTCAAGTCAAGGGTTCACCCTAAGCAAGTCAAGTCGAGTCAAGGGTTTACCCTAAGCAAGTCAAGTCGAGTCAAGGGTTCACCCTAAGCAAGTCAAGTCGAGTCAAGGGTTCACCCTAAGCAAGTCAAGTCGAGTCAAGGGTTCACCCTAAGCAAGTCAAGTCGAGTCAAGGGTTCACCCTAAGCAAGTCAAGTCAAGTCAAGGGTTCACCCTAAGCAAGTCAAGTCGAGTCAAGGGTTCACCCTAAGCAAGTCAAGTCGAGTCAAGGGTTCACCCTAAGCAAGTCAAGTCGAGTCAAGGGTTCACCCTAAGCAAGTCAAGTCGAGTCAAGGGTTCACCCTAAGCAAGTCAAGTCAAGGGTTCACCCTAAGCAAGTCTAGTCGAGTCAAGGGTTCACCCTAAGCAAGTCAAGTCCTGATAAGTTTCAAGTCGAGTCAAGTCAAGTCACAGTACTAAAATAAATAGTGGTACATTTTTTCTATACATATTTATTTTTGCACAGAAAAGATGAACTTGTATACATATATTATGTATCTTATTCATTATACATTTGCTATATATGAATCAAATGCATATCTGTGCTACATTAATATCTTAAAATCAGTCTAAGATGTATAATCCAATCTGTCTAATTCAGTTTAATTGAAACAGTCTAAAATGTGTTTTAAAACATTCTTTAAATTTTTTTAAAATACTGTAATTTAAGGAAAATTGTACATATAAATTAATTTAAGTAATGATCAACTGATGTATGCACGTAAAGTTTGGTTCCAGCAGTCACACATTTAATATGTTTATACAGACACAGAAATGTAAATACTTGTATGTAAGTTACTGATAGAATTAATAACCTTATAAACTAATTATTGTGACTAATTACGCTGTAATTATTCTTGTCTGTATGACCCAAAAAAAAAAAAAAACATTTTTAGGTGCTAGTGATCACATGGGCGCCTCCATGTTAGCCTGTCATGCAGTATGGGTGTAAGCGCAATGCTTTTTAGTTTCCACACGCAGTCCACACAAACACTTGAAAATGCACACATTTAATACAGACATTATAGCCTACATTTAAAGCAGCACTAGGTAACTTTTCAACCTTCATAATATATTTTCAAGACTCTTGTGATGATACATCAATAGGTTGAATGACACGTCTGCCATAGCCTGACGGGGTCTGTATCGTTTTTAATCGTACTTTTAAACTTCGGGTTTCGGGTAGTAACCCGAGAAAAAAAAGAACTACAAAATTCGACTGCTTTACGGCATATACGTCACTTCCACCATCACCCCCACTTCCTTAAATTCGGACTTGCGAGGGTAAGCCTATGTGTAAACGGCGTGTACAAGTTTGGTAGGGGCTACATTCTCGCAAGTAAATACATAAGACGTACAAAATCATATTTTAGGATACTGTAACGCGTGTGTCCGGGTGAAAAATACGGATAGCTCACTCAACGCAACTGAAGTCGATGCAAACACGAAGGCGATTGACATCAAATAGCCCGCACTTTATTCCCCGCGGAACCCCCACAAGAGTCCGGCACAAACTCCACTTCCGTCCACAGCATTACCCACCAAAACAAAAATAAATTAATGTTTGCAACAGAAGACAGAAAATAATCCGCACACATGGGAGCTCGAGGCGCAGTGCACACACACACACACACACACGCACAGAACGCGCTCCAACCGGGGCGAACGCTCTTAAAGGGGCCACACTATTTTCCTACTCGTTACAATACCTAACATGTCTGTGATATTGTTTATTTGTCTTGCCTCAAGCTATAATGCAAATCGACTTTTCAAATTTGAAGATTCATCTATGGTAGCTTGATATTATATTGACGATATATGTTATTACCTACCACTCAAACATTGAATTGAAGTATCATATAGATTCTGTAAAACGGTAACCAATAGACTAGACTACTATAATGACGCTGGCTTGTTAACGTGAGCATCGCGATCATTTGGCGTTTGAAAAAAAATTAAACCCATGAAATTATATTCATATGACATGCTGAAACATATGCCACTGTACCTGATGAAGACATTTCACACGCGACGCAAGCAGAACACCTGCATGTGAACTCCTGCAGTGTTCAGGGCTATCATAGCTGTCATGTCAACAAATGCACGTGCTATATGCATCCCCTAATGTAGGATGACAGCGTTTACGACAGTAGTAGAGGACAATACTGTTTCCCAACTGTAGGGGGAGCCCGAGAGCAAAAGTTACCTAGTGCTGCTTTAATATAGAACTTTACATTTACATTTCAGGCTACGCCACTGTTATAGACAAATTCCCCAATAAATCTACGTTATTTACGAGACGTATCAGTAATGATAATGGTCACATTCCTAATTAGAAAAAAAACATAATATGCAACCAAGGCCAAATTATGACAAACAGAAAAGATTAATTAATTACATTAGTAATCGTTATAGATCTTAGTGAAACTGACTATAAAGAGATGACTTTCTTACCTTTCCTTGTGGTTCTTGAAATGTCGAATGAAATGTGACGTTGTGGTTGTCGTGTCGGATATTCTTGCGTTGCATATTTTGCATCTGGCAAAGCTCGACTACTATCTGCCATGTTTGGCGCGGTTTGAATTGCGCAGCGTTAAAGGCACAGACGCTGATTAGTGGTGCTGACGTCACAATAATTATTTTTTGAAGAATTTTATTGCTGTTTGTTTAAGTTCAAGTCATTGTCGTGTCTTCTAAGTCAAGTCAACTCTCAAGTAACTTGTTCTCAAGAAGTCAAAGTCAAGTCAAGTCATTTTCATACTTCAATCAAGCAAGTCACAAGTCCTGAAAATTGTGACTCGAGTCCCTCACCTCTGATATAAGTTAATATTTATGATTATTATTAATGTTGAAAACAGTTGATGATTAATATTTTTGTGGAAACTGAGACACTACCACTCAAATGTTTGGGGTACGTAAGATTTTTTTTAAATGATTTTATTATAATTAAAATGTAATAATTGAAATTAATACTTTTATTCATCAAGGATATATATATATATATATATATATATATATATATATATATATATATATATGTGGTAGCACTTACAATAAGGTTTA
Source organism: Romanogobio albipinnatus (assembly GCA_023566225.1). Taxonomy (NCBI): domain Eukaryota; kingdom Metazoa; phylum Chordata; class Actinopteri; order Cypriniformes; family Gobionidae; genus Romanogobio; species Romanogobio albipinnatus. The sequence goes on along the minus strand of CM042252.1, from coordinate 52,726,700 downwards.
ATTAGCTAACATGCATTATTAAAGTGTTATATTATATATAAAGTAATATTTATGATTATTATTAATGTTGAAAAAACTGTTTTTGATGATTAATATTTTTGTGGAAACTGAAACCACTCAAAAGTTTTGGATATTAATTTTGAGATTTAAGAATAATACAAATAATATATTTTTATATAATAAAATAATTGTTTTAATTAAAATATAAAATAAAATGTTATAATCATAATTATTATAATATATATATATATATATGGTAGCACTTTACAGTAAGGTTTCATTAGCTAACATGCGTTATTAAAGTGTTATATTATATATAAATTAATATCTAATTAATGCTGATTTGCTGCTCAAGAAACATATATGATTATTATTAATGTTGAGAACAGTTTTTAATTATTCATATTTTTGTGGAAACTGTGAAAGCACTCACAATTTTGGAATAATTTTTTTTTTTAATTATTATTACTTTTATTTATTTATTTATTTTAATTCAAATATAAAATGTTAATTATATATATATATATAACAAAAATGTTTCATTAGTTATATTAGTTAAAGTGTTATATTATATATAAATGAATATTTATGATTATTATTAATGTTGAAAACAGTTTTTGATGATTAATATTTTTGTGGACACTGTGATACACTACCACTCAAAAGTTTGGGGTACATAATATTTTACATTTATTTAAATTATTTGAATTATATTTTAAGCAAATACTTTTATTCATCAAGGATGCATTAAATTGATCAAAAGTGACAGTAAAAATATTTTTGATCAAATATATGAGCAGAAGAGACATTATAACATTTTATCGCCATCAAACCTTTATATATATATATATTTATAAAAACAGAAATAATCAAATGCATCGTGTTTTGTATTTTATTAATGAAATGTAAAATTGCTTGCAACACAGCTGATCTATTTCTGTTCTTCAGTCGTCAACTGCACCGATCCCGGTATTCCCGCCAACTCCATCAGGAAGAGCAAAATTGAGTACGGGAACTTCACTTTCGGGACCGTGGTGTCATACGACTGCAATCCCGGCTATTACCTCTTCGGCTCGTCAGTGCTGACCTGCCAGCCCGTGGGTTACTGGGACAAGCCATTACCAGAATGCCTGGGTACGTCTGTGGCGCTTCTCTCCCATTATTTTGACTTCTATCATTGACCATCTTTGAACTCTTTCCTTCTGCGAGGCGATAGAAGATGTCACAGGTTAGCCAGCACACAGTCGAGTGCGACCTTATGATGGAGTCTGTGTGAAAGCTTTCAAAGTTTCCCGGAGGTTCGGCGGTGGACAGCAGCGAATGTAGCGCACCTATTCTAGAGTTTGCCAAAGCGAGGAGTATTAAGGTCAAGAGCGAGCGGAGCGCACATTCATTAGAGAGACGTGTTCATTTGCCTGTGAGATAGTAATTGCCTCCTGCTCCCGCTCTCCATCTCTGTTCCTGTAATTGCTTCAAACCTGAGTTTGACTGTTTCTTGTCGGTTTCCACCGTGAAGAAAAGGCAACAATCCTGCTAGCTAGCTATCTATTAGTCTTGTTTTTCTCTCGAGTGTACACAAGGTAATTCTGCACTTTACTTAGCCGACAGAGTCTACTTGGGAATCTTAATAAGCAGCCTCTTTTCCCCCGTCAGCCTTTCAGCCTGATGAATATTATGAACATTTGAACCTCCTCGGTTTTATTCGGCGAGCATTTCCCATTCAAGAGAAAGCAAACATCAAAAACAGGCCTGAAAAGAGGCTTAGCTAAATTAAATTGAAGAGCTTATGTGTTTCTTCAGCAGTGCATGAGAGATGAATTAATGCGACGCCAATCAGAGTCAGAAAGGAATGTTCTCGCTCCAGACCTGTATGCTCTTTTACATGCATTGATCGTGGCCGTTTAGAGGAGCAGACTGAGATTATAGGCCTTGAATCATTTCTTGATCATCGAATGAGTGAGTTCAACTCAATAATACACTCTTAGTGGTTTTCTAACCAGACGCGACGCAATAAGATTCTAGCCATTTATCCGTCCACACCAGACGAGACACGACTACTAAAACAATCAAAACTTACAGCCAATCAGAAAGCCTCGCAACCAAATCAAACACAGCCAATCAGAAGAGCGTGTGGGCGGAGTCTCTCTGGAAGCGCACTGCACTCGCAACCAAATCAATCACAGCCAATCAGAAGAGAGTGTGGGCGGAGTCTCTCTGGAAGTGCACTGCACTCGCAACCAAATCAATCACAGCCAATCAGAAGAGAGTGTGGGCGGAGTCTCTCTGGAAGCGCACTGCACACGCAATTAAATCAATCACAGCCAATCAGAAGAGTGTGTGGGCGGAGTCTCTCTGGAAGCGCATTGCACTCGCAACCAAATCAATCACAGCCAATCAGAAGAGAGTGTGGGCGGAGTCTCTCTGCAAGCGCACTGCACTAGCAAACAAATCAATCACAGCCAATCAGAAGAGTGTGGGCGGAGTCTCTCTGCAAGCGCACTGCACTCGCAACCAAATCAATCCCAGCCAATCAGAAGAGCCTGTGGGCGGAGTCTCTCTGCAAGCGCACTGCACTCGCAACCAAATCAATCACAGCCAATCAGAAGAGAGTGTGGGCGGAGTCTCTCTCCAAGCGCACTGCACTTGCAAACAAATCAATCACAGCCAATCAGAAGAGAGTGTGGGCGGAGTCTCTCTGCAAGCGCACTGCACTCGCAACCAAATCAATCCCAGCCAATCAGAAGAGCGTGTGGGCGGAGTCTCTCTCCAAGCGCACTGCACTCATAAACAAATCAATCACAGCCAATCAGAAGAGTGTGTGGGCGGAGTCTCTCTGGAAGCGCACTGCACTCGCAACCAAATCAATCACAGCCAATCAGAAGAGCGTGTGGGCGGAGTCTCTCTGGAAGCGCACTGCACTCGCAACCAAATCAATCACAGCCAATCAGAAGAATGTGTGGGCGGAGTCTCTCTCCAAGCGCACTGCACTCGCAACCAAATCAATCACAGCCAATCAGAAGAGCCTGTGGGCGGAGTCTCTCTGGAAGCACACTGCACTCGCAAACAAATCAATCACAGCCAATCAGAAGAGTGTGTGGGCGGAGTCTCTCTGGAAGCGCACTGCACTCGCAACCAAATCAATCACAGCCAATCAGAAGAGAGTGTGGGCGGAGTCTCTCTGCAAGCGCACTGCACTCGCAACCAAATCAATCACAGCCAATCAGAAGAGAGTGTGGGCGGAGTCTCTCTGCAAGCGCACTGCACTCACAACCAAATCAATCACAGCCAATCAGAAGAGTGTGTGGGCGGAGTCTCTCTGGAAGCACACTGCACTCGCAAACAAATCAATCACAGCCAATCAGAAGAGCGTGTGGGCGGAGTCTCTCTGGAAGCGCACTGCACTCTCAACCAAATCAATCACAGCCAATCAGAAGAGTGTGTGGGCGGAGTCTCTCTCCAAGCGCACTGCACTCGCAAACAAATCAATCACAGCCAATCAGAAGAGCGTGTGGGCGGAGTCTCTCTGGAAGCGCACTGCACTCTCAACCAAATCAATCCCAGCCAATCAGAAGAGAGTGTGGGCGGAGTCTCTCTCCAAGCGCACTGCACTCGCAACCAAATCAATCCCAGCCAATCAGAAGAGAGTGTGGGCGGAGTCTCTCTCCAGGCGCACTGCACTCATAAACAAATCAATCACAGCCAATCAGAAGAGTGTGTGGGCGGAGTCTCTCTGGAAGCGCACTGCACTCTCAACCAAATCAATCCCAGCCAATCAGAAGAGCGTGTGGGCGGAGTCTCTCTGGAAGCGCACTGCACTCACAACCAAATCAATCACAGCCAATCAGAAGAGCGTGTGGGCGGAGTCTCTCTCCAAGCGCACTGCACTCGCAAACAAATCAATCCCAGCCAATCAGAAGAGCGTGTGGGCGGAGTCTCTCTGGAAGCGCACTGCACTCACAACCAAATCAATCCCAGCCAATCAGAAGAGCGTGTGGGCGGAGTCTCTCTGCAAGCGCACTGCACTCACAACCAAATCAATCACAGCCAATCAGAAGAGCGTGTGGGCGGAGTCTCTCTGCAAGCGCACTGCACTCGCAAACAAATCAATCCCAGCCAATCAGAAGAGCGTGTGGGCGGAGTCTCTCTCCAAGCGCACTGCACTCGCAAACAAATCAATCACAGCCAAGTGCTAATCAGAGATTATCATTGTCAGGTTGTACATAGTTGTTCAAGTCGTGACGTGGCAGAAGTAGAAACTAAAACAGAATCGCTGGTTAGGACAAAAACTCATGAAGGCTGATTAACATGCCTTGCATTTCTACTAAACATTTCAGTTCTACATGACAGCAATGGGTGTGCGGTTAAAAGATGGCTCCTCTTATTGGGGGAAAACACTATTTCAGAGCAAAAATACAGAGATTTTGTGTTTTACCTATATCTTCCAGACCTAACAGACACCTTTCAAATACAATATGGATGCCAAGCGAAGTGTTATTCATCAAATAAACAGGCTAAATGAGATTTGTTGCGCATACAAATGTCATAGTCCTCAGAAACAAAGGGTTATGTATGATAATGTGATCGTTGCTCACAGACGGCCAGTCCAATAGTAGCTGTCATGTTGCTGGAGTTGATGTTTATTGTTGAAGGCGGAAAAGAGAGATGTGTTCTCTGTAATCTTGCGTATTGCACAAGGTCCTTTTCCACTTTGCTAAACTTCGCCCACGCAGCACTTGTTTCCTGTGATCTTCCAAAAGAGGGTTACAGCCAGACCCACACAGAATCTGTGCCTTCACCGACAGATCTGCACATTCACACTGATCTGGAGACGCCAATCGTTCACAAGCTTTCATTGTCATTCAGCCATTTTGTCACAAATGAATATTCCACATAATCTGTCTGGTGTTTTAACGTACTTGAATTGTGGATTTAATGTTACACTATTAATCGTTTAAAGTCATGACAACAATGACAGTAACTCTACTGTGATCTCAGCATGCCGTCTTAAATAATCAGGGTTGGGAAGGTCACTTTTAAAAAGTCGTTTGTAGTGTTTTTAATTATATTATACAAGTTAATCTAAGCATCAGTTTTCCACAATGGGTTAGGGTTAGTGATCGAGAAGGAAACACAACTCATGAAGATCTGGGGTGTGTAAACTGTTTGAATCGGATGAACAGAATTGTGCTTATTTTGTCTTCTGGGAAACATGTAGTTATTAGGTTTTGAAGGGCAGAACTAGATTACAAAATATGATCTTTAAACACTATAAGAAAAATGTAAAAATCGTCCTGTGCAAAAGTTTTCACCCCCTCCTCTTAATGCGTTGCATTTCATGGACGCTCGTTTCTACCACTAAATATAAAAATAAGAAAGGCAATTGTGACTTTTTTCCTCATAACGGCGAGTTTGCGCCTCACAGTTCTGACTGTTTTTCTCAGAATTGAGAGATTTGAACTCGCAATTGTGTGTTATAAAGTCAGAATTGTGAGATAAAAAGACGCAATTACCTTTTTTATTAAAGTCGCAGTTCTGAGAAAGAACAGGTATTTTTCCCTCCCTCATAATTGGACATTATAACTCAAAATTCTCAGAAAAGAAGTCAGAATTGTGAGATAAACAGACGCAATTAATTAAACAGACGCCTAAACAAATGACTGAACATGAAACACGAGAACAGTCGTGGATCCTCGGGGAATGACAGAAGCTTCAGATTCAAGGGTTTGTACATATTTGAATGCGGCAATTTGTGTAAATTCAGTCATTTTGTCTTGTGGACTACATGTAAACATCTATTATGTGAATATTCAAGACATATGCTGGACCATTCGCTTATTCAGGACAGTACTCAATAAAAGTAACACAGTTATTATGATCCCAGATCCCTCTTATTTTGTTAAAATTATTAATATTTTGCATTTTCTGCAAGGGGTATGAGCAGAACTGAGTCTGAGAATCACAAATAGCTGTTTACATTAATGATTAAATGAAATAAATGACATTAAAATTCAAAGGAATCACTTTGGAAATCTAAAGTACTTTTCGGATGTGCCTGTAATCTGATTTCCACCCATTTCATATATAACTGTGATGAAATAATCACTCAAATGTTGTATTTTAAATGCGTATCGTGTTTCGTTACTGCCCAACGCTGTAAATAATAAACCTGGGAGAATAATAATTAGTGAGTTGTAGTGACTGATGTGTATGTTCTGCAGAGGTGGACTGTGGTCACCCTGGTTCTCCTCCTCATGCCGTCGTGATGGGCGAGAAGTTCACCTTCGGATCTACAGTTCACTACAGGTGTTTAGAAGACCGAGCTCTGATTGGTGAATCCACCCGCTCCTGCCAGCTGAACGGCCAATGGAGCGGCTCCCAGCCCCACTGCTCAGGTAAGACACACCGGCTATTCGGAAGTTCTTACTTAAAGGGTCACATTATGCAAAATTCACATGTGTGTGTCCACAGTGTGTGTAATCAACCAGCCTATAATGGCAAAAATCCACTCAATACTTGTGTTATAATCCCCATTTATTATTATCAATCTCTCATATTTCCCTCTACTCCTGCGTAAGAGTCGGGAAGCCCCGCCCATGACTGTTGCTGATTGGTCATTTTAACATAGACATGCCCCTGAGTGAGAAGCACAGAGACCCCACTCGCTCGAGTATAACTTAGTCTAACTTCATTATGTTTGCTAATGTCCTTCTGAATGAGCTGAACGCTGTACGGCTAATCAGTATTTCTGTCTGAGTGAGATTGGCCTGTTTTGTTGTTGATGGGGTATCTGAAGCTCGTGTAAAGGCCCCGCCCTCTTCTGCAAAGGGGGCGGGGAGCAGCAGCTCATTTGCATTTAAAGGGACACATACAAAAACTGTGTTTTTGCTCTCAGCCAAATAGGGGCTTTAATAAATGATCGGTGGGTATTTTGAGCTGAAGCTTCATACACACATTCTGGGGACACCAGAGATTTATATTACATCTTGTGAAAAGGGGCATAATATGTCACCTTTAAACTGGGACGTGAAGTCCACAATAGAGGCTTAGTAACTAATAGCTAGTTTGTAACTAACTCCATTGCACAACTTGTTCATAGCTAGTAAGTTGTAAGCTCTTTTTTGTCGCATAATATGTTGTTTACCCTCAATGATCCTTCAAATACATGAGCGGAAGATTTATCCTTTATTCTAACTTATTATGCCTCACTTGTACTAACGGTACAAATAAGTTTCCATTAAATACAATACTTAATCATAAAAATAATGGTATTTTTGCATGTAAATAACATTCAGAAACTGTTTTTGAAATGAATAAGGATCAATAAATAAATGCTAGTACAAAAAATATTAGAAATAACATTTTATTTCTTTATTATGACTGATTTTACACCGCTAAACTTGAATCACTGTCAAAATGCTAAAACACTATAGGATCATAATAACAACATGCTAGCAATGTGCTAAGCATGCTAGCAACATGCTAGCAAAATGTTAAAACATTCTAGGATCATGCTAGCTAAAACATGGGTTAAAGGAATGTGTTAAAACATGCTAGGATCATGCTAGCTAAAATATGCGTTAAAGGAATGTGTTAAAACATGCTAGGATAATGCTAGCTTTCTAGCAATGTGCTAAAAATGCTAGATTAATGTTAAGGTCATGCTACCATGTTTTTTGTCAGGAAAAGTTTGTCCCGAAGTGTGTTTTATCATATTGCTCTTTTTGTTATTTTATCTAACATGTGTGGATCATGTTAGGAATGTACTAAAACATTCTAGGATCATGTAAGCAAATTATTTAAACATGCTAGGATAATGTTAGCAAATTGTTTAAACATAGTAGGATAATGCTTGCAATTTGCTAAAACAAGGTAGGATAATGCTAACAAAATGCTAAACATAGTAGGATCATGTTAGTAAAACTTGTTGAAACATGGTAGCAATGTGTTAAAACATGCTAGAATCATGCTAACGATGTTCTAAAACATGTTTAAAATGACATAATCCATGCTAGCAACGTAAAAAAATGTTAAAACATGTTAGCAAAATGTTAAAACATTCAAGGATCATGTTAGCAAATTGTTGAAACATATTACCAATGTGCGAAAACATGCAAGCATCATGTTAAAACATGCTAGGATCATGTTATGAATGTGCTAAAACATGCTAGGAAAATGCTAACAATGTTCTAAAACATGCTAGGATCATGTTAGCAAATCGTTGAAACATGGTAGCAATGTGCGAAAACATGCTATAGCATCATGTTAAAACATGCTATAATCATGTTAAAATGTGTTAAAACATGCTAGGATAATGCTATCAATGTGTTAAAACATAGTAGGATCATGCTAGCATGTTATGAAAGAACTTCACTTTCTTTTTGCTAATCAGTGACTCTGGACTCAGTGTTATTGAAATCTTTTGCACATGCCACATGAAGCAGTTAATGGTTAATGCCACATTAATGGTCAAGAGTCAGTTATGTTTATTCCAGCCTTATGCCATATTTTAAGAATTTTTGTAGGTTTTTGTTCCTAAAACTGCTTTCTTGCGCATCTTAAAGAAGCCGGAGTAATGGTTGCTAGTTTAAAGGAGTCATTCGGGCTCGTTTGGAGGCTTGAGCTGTTTCTACACAGTTAAGTCAAGAGAGAGCATGCATTAGTGTGCTACAAAAAGCAGCATTAATAGAGCCCAGTTTCTCTGTGGCACGCCGTAACATCGCTGGTCCTGAACTGTATTGATTAAGTAGCAGCAACAAGATCTGTGTTCGTGGAAGACAGAGGGAGCGAGAGAAAGAGACTGAGAGAGTGTGCTTTCCATGGATATTAAAAGTAATTTCAGAAATTTTAATTTGTTGTTTGTTTGTGTTTTTCTGGTTCATTTGCTGTTTGTGGGCTCTTTGATAGAAGTGAAATGAATATAAAGAATATAATCCATTGCAGCGATTCAATCCATTGAAGTGTTCTTATGTTCTCTCATATTTTATGTTATGTCATGTCATGTTATAATATGTTATGTCATGTTATGTTTGTTGTCATGTCATGTTATAATATGTTATGTCATGTCATGTTATAATATGTTATGTCATGTCGTTATGTTTGTTGTTATGTCATGTCCTGTTATAATATGTTATGTCATGTTATGTTTGTTATGTTATGTCATGTTATAATATGTTATGTCATGTATTGTTTGTTATGTCATGTCATGTTATAATATGTTATGTCATGTCGTTATGTTTGTTATGTCATGTCATGTCATGTTATAAAATGTTGTCATGTCATGTTATGTTTGTTGTTATGTCATGTCATGTTATAATATGTTGTTATGTCATGTTATGTTTATGTCATGTAATGTTATGTTGTCATGTCATTTTATTTTGTGCATTTCATTTCATGTTATGTTTATGTCATGTCATGTCATGTTATGTTATGTTTGTTGTTATGTCGTGTCATGTAATGTTATGTATGTTATAATATGCTGTTATGTTGTCATGTCATTTTATTTTGTGCATTTTTATGTTATATTTGTTGTGTGTCGCGTCGTCATGTCGTCGTATATCATATCATATAATGTTGTTATAATGTGTTATGTCGTTATGTTGTTGTCGTCATTTTATTTTGTGTATTTCATGTTATTTTTGTTGTGTCATGTCGTCATATATCATATCATATAATGTTATGTTATAATGTGTTATGTCATGTTATGTTGTTGTCGTCATTTTATTTTGTGTATTTCATTTTATGTTTGTTGTTATGTCATGTCATGTTTGTTATGTCATGTTGTTATTTTATTCAGTGTAATTTGGTGTTGTGTTATGTTGTTATGTTCTGTTCTGTTCTGTTATATTGTATGTTATGTTATTTTGTGTTAGGTTGTCATGTCATGTAATGTTATGTTATAATATGTTATGTTGTAGTCATGTCATTTTATTTTGTGTATTTCATGTTATATTTGTTGTGTGTCTCGTCATGTCATGTCGTCATATATCATATCATATAATGTTATGTTATAATGTGTTATGTCATGTTATGTTGTTTTCAGGTCATTTTATTTTGTGTTATTTTGTGTTGTGTTATGTTATGTTCTGTTATATTGTATGTTGGTTATATGTTATGTTATTTTGTGTTAGGTTGTCATGTCATGTCGTTGTAAAATGTCATGTCATTTTATTTTTTCAAGTCACCTTTATTTATATTTGTAACAATACAGATTGTTTCAAATCAGCTTTACAGTGATAACAGGGAAATTTGAATATTTGGTGTCCCCAACTAAGCAAGCCAAAAGCCAATTACTTATAATAAGCAAGATTTTTAAATGTATGCAATGTTTCATAGGGAGCCAGTGCAGTGTTGACAGAACTGGGCTAATATGGTCACACTTCCTGGTTCCAGTAAGAACTGGAGCTGCTGCGTTTTGGACCAGCTGGAGTTTGTTTATTAAGCGAGCAGGGCAACCACCCAGTAGAGCATTACAATAATCTAGAGCTCATGAACGCATGAACTAACGGTTCAGCATTTTGCATTGAGAGCATTTCGTAGTTTAGATATTTTTAAGATGGTAGAATGCAGTTTTACAGATGCTAGAAACGTGGCTTTCAAATGAAAGATTGGTATCAAAGAGCACACCCAGGTTCCTCACTGACCACGAGGACTGGACAGAGCAGCCATCAAGTGTTATGGTGCGTTCACACCGGACGTGAATGACGCAAAGAAATCACGCTATTGCGCAAAATTGGACGCTTGAACCTTTTGAGTTTACTCGCTTTATTCGCGGGTGATATTCCCTTCACAACAGACGTGAATTCGCCTCATGGGCGGGGCTTCTGCCAGCGGCTCGTCTCGTTGAGAAATGGCTGACATGGGCTGTGTTCACTTGACGTCTTTTTTGTTAAAATCTACTGTTAATGTGTGACAAAACGTAGTTTAAAGACTTTTTCGCGCGATAATGTAGTTGTTTAAAGCTCAAATCTGTGGTTTATTTATAAAGAGAGCGCCTATTTGAACATTTTATCTGGTGTTTTCGGAGTTGTGAGATCCAGGCAATCATTTATTTTTTAGGCTGTTTAACTTTACGTTAGCGTTGTAGCCGACTAGCTCTGACTTTGAATGTTTGACTAAATTGTTTGCTTTATTTCATGTATAGCTCATTATACCTTTTACTTCTACTTTTGTATTATTGATCAAACATAAACTGGGACTGGGTTGTGTTTCATGTCATTTAATGTTATCACAGTGATAATCATATGCACACTTGTCTGAACCAGATATTCATATATGATTAATATAAACCAGATCATTTTCTCCTCATTGTTGTCATTACTGGAGCAAGCTCCTGATTGGTTAAAGTGGCGTGAATATCCGCCAGATTTTTCAACTCAGTCCAAACGCTCAATTTGCGGCGTGTCATTTGCGCAAATCGCCTCATTCGCATGAATCCCGCCGCAGAATGTCTATTCGAGTCTTTGCATTGACTTAACATGTAAATCACTCGAACGCACCATTAGATAGTATTCAACCTGTGTTTGGTCCAATAATTAGAAACTCAGCTTTTTCAGAAATATTTTGTGTATTTCATGTCATGTCATGTCTTATGTCATGTCATGTCATGTCATGTCATGTATTATGTCATGTCATGTCATGTATTATGTCATGTCATGTTATGTCTTATGTCTTATGTCATGTCATGTTATGTCTAATGTTATGTCTAATGTCATGTTATGTCTAATGTCATGTTATGTTATGTTATGTTATGTCTTATGTCATGTCTTATGTTATGTCATGTCATGTTATGTCTTATGTCTTATGTCATGTTATGTTATGTCTTATGTCATGTCATGTTATGTCTTATGTCATGTTATGTTATGTCTTATGTCATGTCTTATGTTATGTCATGTCATGTTATGTCTTATGTTATGTTATGTTATGTCTTATGTCATGTCTTATGTTATGTCATGTCATGTTATGTCTTATGTCATGTTATGTTATGTCTTATGTCATGTCATGTTATGTCTTATGTCATGTTATGTTATGTCTTATGTCATGTCATGTCATGTCATGTCATGTCATGTTATGTTGATGTTATGTCATGTTATTTCATGTTATGTTATGTTGATGTTATTTCATGTTATGTTATGTTGATGTTATGTCATGTTATTTCATGTTATGTTATGTTGATGTTATTTCATGTTATGGCTTATGTTATGTCATGTTATGTTGATGTTATGTCATGTTATTTCATGTTATGTTATGTTGATGTTATTTCATGTTATGTCATGTTATTTCATGCTGTTATGTTGATGTTATTTCATGTTATGTCTTATGTCATGTCATGTTATGTCTTATGTCATGTTATGTCTTATGTTATGTCATGTTATTTCATGTTATGTTATGTTGATGTTATTTCATGTTATGTCTTATGTTATGTTATGTCATGTTATGTTGATGTTATGTCATGTTATTTCATGTTATGTTATGTTGATGTTATGTCATGTTATGTCTTATTATCTTTGAAAGAACTGAAATGCATATGACGAATATAAACCAGGTGTGCTCTGCTTCACGCTGTGCATAAGAACGGCACAAAAATGACTGTAAAGTCCTGTAGTGAAATCTTAAATCATAATTCAGTTTTCTCTGTAGTAAAAGCTTCTCCCTTTCTCGTGGTAAAATCACAGTAACGCACGGCCCCTCACGGCTTATTGCTTTCGGATAATACGTAAGTCCTTTGTATCTGTTTGCTCAGGCTTCGACTTGTGTTTGAAAGAGAAATCGTGTGTTTGAATGAGCACATTGTTGAGTGAAGCTCATCTTTGTCTTGGGTCTTATTTCCTGTCATTATGTGTCAGTCTTACATGAGTTAATTAAGTTGGGCTGAATAATGACTTCTGTCTCTGTCTGACACCGTTTCTTCTCACTGACAAGCTGTCTGAGTCTGACTAACATGCACAGATTTTCCTTCTGGAAAGAATAGTTCACCCACAAATGTAACAGTCATCATTACTCACCCGTGTGTCGTGCCAGACCTGTGAGGCTATTCCTCTACAGTTTATATTGATCAATAACAAAAAAATGCACAGGAAAAGCAGTCAGATATATAATTCAAGTCTTCTGAGATCATTGGAAGCTGGCACAATGCGCAAAATGTGCGAAAACATGCTAGCATCATGCTAAAACATGCTAAGATCATGTTAGGAATGTTTTAAAACATGCTAGGATCATGCTAGCAACTTGTTAAGCCAAGCATTATTTTCCTGTTTAAATATATAAATAAGGTTGACTTGACTTGACTTAAACCCCTGTCTTCAGAAGTCTCTGTGAGAATCACACACTCCTCTCCACACACATCTGTATGCGCTGCTGCATGCACTGACCCAAAAACAGCATGAGCTGGCAGTTTCCTCTTTCTTTCATTCGTGCTCTCTTTTCTCGATCTTCCCTCTCTGTCTGCTTTTGTCTCTTTGACTGTTCAGGATGGCATTCTAGCACACCACTGAATACTGCGTGGCACATCTGCTGTGTACTGCCTCTCACATACAGCTCTTATTTTCCTGTAAATAGCATGTGAAACGACGTAGTATAAGATGCTAAACATGTCAAGTTATGTTATGTCATGTTATGTCATGTCATGTTTTATGTTGTGTCGTGTCATGTCATTTTTTATGTTATGTTATGTCATGTTATGTTATATGTTATGTTAGGTTAGGTTAGGTTAGGTTAGGTTAGGTTAGGTTAGGTTATGTCATGTCATGTCATGTCATGTCATGTGTTATGTCGTGTCGTGGCATGTGTTATGTTATGTCGTGTCATGTCGTGTCGTGCCGTGCCTTGGCATGTGTTATGTTATGTTGTGTTATGTCATGTCATGTCATGTGTTATGACATGTCATGTGTTATGTTATGTCGTGTTGTGTGTTATGTTTTGTTATGTTATATGTTATGTAATGTTGTGTTGTGTCGTGTCATGTCATATTATGTTATATGTCATGTCATGTCGTGTCATATCATGTGTTATGTTAGGTTGTGTATGTTATGTTATGTAATGTTATGTTGTCATGTCATGTGTCATGTCATGTCATGTCATATGTTGTGTTATGTTGTGTTGTGGTTTGTTGTGTTGTGTTGTGTTGTGTCGTGTCATGTTTTATGTTATGTCATGGCATGTTATGTCATGTTTTATGTCATGTCATGTCATGTGTTATGCCATGTCATGCCATGTCATGTCATGTCATGTAATGTAATGTTATGTGTCATGTTATGAAAACATGTCATGTCATGTTATATTGTTGTTGTGTTCATGTCATGTTATTTTGTTTTAAATTGTTTTATGTTCTCGTGTCATGTCGTGTCATGTTATGTCATGCTGTGTTCATGTCATGTTGTTATGCTGCTACGTATGTCATGTCATGTTATGTATGTTATGTTATGTCGTTGTCATGTTATTTTGTGTTAAATTGTATTATGTTCTCGCGGTGTGTCATGTTGTTGTTATGTCATGTTATATTATTTTGCTATGTCATGTTCTTGTTATGTTGCTATGTCATGTCATGTTATTTTGTGTTAAATTGTTTTATGTTCTCGTGTCGTCTCATGTCGTCCTTATGTCATGTTGTTATATTATGTTGTTGTCACGTGACCCCATGTTACGAGTTGTATGTAGTTATAATTGTGGACATAAATATTGCTTAGAATTTTTAGCATACTTTTGTATTTATGCAATCTATGTTAACCATGTTCATTTTACTCATGCTGTACACGCTCATGTTATGTTTTTTGTTTCTCCTAAAGAAGTTCAGAAGAAACATCAGAGATGAAGTTTCTACCTAAATGAAGCACAGCTCAAATCCTCATGAGCTTTGAAAGAGCAACCTCTGAGAAATATCATTTTCCTCAGGGCTGTCTGTGTCTTTCTAGCTCCACTTCTTTATTCCGTGTGAACATGCTCTGCGCTTCTCGGGAGACTGTGCTCTGGATATCTGGGACATTCAACAGGGATCCAGTATCTCGATTACTGGAGGTTTTTAGGAGGTATATGACTTCATAGGTTAGTTAGCTAGTCAGGTGCTGTCGCATCTTGGCTTCATTTTAAAGCTTTTCCAGCTGCATGTTTTTGTTTAAGATAAGAAAACCCTGCGTCCCCTGGAGCGCCGCGTTCGTGGGAGTTTTTGTTGTTTTTGCATCACATTATGAATTTCACAAAAGACAAAAAGCCGAAACTACCAGCGCAACGTTATAAAATGTGGATGGAAAGCAAAATCAATAGCGTGCTGCACTGCTAGGTGAATCAGAGTTCCTTATGTAACGAACTTCGCAGCCTTATTATTCCCCGCTAAGCTACTGGTGGGCGACTTTAACTGGAAATCACACCTCGCTGTGCCAATTAATGGCAACTATATCCGCTGCGCAGCATTCAACAGCTTCACCTTTGTAGAAGAATCTAATGAAGGTTATATAAGCACGCATACACACCTCGCACAATGTCCGTCAAGAGCAGATACACTCGGATAGATCCGTGGCTTTGTGCCTCGGCTGTTTTACGGCCACTTGAGGTGGGTCGGGTCTTTTGGGCTCGCTGTCTGTTCGTAACATGCCAACAAAGGCAGGACGTCAGACCGATGGAGGTTAATGAGAGAGAAAAGTCAGCCTTTTCTCCATCGTGACACATGGGGTTGGCTATTCAAACAAACGTGGGGCTCTGCCATGAATAGTATTTCTCTCTGCGTGTCTTTTTTGTCCGAGCTACATCAGCATGCTTGGCATGATGTCAGATGAGTACAATCCGCCGCTCATTTTCTGAGCCGCGGAGTAGAAAAAGGAATGTCCCAGATTTCTAATGAACTAAAGCGAAGGTATTGGACTGGGAAAACACAGCGCTGTCATGGGGTGGTGCTGTTTTTCCTGTTTATTGGTGTATAAAGGGTTGCGTTATGTTATGTTCTGTTATATTATGTTATGTCAATGTGTCATGTTTTTTTTTGTGTGTTATGTCATGTTATATTGTTGTCATGTTATCTTATGCTATATTAAGTTATGTTATGTCATGTTGTGTTCTGTTATGTTGTGTCATTTCATGTCATGTTTCTCATGTCATGTCGTCGTGTCGTGTTGTGTAATGTCGTCATGTCGTTGTCGTGTCATCTCGTGACATGTTATCATGTCACATAATGTTGTTGTGTCGTTGTCTCATCTCGTGTCATGTTGTCATGTCATGTATTGTCGTCATGTCGTTGTCATGTCATGTTGTCATGTCATGTAATGTCATCATGTCGTTGTCGTGTCATGTTGTAATGTCATGTATTGTCGTCTAACGTCGTCATGTCATGTTGTCATGTATTGTCGTCATGTCGTGTCGTCTCGTGTCATGTTGTCATGTCATGTAATGTCGTCATGTCGTTGTGTCGTTATCTCATCTCGTGTCGTGTCATGTTGTCATGTCGTTGTGTCATGTCGTGTCGTGTAATGTTGTCATGTCATGTCATATAATGTCATCAAGTCATGTTGTGTAATGTCGTCATATCGTTGTTTCATGTCATGTCGTGTCATGTTGTCATGTCATGTATTGTCGTCATATCGTTGTTTCATGTCATGTCGTGTCATGTTGTCATGTCATGTCATATAATGTCATCAAGTCATGTCGTCATGTTGTGTAATGTTGTCATATCGTTGTGTCGTCTCTTGTCATGTCATGTATTGTCGTCATGTTGTTGTCTCATCTCGTGTCGTGTCATGTTGCCATGTCATATAATGTCATCGAGTCATGTCGTTATGTTGTGTAATATCATTGTGGCATGTTGTGTAATGTTGTCATGTCGTTGTCGTGTCATGTTGTCATGTCATGTAATGTCGTCATGTCGTGTCGTTGTCGTGTCATGTTGTCATGTCATGTAATGTCGTTGTCGTGTCATTGTCGTGTCGTTGTTGTGTCATGTTGTCATGTCAATCAAATCAAATCAAATCACTTTATTGTCACACAGCCATGTACACAAGTGCAACAGCAGGTGAAATTCTTGGTGCAGTTCCGAGCAACATAGCAGTCATGACATGACATGTACAACATTTAAAGCAGCATCAGATTACACATCTGATGCGCCCACAATTACTCACAGCAATGTAGAGATCCAATGTACAATAGGTGCTATATGATAAATAATAAATGATAAATAAATGTGTATATAATGTGTGTGTATCTACAGTGGGTTGTGCTGAGTGATATTCTGTCCAGTGTGTGTTATGATCCTGATGGATCAGGAGTTAAGTAGTCTGATTGCTTGTGGGAAGAAGCTGTTCTGGAGTCGGCTGGTGCGTGTTCTGATGCTGCGGTACCGTCTGCCTGATGGCAGCAGTGAGAGCAGCCCATGGTTCGGGTGGCTAGAGTCTCTGATGATCCTCTGAGCTCTCTTCACACACCGCCTGGCGTAAATGTCCTGGAGGGAGGGAAGCTCACCTCCGATGATGCAGCTGGCCGTGCGCACTACCCTTTGCAGGGCCTTGCGGCTGCGGGCGGTACTGTTGCCGTACCAGGTGGTGATGCAGCCAGTCAGCAGGCTCTCTATGGTGCAGGTGTAGAAGCGTGTGAGGATGTGGCGGTTCATTCCAAACCTCCTCAGCCGTCGCAGAAAGAAAAGGCGCTGATGAGCCTTCTTCACAACGGCCTCGGAGTGGACGGACCATGAGAGTTCCTCTGTGATGTGGACACCAAGGAACTTGAAGCTGCTGACTCTCTCCACCGGTGCTCCATCGATGGTGATGGGGCGGTGTTCTCTCTCATTCCTCCTGAAGTCGACCACCAGCTCCTTGGTCTTGCTGACGTTGAGGGAGAGGTTGTGCTCCTGACACCACCGTGTCAGAGTGTGCACCTCCTCTCTGTAGGCCGTTTCATCATTGTCAGTGATGAGACCTACCACCGTCGTATCGTCAGCAAACTTGATGATGGTGTTGGAGCTGTGGGTTGCCACACAGTCATGTGTGTACAGGGAGTACAGGAGTGGGCTGAGAACACAGCCCTGAGGGGCTCCAGTGTTGAGAGTCAGTGGTGAGGAGATGTTACTGCCCATTCTGACCACCTGGCATCTGTTTGACAGGAAGTCCAGGATCCAGCTGCATAACAGGCTGTTTAAGCCTAGAGCCCGGAGTTTAATGTCAAGTATGGAGGGCACAATGGTGTTGAATGCTGAGCTGTAGTCTACAAACAACATTCTCACATATGTGTTCCTCTTTTCCAGGTGGGAGAGAGCAGTGTGTATAGTGGATGAAATGGCATCATCAGTGGAGCGGTTTGTGCGGTATGCAAACTGCAGTGGGTCCAGTGAGGGGGGGAGAACAGAGCAGATGTGGTTTCTGACTAGTCTCTCAAAGCATTTGCTGATGATGGGGGTCAGAGCAACAGGACGCCAGTCGTTTAAGCAGGTGGTTTTTGATTGCTTAGGTACAGGAACAATGGTGGACGTTTTGAAGCATGTGGGGACCACAGACAGGGAGAGGGAAAGGTTAAAAATGTCCGTGAAGACTCCAGCCAGTTGGTGCGCGCACGCTCTGATGACGCGGCCCGGAATGCCGTCTGGACCCCCGGCTTTACGGACGTTCACCCGCCGGAAGGATCGGGTTACATCCGCTACAGATACGGAGAGTGCACCAACCTCTGTATCTTCAGCCGCGAGCTCTCTCTCCGCGAGGGCGGTGTTAGTTCCCTCAAAGCGAGCATAGAAGGTGTTGAGCTCGTCCGGGAGAGAGGCAGCGGTGTTCACGGTGGAGTTTGTGTTCCCTTTATAGTCTATGATGGTGTTAATTCCCCTCCACATGCTTCTAGAGTCGGTGGTGTTGAACTGTCCTTCAATCTTGTCCCTGTACTGCCGTTTTGCTGCTCTGATGGTTTTCCGGAGGGCATAACTTGCTTGTTTATGCTCCTCCGCATTACCGGAGTTAAAGGTGAAGGTCCGCGCATTGAGTGCCGCACGAACATCCCCATTTAGCCACGGCTTCTGGTTTGGGTACAGCCGAATTGTTTTGGTCGGAACAACGTCTTCTACGCACTTCCTGATGAAACACGTTACGCTATCAGCGTAGACCTCGATGTCGTCATCAGAGGCCGACCGGAACATCTCCCAGTCCACGTGATCAAAACAGTCCTGTAGCATAGAGTCTGATTGGTCCGACCAGCACTGGATGGTTCTGAGGGCGGGTGCTTCCTGTTTCAACCTCTGCCTGTATGCGGGCAAAAGGAGGATGGAAACGTGATCCGATTTGCCAAATGGTGGGCGCGGGAGGGATTTGTAACCATCCTTGAAGGGGGAGTAACAATGATCCAGAACTCGGTTCCCTCGTGTGTTGAAGCTAACATGTTGGTGGTATTTGGGTGCGATGCGCTTGAAGTTGGCTTTGTTAAAGTCCCCGGTCACAATAAACGCAGCCTCAGGATGCGCGGTTTCCCGCTCACTCACTGTCCTATACAGTTCCTTTAGTGCCCGGTCTGTGTCGGCTTGTGGGGGAATATACACAGCTGTGATGATGACCGCGGTGAATTCCCTCGGTAGCCAGAATGGTCGGCACAGAACTGTGAGAAATTCCAGATCAGGAGAACAGAAAGACTTGATAGAATGTACGTTCCTCTGATCACACCAGGATCGGTTAATCATAAAAACACACCCCCGCCTTTGCTTTTCCCTGAGAGATCTTTTTCTCTGTCCATTCGATGCACGGAGAACCCCGCGGTTTCGATGGCCGAATCTGGAATCTCAGCGGACATCCAAGTTTCTGTGAGGCAGATAATGCAGCAGTCTCTCGTCTCTCGTTGGAAAGAGATCCGCGCTCTCAGCTCGCAGAGTTTATTGTCCAGAGACTGAACATTTGCCAGTAAAATACTGGGAAGCGGGGGTCGGTTTGCGCGGCGTCTTACTCTGATGAGCACGCCGGCTCTCTTCCCCCCTCTCCGGCGGCGTTTCCGTGGTCGGGCCGCCTAAACAAAGGGTTCCGCTGCTGTGTTTGTAAGCAGCGGTTCGTCACTGAAGAATTTAAAGTCCGGTTTTCGGTGTGCGATTGTCGAACCAATGTCCAAAAGTGTCTGTCTGTCGTACGTAGTAAGGCAGACAACATCCAAGACAAAAAACACAAAAACTATAAACAGAACAAACAAAAAACTACAATGTTTCAGCAGAGCTTGCGACGTTGCGGCCATCCTCGGCGCCATCTTGACATCTTGATCATGTCATGTCGTTGTGGCATGTTGTGTAATGTCGTTGCCGTGTCATGTTTTTTATGTCATGTAATGTCGTCATGTCGTTGTCGTGTCGTTGTCGTGTCATGTTGTCATGTCATGTATTGTCATCATGTCGTTGTCTCATCTCGTGTCGTGTCATGTTGTCATGTCATATAATGTTATCGAGTCATGTCGTCATGTTGTGTAATGTCGTCATATTGTTGTGTCATGTTGTCATGTCGTGTCGTGTCATGTCGTTTGTCATGTTATGTCAAATAATGTCGTCGAGTCATGTCTTTATGTTGTGTAATGCCGTCATATCGTAATGTCGTTTCGTGTCATGTCGTGTCATGTCGTTATGTCATGTCATGTCATGTCATATAATGTCATGTCGTCATGTCGTCATGTTGTGTAATGTTGTCATATCGTTGTGTCATGATGTGTAACGTCGTCACGTCGTGTCATGTTGTCATGTCGTTATGTTGTCATGTAATGTCGCTGTCGTGTCGTCTCGTGTCATGTCATGTATTGTCGTCATGTCGTTGTCGTCTCGTGTCATGTTGGCATGTCATGTATTGTCGTCATGTGTCATGTCATGTCGTGTTATGGAGTCATGTCGTTATGTCGTGTAATGTCGTCATGTCATGTCATGTTGTGTAATGTCATCATGTTGTGTCATGTTGTCATGTCATGTTGTGTAGTCTCATCTCGTGTCGTGTCATGTTGTCATGTCATCGTCATGTTGTGTAATGTCGTCATGTTGTGTCATGTCATGTCGTGTAATGGCGTTATGTCGTGTATTGTCGTCATGTCGTGTCATGTTATGTTGTGTAATGTCATCATGTTGTGTCATGTTGTCATGTCATGTTGTGTCGTCTCATCTCGTGTCGTGTCATGTTGTCATGTAATGTCATGTCATGTTGTGTAATGGCGTCATGTCGTTATGTCGTGTAATGGCGTCATGTTGTGTCATGTCATGTTGTGTTATGTCGTGTTGTGTCATGTCGTGTAATGTTGTCATGTTATGTTGTCATGTCATGTTGTCACATGACCCTATGTTGCGAGTTGTATGTAGTTATGGTGGACATAAATATTGTTTATAATTTGACTTCTGGAGTTATCTAATCTACGTCAACCACATTCATTCAAATGTAAAAACACAGCGCTGTCACGGAGTCGTGCTGTTTTCCTGTTTATTCCTGCATAAAGAGCCGGTGAAGGTGGAGGACCGTCCCCCCTACGGCTGGTTTTATCCATTAGTTAGTCGTCCCCGGGCTCGCGGGCCGTTTGCTGAGTCGGGGCTTTCTGATTGGCCTCAGGGTGGTGGTATGTGTAATTAAAAAGGATTTGATGTTTGGGTCATCGGCTGACTCGATCAGGGCTCGATGCTCCTGTCTGCGCCGTCCGGCTCTGTTCGATGAATATTTTACCATAATTATTCATGCTAATGGTTTATGCTGGCGGCCGCTGGATGGTAATTGATAGCCTGTTGCTTCTCACACTGTCATTTGGAAAGGTGTCGCATCTCTCACACGCCTGCTAATTCGTCTTCTCGCCAGTAGCAACATATAAATGTGTCTTCAATTGATTCTCTTGAGAATTGCGCCTGGTTTTTGCACTTCAAAATTGCAATATGTGTCTTTTAAAGGAATAATTCACACAAAAGTGAAGATTTCTCGCCCTCACGGTGTTTCGAATGAGTTTCTTTCTTGTGTGAAACACAAAAGATGCTGGTTAACTACTGACCGGCCTGTCAAGAGCATTACAACTAAAAGAAAACACCTTTATATTTGATACTCTTGTGCAATATTTATGCACTTAGCAGACGCTTTTATCCAAAGAGATTTGTCAGCCAGTGCACAATGCCAGCGAGACTAGGAGGATTTGTCCAGTAATAAAAAGCTGTTGCCATTGTTTTTTTCTTTTCTATTGGCTGTCAAAGTTCATATCTCCCTAATCGTACAAGGCAGGAGAGCAAAAATAACGGTTGATTTGAAAGAAATGCTGTTCTTTTGAGCTCTCCATTGTGTCACGGTTTGCACAAAAATATTCCACAACACTGATAATAATCATACATGTGTGTTGATCATGTGACAGGGTCATGTGACATTGAAGACTGGAGTAATGATGATAAATTCAGCTTTGATCACAGGAATGAATTACACTGGACCCACTTTATATTAGGTGGCCTTAACTACTATGTACTAACATATTAATTAATCATGTGATACATTGCTCTTACTGTGTACATACATGTTTTTACATTATACTTACATTTTGAAAAATACCTGCATGTAATTACATCTGTAATTAATTTCTGTAGTTACATTTGTAATTACACTGTTGACACTTCCCTTACACCTAACCCTACCCTAAACTTACCCACACCACCACACATAGTAAGTACATAGTAGTTAAGGCCACCTAATATAAAGTGGGGCCATTACACTTTACTATATATTCACATAGAAAACCGCTATTTTAGATTCTAATAATATTTCACATTTGTACTGT
This sequence comes from Romanogobio albipinnatus, assembly GCA_023566225.1. Classification (NCBI taxonomy): domain Eukaryota; kingdom Metazoa; phylum Chordata; class Actinopteri; order Cypriniformes; family Gobionidae; genus Romanogobio; species Romanogobio albipinnatus. The sequence goes on along the minus strand of CM042252.1, from coordinate 52,704,002 downwards.
ATTTTTGAACAAATAAATGAGCCTCTGTGAGCAGAAGAGACTTTAAAAATCTTTAAACTTTAAATTTAAAAATTTTATTACACTGGTCCACTTTAGACACTTTCTACTAACTGAGTTTGAAACGACATGTCAGCTCTCATTAGAGTATTAGTACACTGTAAAAACAAATCCGTTAAATTTACAGTAAAATAAACTGGCATCTGTGGTTGCCAGAAATTTACCGTAAAAAAATACGGTAGCAACATTTTCAGTTTTACAGATATAAGTTAAATTTACAGTAAATAACCGTATTTCATTAACTGAAATAATGTTAAATTACCAACCTATTGAAATACTAATATCTGTTATGTACATTTGATAGATACTGACAACCACCAATCACAGCGGAGATGAGAGTCACATGATGAGTCAGAGCTCAGGAGGACAATACTAATAATGATTGTGATTTTAACGGTAAAAGACTGTAAAAATGCTACGGTTAAAAACTGTTAACTGGTTAACAGAAAGTTTCCGTACTATATATGGTGAATAACTGTAATAGATCTAATGTAATTTTACAGTAAAATACAGTTTTGGGAAGTGAAAAAGAACAAGTCATAGTGTAATTTACAGTGAAAAAACGTAAATGGACATTCCCAGAATTCCCTGTGTGACACTTCTTTTTTTTTTTTTTTACAGTGTACACGTAATTATTACAATATAAACCTTTAAATTATACGGTTTTGAACTGTAAAATAGACAGTAAACTGAGTGCTGTCCCGTAAAACCTCAATATTTTTTACGGTAAAGTTCTGGCAACCACAGCTGACGTTTTTTTTACCGTAAATTTTACAGGGATTTTTTTTACAGTGTAGAAGGAGCACAGTGTCATTCACACAAACACTAAACACCATCACGGTAACACACATGACATCTTTAAAATGCAATAAACATTAATTTAACAACATAAGATGTAACATAAAATCCTAATGTACAGAACTGATTAGAAAAAACTAAGGGTAACACTTTAGAATAATGGTCATTAGTTAACATTAGTTAACTACATTAGTTAACATGAACTAATAATGAACTGCACTCATAAAGCGTTTATTAATCTTTGTTAATGTTAATTTCAACATTTACTAATGCTTTATTAAAATCTTGTTAACATTAGTTCATGCACTGTGAACTAACATGAACAAATCATGAACAGCTGGATTTATATTAACTAACGTTAACAAAGATGAACAAATACAGTAACAAATACTGCTCATGGTTAGTTCATGTTAGTTAACGCATTAACTAATGTTAACTAATGACCATTATTCTACAGTGTTACCAAACTAAGAAGAAACCGTTATTTCAACGAAAATGCATCAAATGTGAAGTGTCACGCAGGGAATTCTGGGAATTTAAATTTTTTTCACTGTAAATTACTCAACAACTTGTTCTTTTTCACTTCCAAAAACTGTATATTTAATGGTATTTTACTGTAAAATTACATTAAAAGTAAGGTTAGATTATTACAGTTATTCACTGTATATAGTACGTAAACTTTCTGTTAGCCAATGAACTGTTTTTTTTTTTACCATATCATTTTACAGTCTTTTACCGTTAAAATCACGATAAGGTTTTACTGTAAAAAAAAAGATCATGATTTTAACGGTAAAAGACTGTAAAAATGCTACGGTTAAAAATAGTTCATTGACAGTTCAAGTCGTTGTGTAATTTACAGAAATCGACATGTAAATTCCCAGAATTCCCTGCGTGACACTTCACATTTGATGTATTTTCGTTGAAATAACTGTTTCTTCTTAGTTTTTTCTAATCAGTTATGTATATCAGGGTTTTATTTTACATCTAATGTTGTTAAATGAATGTTTATTGCATTGAATCCGCCTCATGGGCGGGGCTTCTGCCAGCGGCTCGTCTCGTTGAGAAATGGCTGACATGGGCTGTGTTCACACGTCTTTTTTATACAAAATCTACTGTTAATGTGCGACAAAACGTAGTTTTAAGACTTTTTCAGGCGATAATGTAGTTGTTTAAAGCTCAAATCTGTGGTTTATTTATAAAGAGAGCGCCTATTTGAACATTTTATCTGGCGTTTTCGGAGTTGTGAGATCCAGGCAATCATTTTATTTTTAGGCTGTTTAACTTTACGTTAGCGTTGTAGCCGACTAGCTCTGACTTTGAATGTTTGACTGAATTGTTTGCTTTATTTCATGTATAGCTCATTATACCTTTTACTTCTACTTTTGTATTATTGATCAAACATAAACTGGGACTGGGTTGTGTTTCATGTCATTTAATGTTATCACAGTGATAATCATATGCACACTTGTCTGAACCAGATATTAATATATGATTAATATAAACACATTGTTGTCATTACTGGAGCAAGCTCCTGATTGGTTAACGCGGCGCGAATATCCGCCAAAGTTCCGCGTCAAACGCTCAATTCGCTCAATTTGCGTGAATCGCGCCACAGAATGTCTATTTGCGTCTTTGCATTGACTTAACATGTAAATCACTCGCGCGAAACGCTTCATTCGCGTTCGGTGTGAACGCACCATGAGTATTGTCCTCCTGAGCTCTGACTCATCATGTGACTCTCATCTCCGCTGTGATTGGTGGTTGTCAGTATATATCAAAAGTACATAACAGTTATTAGTATTTCAATTTAGCATTACTTCAGTTCATGAAATACGGTTATTTACTGTAAATGTAACCTAAATCTGTAAAAGCTAAAATGTTGCTACCGTGTTTTTTACGGTAAAGTTCTGGCAAGCACAGATGCTGATTTGTACTGTAAATTGTACAGGGATTTTTTAGGGTTAGTAGTTGACATGCACTTGCAAAGTTACTTATAGTGAGTAAATGTCTAAAGTGCACCAAAGTGTTACCCAAATAAATATATTTTGTCAGTGTTTCTGCTCTTGTATTGTCTGTCAGAGTTCATATCTCTCTTCCCGGTGAGCAGAAGATTGTGTAAGCTCAGTCAACAGTATTTTCCTCTCCTGGCGTCTTCATGAGTGACAGCTCAGAGATCAGGAGTGTTCCTGTGAGATCCACAACTGATCTTTATCCTCGCAGTGGCAGTTCTGCGCTGGAAACTCCTCTGTGTCCAAAGCTCACAGTTATAATGTCTCTGATACAGCTCTGAGCTGCTCTGTGCTGCTGTCAACTTGTAATATGATTTCAACTTTCATTAATACATTTAATCCCAACGGTCACATGACTCACATCTGTGATCAACATTTACGTTTGAGTTTCGAAGGATGAGACTACAAATGACATGTCCAGTGTGAGTAGGGGAGCGCGGGGCACAACCTAACGCGGGTTAGATGTAACACGCATATTTTAACACTTTACACACATGCCAGGATGATGAAACTCAATGTATTTACTAGTTGCCATATCAACATTATTTAGAGAAAAAATAGCGCCAAAATTAAAACATTTCTGGGAGATATTAGGGTAGAGTGGGGGAAAACGCCCCCCTTAAAGCTACACTGTGTGATATTTTCCCCCATCTAGCGGTGAAAGGGTATATGACCATCCAGTAAATATTAGTTTCTGTTCCTCCCAATTCTGATTTGGTTTTAACTCCTACGGTGGCCGATTTAGTCCAAGATTAACATGGCTTCCAGTTCGATCCAGCAATCCCCCTCTTCACATTCGCCATCGAGTTGTAACGCGTGTGTCCGGGTGAAAAATACGGATAGCTCACTCAACGCAACTGGAGTCGATGCAAACACGGAGGCGATTGACGTCAAACAGCCCGCACTTTATTCCCCGCGGAACCCCCACAAGAGTCCGGCACAAACTCCACTTCCGTCCACAGCATTACCCAACAAAACAAAAATAAATGAATGTTAGCAACAGAAGACAGAAAATAATCCGCACACATGGGAGCTCGAGGCGCAGTACACACACACACACACACACACACACACACACACACGCTCCAACCGGGGCGAACGCTCTTAAAGGGGCCACGCTATTTTTCTACTCGTTACAGAGTGTTAAAACGTGAAAGGCGAAGCTTGAATTTACGGGTATGTCCCTCTTTGGCTAATGTACTTTCAAGATGGAGGGGCAACATGGCGACCCCCATTCCAACCCCTTACCCGTATGTATTTTCAATGGCATATTATAAACTTACGAGAATACTTTATTACTTGAAAGAAGTAAATATACATTAATGAGCACATATATTTTTTAAAGAACTAAGTGTTTTTAGCTAAGAATAAACTAAAAAAGTTACACAGTGCATCTTTAAGGAAAATGTGACATTACAGTGAAACAAAACATAAATGTGACTTGAATTGCCATCCCGGTTTTGAGTGACTATGGCAGGAGTTATTCACCAAATATTAAAATTGCGCAGCCTTCATAATTAATTAGTATTTTGACTGAAAATATTTTTGTACAAAGGGGCGTTTGCCCCAGCGGTGGAGTAAAATGCCCCCTTTCTTACCAACCAGTTTGCTTCATAGATCAACAGCAAAATGAGCAGACTATAGTTTTTAATCTCTCAAAGTAAAAGGCAAGTAATGTATCAACATGTATATTTATTTAATATCACTATTTATGTAGTGAAATATATTCAATAAATGCCTATGTTTTATCATTGGGTCACCTAACCACCTTCCATCAGTGAGCTAACTGTGCTATCAAGCTAGCCTAATGCTCACTTGAGGTAATTGTTTTTTATTTTGTTCAAATATTTTGATTTTACCACCTAGTTATACTGTATTAAGTGTAAAACAAAGGATTTGATAGACAGAAATATGTTATTATAGTAATTATGATAGAGAGAAACTATGCCCTTTGGGGGGCGTTTTACCCCACAAGCTAAAAATGTATTTTTAAAATATAATTATATTCCTTATAAATAACATTTCCTCTCAAACTACAGACTTCACTCTTCATCTGTCATACATCACTGTGATCTCCTGCAGAACAATATTCTCTTAAACACTCGTTTACTAATATCTGAAAATTATAGCACTTGCCATGTGATCCTCTTCTCTTCAGATACATCGCTGGTGTCAGCTTCCCCAAGGAGATTTGTTTATCCCCGTTGTCAACGAAGTGCATAGCAACAGTGAAAATGTATCTTGACTCCCTCTAGTGGTTATTTTGGGAAAAACAGGTGGGGGCGTTTTCCCCCACTCTACCCTAGTGAACATTTATTTAACCATGGCTAAAGTAAATTTCTTACTAAAGTATCGTTTTCATCTCTGTTTTTTGCGTTTATTTAAAACAAGACAAATCTGATATTATTGTAGTCTTCTATCTGTTATTTAACAGTTGAGATGTTCTTTAATGCTGATCTAACAGCAGAAGACACGAGCCGCGGTTTACATCCCAGTGGAGCAGGCGGGGCATGTTGTCACACTGCGTTACAATGAGCCCCTGTTGGAAATATGCCATTATATTCTATACTTTATGAATTCTTTTGAGAAACCATGAGAGTCAATGTTCAGAAATGACTGATTATCATGATGTTTTGAACTCTGAACGCTGTTTAGCTGTGTTTAGCCATGTGTTTGTTGTCAAACTCAAAAATCAGTATATTTTTAATGATTAAAAAATGCCATTGTTTTATTTTAAAAAGTTAATAATTGTATTTTATTGACAAAATGTTTTAGTTTGTCTTGTATATCAGGTAAGATTTTAATCTGTTATTGTGGGGCATGTTGTCACATTTGACTTCCATTCTTTCAGGGTAAATCAAGAAAAAAGTAAACACTGTATTAATGAAACGAAACCACATAATTGTACTAGACATGCGTGACATTAATGTGGGAAACAATAAATACTCTCAACCACAAGTGGATTTACACAAACTGAGACATAATTCATTCTAGTTCCTCAATTTTTGGTACACCCCGTTTAATTAATATTATTGAAAAACATTAGTAAAGTTCAGGCTTTTGTAAGGAAGGAAGAAGAAGACAGGGTCGGCTTGTTGGAGACTCGGGTTACTTTTATTATACTCTTTTCGTTACCAAACATCAGTCACGCCCACTGGCGTTCACAGTAAACTCAAAACTGTCCCAAAGCACAGTCCAAACGCTCTCCTGAGCTTCCACACACTCTCGTCCGTCGATCCCGAGCCTCCAGCCACTCACTCTCACTCTCACTCTCACTCTCTCTCTCTCTCTCTCTCTCTCTCTCTCTCTCTCTCTCTCTCTCTCTCTCTCTCTCTCTCTCTCTCTCTCTCTCTCTCTCTCTCTCTCTCTCTCTCTCTCTCTCTCTCTCTCTCTCTCTCTCTCTCTCTCTCTCTCTCTCTCTCCACGCCCATCACTGGAACAAGACACAGGTGTTTGTTATTTGCACTTGACCCACTTACAGCGTACTTGTCTCCCGACTCTCTCTCCCGTCACAGACCTCGCTAAACCACGCCCCCCGCCACAAACATATTTAGTTGTTTTAGGCATGTTTAGTGTAAAAAGACAATTGTGTGTGTGTGTGTGTGTGTGTGTTTGTTGTTCCCTGATGACCCACGGCTGTGTGTGTGTGTGTGTGTGTGTGTGTGTGTGTGTGTGTTTGTTGTTCCCTGATGACCCACGGCTGTGTGTGTGTGTGTTTGTTGTTCCCTGATGACCCACGGCTGTGTGTGTGTGTGTGTGTGTGTGTGTGTTTGTTGTTCCCTGATGACCCACGGCTGTGTGTGTGGTGTGTCTGTGTGTGTGTTTGTTGTTCCCTGATGACCCACGGCTGTGTGTGTGTGTGTGTGTGTGTGTGTGTGTTTGTTGTTACCTGATGACCCACGGCTGTGTGTGTGTGTGTGTGTGTGTGTGTGTGTGTGTGTTTTGTATCCTGATGACCCACGGCTGTGTGTGTGTGTGTGTTTGTTGTTACCTGATGACCCACGGCTGTGTGTGTGTGTGTGTGTGTGTGTTTTGTATCCTGATGACCCACGGCTGTGTGTGTGTGTGTGTGTGTGTGTGTTTGTTTGTTGTTCCCTGATGATCCACGGCTGTGTGTGTGTGTGTGTGTGTGTGTGTGTGTGTGTGTGTGTGTGTGTGTGTGTGTGTGTGTGTTTGTTGTTCCCTGATGACCCACGGCTGTGTGTGTGTGTGTGTGTGTGAGTGTGTGTGTGTGTGTGTGTGTGTGTGTTTGTTGTTCCCTGATGACCCATGGCTGTGTGTGTGTGTGTGTGTTTGTTGTTCCCTGATGACCCACGGCTGTGTGTGTGTGTGTGTGTGTGTGTTTGTTGTTCCCTGATGACCCACGGCTGTGTGTGTGTGTTTTTTGTATCCTGATGACCCACGGCTGTGTGTGTGTGTGTGTGTGTTTGTTGTTCCCTGATGACCCACGGCTGTGTGTGTGTGTGTGTGTGTCGTTCCCTGATGACCCACGGCTGTGTGTGTGTGTGTGTGAGTGTGTGTGTGTGTGTGTGTGTGTTTGTTGTTCCCTGATGACCCACGGCTGTGTGTGTGTGTGTGTGTGTGTGTATGTGTGTTTGTTGTTCCCTGATGACCCACGGCTGTGTGTGTGTGAGTGTGTGTGTCGTTCCCTGATGATCCACGGCTGTGTGTGTGTGTGTGTGTGTGAGTGTGTGTGTGAGTCGTTCCCTGATTATCCACAGCTGTGTGTGAGTGTGTGTGAGTGTGTGTGTGAGTCGTTCCCTGATTATCCACGGCTGTGTGTGAGTGTGTGAGTCGTTCCCTGATGATCCACGGCTGTGTGTGTGTGTGTGTGTGTGTGTGTGAGTGTGTGAGTGTGTGAGTCGTTCCCTGATGATCCACGGCTGTGTGTGTATGTGTGTGTGTGAGTGTGTGTGTGAGTCGTTCCCTGATGACCCACGGGAGTGTGTGTTTGTTGTTCCCTGATGACCCACGGGAGTGTGTGTTTGTTGTTCCCTGATGACCCACGGGAGTGTGTGTTTGTCGTTCCCTGATGACCCACGGCTGTGTGTGTGTGTGTGTGAGTGTGTGTGTGAGTCGTTCCCTGATGACCCACGGGAGTGTGTGTTTGTTGTTCCCTGATGACCCACGGGAGTGTGTGTTTGTTGTTCCCTGATGACCCACGGCTGTGTGTGTGTGTGTGTGTGTGTGTTTTTTGTATCCTGATGACCCACGGCTGTGTGTGTGTGTGTGTGTGTGTGTGTGTGTGTGTGTGTTTGTTGTTCCCTGATGATCCACGGCTGTGTGTGTGTGTGTGTGTTTGTGTGTGTGTGTTTTGTATCCTGATGACCCACGGCTGTGTGTGTGTGTGTGTGTTTGTTGTTACCTGATGACCCACGGCTGTGTGTGTGTGTGTGTGTGTGTTTTGTATCCTGATGACCCACGGCTGTGTGTGTGTGTGTGTGTGTGTGTGTTTGTTTGTTGTTCCCTGATGATCCACGGCTGTGTGTGTGTGTGTGTGTGTGTGTGTGTGTGTGTGTTTGTTGTTCCCTGATGACCCACGGCTGTGTGTGTGTGTGTGTGTGTGAGTGTGTGTGTGTGTGTGTGTGTGTGTTTGTTGTTCCCTGATGACCCATGGCTGTGTGTGTGTGTGTGTGTTTGTTGTTCCCTGATGACCCACGGCTGTGTGTGTGTGTGTGTGTGTGTGTTTGTTGTTCCCTGATGACCCACGGCTGTGTGTGTGTGTTTTTTGTATCCTGATGACCCACGGCTGTGTGTGTGTGTGTGTGTGTTTGTTGTTCCCTGATGACCCACGGCTGTGTGTGTGTGTGTGTGTGTCGTTCCCTGATGACCCACGGCTGTGTGTGTGTGTGTGTGTGTGTGTGTGTGTGTGTTTGTTGTTCCCTGATGACCCACGGCTGTGTGTGTGTGTGTGTGTGTGTGTATGTGTGTTTGTTGTTCCCTGATGACCCACGGCTGTGTGTGTGTGAGTGTGTGTGTCGTTCCCTGATGATCCACGGCTGTGTGTGTGTGTGTGTGTGTGAGTGTGTGTGTGAGTCGTTCCCTGATTATCCACAGCTGTGTGTGAGTGTGTGTGAGTGTGTGTGTGAGTCGTTCCCTGATTATCCACGGCTGTGTGTGAGTGTGTGAGTCGTTCCCTGATGATCCACGGCTGTGTGTGTGTGTGTGTGTGTGTGTGTGAGTGTGTGAGTGTGTGAGTCGTTCCCTGATGATCCACGGCTGTGTGTGTGTGTGTGTGTGTGAGTGTGTGTGTGAGTCGTTCCCTGATGACCCACGGGAGTGTGTGTTTGTTGTTCCCTGATGACCCACGGGAGTGTGTGTTTGTTGTTCCCTGATGACCCACGGGAGTGTGTGTTTGTCGTTCCCTGATGACCCACGGCTGTGTGTGTGTGTGTGTGAGTGTGTGTGTGAGTCGTTCCCTGATGACCCACGGGAGTGTGTGTTTGTTGTTCCCTGATGACCCACGGGAGTGTGTGTTTGTTGTTCCCTGATGACCCACGGCTGTGTGTGTGTGTGTGTGTGTGTGTTTTTTGTATCCTGATGACCCACGGCTGTGTGTGTGTGTGTGTGTGTGTGTGTGTGTGTGTTTGTTGTTCCCTGATGATCCACGGCTGTGTGTGTGTGTGTGTGTTTGTTGTTCCCTGATGACCCACGGCTGTGTGTGTGTGTGTGTGTGTGTGTGTGTGTGTGTGTGTGTGTGTGTGTGTGTGTGTGTGTTGTTCCCTGATGATCCACGGCTGTGTGTGTGTGTGTGTTTGTTGTTCCCTGATGACCCACGGCTGTGTGTGTGTGTGTGTGTGTGTGTTTGTTGTTCCCTGATGACCCACGGCTGTGTGTGTGTGTGTGTGTGTGTGTGTGTGTGTGTGTGTGTGTGTGTGTGTTTGTTGTTCCCTGATGACCCACGGCTGTGTGTGTGTGTGTGTGTGTTTGTTGTTCCCTGATGACCCACGGCTGTGTGTGTGTGTGTGTGTTTGTTGTTCCCTGATGACCCACGGCTGTGTGTGTGTGTGTGTTTTTTGTATCCTGATGACCCACGTGTGTGTGTGTGTGTGTGTGTGTGTGTGTGTGTGTGTGTGTGTGTGTGTGTGTGTGTGTGTGTGTGTGTATTTGTTGTTCCCTCATTGATGCACGTGGGGAGCGAAGGCTGGCCCGTGTGGTCCGATCAAACAGACGAGCTACTGGAGCTCAAACTGCTCCAGAAGATAATGCTGGTTCTGATAGAAAGGGCTCAGAACACACTCCAGGGGTTGCACACACGTCCAGAAATGCACTGTCACTGTGTCATATCTAGAAGAGGAATTTCTGTTTCTATCAAAGTAGAAAAATCATGTGTTAGCTGGGTATATGAGTTATGCTAAGTATGTTTCTGTGCCCGCAGGTGATAAGAGGGGCGGCTGTGGGGATCCGGGCACGCCGGCCCATGCCACGCGCGAGGAGGGCAGCTTCCAGCAACACGCTAAAGTGCGCTTCACCTGCGCCACGGGTCACACGCTCTACGGCTCGGCCGAGCGCATCTGCTTCCCCAACAGCACCTGGTCGGGCCGCCAGCCCACCTGCAGACGTAAGGACCGCCGCTACACACGTCAATAATGCCAGGGTTGCCAAGATCAAGTTGGAGTGAGATTTTCTTTTCTTTTTTTGAGGGGCTGACGGTATATCGATTTCGATTTCAATATCAATTCATAGCCTACTGTACATATAAGGAAATAAGGATATGTACGTTATTAACATTTTAAAATTTCACATTTAAAGAAATCTAGTGTTTGATCATATCTAAATATTAAAATGCAAAACTGCAATACTTTTTTGAGCAACTAGATTAGACATATACAGTGAGGAAAATAAGTATTTGAACACCCTGCTATTTTACAAGTTCTCCCACTTGGAAATCATGGAGGGGTCTGAAATTGTCATCGCATGTCCACTTTGAGAGACATAATCTAAAAAAAAATCCAGAAATCACAATATATGATTTAACTATTTATTTGTATGATACAGCTGCAAATAAGTATTTGAACACCTGACTATCAGCTAGAATTCTGACCCTCAAAGACCTGTTAGTCTGCCTTTAAAATGTCCACCTCCACTCCATTTATTATCCTAAATTAGATGCACCTGTTTGAGGTCGTGAGCTGCATAAAGACACCTGTCCACCCCATACAATCAGTAAGAATCCAACTACTAACATGGCCAAGACCAAAGAGCTGTCCAAAGACACTAGAGACAAAATTGTACACCTCCACAAGGCTGGAAAGGGCCACGGGGAAAGTGATTTGATTCAGCGGTTTGGAGCGTTATGAATCAGTGAGTCGATTCAGCGGTTTGGAGCGTTATGAATCAGTGATTGGATTCAGCGGTTTGGAGCGTTATGAATCAGTGAGTCGATTCAGCGGTTTGGAGCGTTATGAATCAGTGATTCGATTCAGCGGTTTGGAGCGTTATGATTCAATGAGTCGATTCAGTGGTTTGGAGCGTTATGAATCAGTGAGTCGATTCAGCGGTTTGGAGCGTTATGAATCAATGAGTCGATTCAGCGGTTTGGAGCATTATGAATCAGTGAGTCGATTCAGCGGTTTGGAGCGTTATGAAACAGTGAGTCGATTCAGCGGTTTGGAGCGTTATGAATCAGTGATTCGATTCAGCGGTTTGGAGCGTTATGATTCAATGAGTCGATTCAGTGGTTTGGAGCGTTATGAATCAGTGAGTCGATTCAGCGGTTTGGAGCGTTATGAATCAATGAGTCGATTCAGCGGTTTGGAGCGTTATGAATCAGTGAGTCGATTCAGCGGTTTGGAGCGTTATGAAACAGTGAGTCGATTCAGCGGTTTGGAGAGTTATGAATCAATGAGTCGATTCAGCGGTTTGGAGCGTTATGAATCAATGAGTCGATTCAGCGGTTTGGAGAGTTATGAATCAATGAGTCGATTCAGCGGTTTGGAGCGTTATGAATCAGTGAGTCGATTCAGCGGTTTGGAGCGTTATGAAACAGTGAGTCGATTCAGCGGTTTGGAGAGTTATGAATCAATGAGTCGATTCAGCGGTTTGGAGCGTTATGAATCAATGAGTCGATTCAGCGGTTTGGAGCGTTATGAATCAGTGAGTCGATTCAGCGGTTTGGAGCGTTATGAATCAGTGAGTCGATTCAGCGGTTTGGAGCGTTATGAAACAGTGAGTCGATTCAGCGGTTTGGAGCGTTATGAATCAGTGAGTCGATTCAGCGGTTTGGAGCGTTATGAATCAATGAGTCGATTCAGCGGTTTGGAGAGTTATGAATCAATGAGTCGATTCAGCGGTTTGGAGCGTTATGAATCAATGAGTCGATTCAGCGGTTTGGATTGACACAGCACTAAAAGTATTGAGAGCTCTGTGAAGCACCTGACCGAGATGAGAGAGCATGTCGCAACTCCCATATTAGCGCTATTTATTGTTTTAAAGGTCCCATGGCATGGCATTTTTCTATTATTTTATAATGTTTCCTGAGGTGTACTTATATTGTTAGTATGACTTTTACATCATAAAATGTCATAATTTAGAAATAAAAGGCATTTTTTCTATACTGCTGTTTGCCCTGTGGCTGAATGCCCTGCTTCAAGAGGCGTGTCTGCTGTGAGACTTCAGTAAAAACTCCCACTGTTTTGATTGGCTGACATCTAGAACGATTCAGTCCGATTTGGTGAACTGATTCGGTTCACTAAAAAGAACAGGTTCAAAAGAAAGATCGTTCGCGAACCGGACATCACTAACGTACCAGAGACGGAGCTCAGCGATCGCTAACAAAGTTATTTATAGTACCTACTGAGTTATGAGAGCGCTGTCAGTCAGCGCTGTGAGTTTATTGTGTTTGTATCTGAGAGTTCTGAATAAACACGAGTCCCAGTCACACCGAGTCCGTCTTCATCATTATTACCAACTGTGTAACACATGCAAAGTACCATTACAGCTGTCGAGATGAACGAGTTAAAAGTAAGTGTTGATAATAGCATTATTTTTAAAATAAAATAAAAGCGTCAGTGACGCACGTTGAGTACACAGCGCAAACAAAGACACAACAGCAGTAATCGAATGTAATCCAGTTTATTGTGGGGCTAGCTGGCTAGCCCGAATATGCTCACGCTTACCCCCCGTCTGCTTAATCTCACGCCGCGTTTGGTGCCTCCGCTGTGGGCCAGATGCAGTACTGGGGGTCGGGGATGTTGAAGGCCAACGGCCAGTGCAGCCCGAGCTTCGGCGTGTGTGAGGCCGATGTTGAGCAGAAACTCACGACTGTATGCACATTTTAGAACCGGTAGACGCGACGAGGACGTACAAAAACACTGACTCACAAGATAGAAAACACGAAAACACCGTTCTGTCGGGAGAGAGAGAAGCCGCTGCGTGTGCACGAATAATAAATAATTAGCTACACATAAGAAATTACTGATCACAGATCAGAAGGAACTGAAGAAAGACTTCTGTTTTCATTTGTACATCCAAACACTGAGAAACTGCCTGCATTCACTCGTTCACAAGCCATGATCTCTCGAGTGTTTGCATGGGCGTGCCAGATTCTCTGGGCGGAGGAAAGGGAGGTAACCGTTCCTGCTTGGACGTCAAAACAGGAGCGGCTCGTCTGGCCTGTCATTTTCTCAAAGGCAGAGAGAGACAGCCAGAACTCGGGTTTACACCGATCAACATTTCTATCCACTTGGGGACAATATTCAGGCTAGGGGAACTCATATTAATGTTGAAAAACCTCATAAAATGAAAATTTCATGCCATGGGACCTTTAATTTCGCATTAAAACTTAAAAAAAAAGTAAAAGCTTAGATTTTGTTTAATATCAAAAGCAGGTTTGGCAATTTGGCAGAGGGCGACAGAGCCTGAAAGCGTGAGTATCACGTCAAATGCGTGAGAGTTGGCAACCCTGTAATCATAATGCATGCGCACCGACACGCATCGAACAAAGGGAGTCGGAACATTTGAGCCGGTGTCACGGCATCCTATCACCGGAGGAAACGACCGGAGTGTGTTCTCTCCTCAGCTCTTTTGGCCTGATGCATTGTCCGTGTCATCTGGAGGGTGACGGGTTATTGCGGTCCAGCGGCGGGCTGGGCTATAAAACAGATTTACAGATTGTTAGCGTGCAGGTCCCAGGAGGGGGAGATTTCTCAAGCTTGAATGTTTTTGCTACGCGGCTCTGGTCTAACAGCTTGTCTTGCATTAAATCCCATCATGCCCCCCTGTGAGATTCCAGGCCGAACAAACACCAACATCTCGCTGCAGTTTAACCCCACTCGACCCGAAAACTGAGCCACATCTATCCATAGTCGCGGAGCAGTGTTCATTCTGACAGCATATTTTGATTTAGTTTTAGTCATATTTTAGTCACCTGAATTGTTTTTAGTCTTAGTCTAGTTTTAGTCGACTAAATATTATAAGATTTTAAATCTACAGTAGTTTTAGTCTCCTAAAATCTAATGAGTTTAGTTCAATTGTAATACATTAAGCATTTAAGCATCACATAACCGACTGACACTTGAACTGACATTTTGACATCATTTTGTTTTTGACATTAAAAATACACGAAAGAGCTCAATTCACTTTTTTGTCTGTTTTTTAAAACAACTATATAGTTTTTATAACTTTGTATTTCTGTTTTAGTCAGTAGGCCATATCAGGTTAAGCTGAAGCTTCAAATAAGTTATTTTTTTTTTATTTCAGTTAACATTTATTTAATTTCAAGTAATGAAGATTTTTAATGGTTTAGTGAACTATTATAACCCTGATACTTTATTGAATATGTGTCAAATACTAGTCTTTCCTCCTGACTGTGAATTAAATGGGAATGAAACTAAACACAGTTTATTGTGTAAGCAAAAACGAATATATAATGCGTGACTTTTAATTATAAACCAGCTGGAAATACAGCGGGACTCTTATTTTGAAATCTCGCCTTACTATTGCAGTTGCAGGAGCTCATTCAACTTCAGATGAGGAGATAAAATATGCGTCATTACAACCGTCTAAAACACATTACTATATAAACATGGTAAAGTCATTATTCATCAGCATTAGTTCATAATCAATGGCCTGGCATAAATGTGTGTTATTGATTGAGCCATTACATAACCGACTGACACTTGAACTGACATTTTGTTTTTGACATTAAAAATACACGAAAGAGCTCAATTCACTTTTTTGTATCTGGGACCCAAGAATAGACTTCTGTCCACTGTAGTGGTCATTATATTTTAGTGAATTTCTCCCACATCACACATGTCACATGTCACAGTCTGGATGTCCTGGAAAGAGCACATTCGGGGCTTTGCAGGGATACCAAATGTTTGGAGGTTTCCCCAGGACAACAACTTCTTCTTGGTCTTTAAAAACGGCTGACATTAATGTTTAGCACTCTTATGGAAATATGATCATATTTTTTTATTATAATTTAAATCTGATTAATTTTCAAATTGTTTGTTATAAATCAACATCTCAGGAAAATGTTATGGGGTTTCTAATCAAAATATGACTTTCTGTTACAAAACAGGGCATTGATTTCATAAATGAGCACTGATGTGGACGCCAGGAGTTAAATCATGATTATCAGGCATTCTGGAGACACTACAAGTGAACAGGGAAAGAAATTACATATCAATATTCCTATGAAATATTAGATATTATTATGAAAATGTTGCCAATTTCTCCTCCCATTATTACGCTTCTTTTTTCATTACATGTTGCACCAAAAACACATTAATATGCAAATTAGATGCAGTGAATAGATACATTGTATTGAATGGGAAAATCCAATCATTTTACCCACATATTTAATAAAGTAAAATGGTATATGAATGCATTTTATTTCAGAATCATCTTTAAATAAAGTTTGTTTAAAAAAAACCCTGAAACCTAAAAATTAGGTGAATCAGTAAAACATTGTTTTTGCCTATACATGCAATTTCATGTCATTTAATTTTTTTATCATCTGAGTCCTGCTGTCAACTACAGAGCACACATCATAACATATGAATGAAATATCATTGTTCAAAAATATTTTTTTTCCATTTGTTTCTTATGCTCATAAAAAAATACTAAATTCAAAAAACTTTTTTTTTCTGGGTCCCAGGAGGATATAGTTTTTATAACTTTGTGTTTCTGTTTAAGTTAAACCAGTAAAACCATTATAGAGCTGATCAAGCCGCAGACGGAGGTGAGCTGAAGACAGGCTTAGTGAACCCAATCCTTAAAGTGCTGTAATGTGCTAAAACAGTGATATTAACAGATCACATTCAGTTGACACCTTTTTGATGAGGCACACTATATACAGGCGAGCAGATGAGGCACGCGACGTGTTTTCTTTATAATGGGTTTCGATGGGGAAAACACCTAATGAGAAACCTCATGTTGCAATAATATTCTGTGTTCGTCTGCTTTCCTGTACAAAGCATACAACATCATTAAGGTGTATATTGAATTTGGTATTTTAATATCACTGTCTTACCGCATTAATACTGACTACAAACCTGGTGAAAATGACTAGCGGGCAATGGAGGAGAGGCTTGTTTTGCCCTCCAGGTGGGCGTTCCTATAAGCGTGTGACCACACGTGAAAACTCTGGATTAGACCTTCTGGGCTCAAAGGATAATTACATTATTTTAGTGTTATTTAGAAACTCTTATGGCTTTAATGCATCTGTCTATAGTGTGTGATGATGCTGTCTGAGCATGAGAAAGCTCTGCAATGTCACAATATTCCTCATTATAATAATTAATGCGCAGGATAAAGGGGCGGGGCCTGGTTGAGTTAGTTAGACGTTTGTTGAAACCATAGACTGTAAACAAATATGGGCGTAGTGTCCGTGACGTCACTCATAGGATCTGAAGAGCAGTTCTGAAGAGTAAAGTCGGGTCGAGCCGGCCATCGCCATCTTGTCACTCCCGAATAACAGAAAATGGGCAAAGAGGCGGGACGTGGGCGGAGCTGAGGTGATGACTAACAGACAGCAGACAAACGGCAATCCACCTGTCACTCAAAGTGGCCACGCCCTTAATTATGCAGAACTTTAAGGCTTTATATAATGTGAACGTCATGAAGGGCAAAAGCCCAGTTTATCCCAGACTGTAAACATGTGTTCTTCTGCTGTAAAGTTGGGCATTTTAACACGAGCTCAGAGAGATTCTGCTCCTTCTGGAGTCTGTCTCTAGTGGCCAGTCCATGAACTGCAGTTTAAGACACTTCCCTATCGGCTTCAGGAGAAACTGCTGAAGCCGCATGATTGAAACTGCCGGTTATGGTAAGGGACGGGAAAATTCCCAAACACCAATCACAACACATTGCTCCATCCGACCAATCAGAGCACAGTGTGAAGTCGGGAAGTAAACAGGAAGTAAACAACGGGAAGACGGGAAGTAAACAGAGCGTTACTGACAGACTGGGAAGAGATTTTTAGTTATTTTATGTGAATTTGTAGGTTTGAAGTATTTTTAGTTATAGTAATTTAAAGGGTCATAACACACACACACACACACACACACACACACACACACACACACACACACACACACAGTCTGGTGTTACTCTTGAGTATCTATAGAGTAGTGTTGATCCTTCATATCTCCCAAGAGTCTTTAGTTTATCATATTTATAAAAGACAGAAACACTGAAGCGATTCTTTCTGAACACAGCCGAGCTCATGGAGGAGAGCAGTGGGCGGAGCTAAAGACACACACACACACACACACACACACACACACACACACACACACACACATATCATGGAATTATCCCTGGATAACTCTTGATTCTCTATACATTGGTGTTGTTCACATTATATGCACACACATTGGTTTGGTTTTGTCAACTCAAAACTAATCCTGTAACCCTGAGTTTGTTAAACTACCATCATGGTACGGGCCCGTGTGTGTGTGTGTGTGTGTGTGTGTGTGTGTGTTATGACCCCGTTAATTACATGAATATTAATTTTTGTTAAAGGTACAGTGCTCAGTTCAGCTGCACGTGTGAATCTCTACTAATGCGAATGTTTTTCCTCCAATAGCCGTTCAGTGTGGGAATCCTGGGACTCCGGCGAACGGGCAGATCTCGCGTGTCATGGGCACTAGCTTCTCTCACTCCATCATCTACTCGTGCGCGGATGGATACCGGCTCTCCGGCTCGCCCTCCCGTCAGTGCCTGGCCAACGGGACCTGGTCTGGCGCAGAGCCCAACTGCACCCGTACGTACTCGAGCGGTCAATGCTTCATCTGTTCGGTGTTCTCCCTCATCTCAAGTTTCTTTGTAAATGTTGGCAAAGACTTCCCGTCATAACAAGACGCCCATTTGTAATTAGCCAACCGGACTGATGTTGCTGCTCAGACCCTGTTCACCTCGTGAGGAATCTCATTAAAGCGGCCAGATTTATTACCCTCGCCGTCTAAGTAATAGTCGGATGAGATGACAGGCAGAATCAATCTCTCGCTGACGTGTAATGCCAGATTGATGTGGGGCTAGTGGGGATATAATGAGCGGAGGAGTGCGCTGAATTACTCCACGAGGCTCTCTCTTCATCTGACAAGATAAACTGTAGATGTTAAAGGTGACGTCGTTTCAGAAATGGCACAGATGATGAATGTCTTCAGACACGCCCCCCCGCCTGACATTGATTGGTCAAGCAGGAAGCCCCGCCCCTAAAGCTCTGTGTTCAGAATTTATCATTTTAAAATGTCGTTTAATCGTTGACATTAATGAAATGGGTAAGAACTCAAAGTTTAACTGCAAAACCATAAAAAAGATTTTAATCACGTAAAATAAATTAAGAGTTAACTGAAATGAAAAACTTATTCAATCTCAGCTAGTTGAACATTTAAAAGCAACATTAATCATTTTTATTTCGTTTACTTAAAGTACTGGAATAAAAACTATATAGACATCATTTAAAAAAATAACTATTAAAAATGACACAAACACACAACAAAAATACTGAAACTTTAAACTGAAAACAGAAAATAAAAAAGTAAAAACTGAGTAAATGTTTAATATGAAACACTAGTGAATATATTCATTACTATAGTGTTTCATAATAAACATTTTACTCAGTTTTTACCTTTTATATTTTCTGACAAAATATTTTAGTTTGTCCTGGATATTATATATATATATATATTAATAATATCCAGGACAAACTAAAATATTTTGTCAAAAGGCTATCATTAACTTTTTCATATAAAATAATGGCATTTTTTTCATAATTAAAATTTTAGTTCGACAACAAATTCACTGCAAAACAATTCAAAACTGGAATAAAAATGTATAAAAACCTATTAAAAATGAGACAAACACTACAAAAATACTAAAACTTTAACTATGAATGAAAGTTAAACTAAAAACAGAAAATTTAAAAGTAAAAACTGACTCAAATGTTTAATATTATACTATAATAGTGCAAAATATATATAAACATTGATTTTTGTATCTGTTTGATGTGAAAGTCAATTAAATTAAAATGCATGAGATTGAAAGAAATTGCACTTATCGATGATATATACACCGATCAGGCATTACATTATGACTTCCTAATATTGTGCTGGTCCCCTCGTTGCATGGACTCCACTAGAAGGTGTGCTGTGGTATCTGGCACCAAGATGTTAGCAGCAGATCCTTTAAGTCCTGTAAGTTGCGAGGTGGAGCCTCCATGGATCGGACTGGTTTGTTCTGCACATCCCACAGATGCTCGATTGGATTGAGATCTGGGGAATTTGGAGGCCGAGTCAACGCCTCAAACTCGTTGTTGTGCTCCTCAAAGCATTCCTGAAGCATTTGTGCTTTGTGGCGGCGCATTATCTGCTGAAAGAGCCACAGCCACAGGGAATACCGTCTCCATGAGAGGCTGGACATGGGCTCAACAATGCTTAGGTAGGTGGGACGGGTCAAAGTCACATCCACATGGATGGAGGACCCAAGGTTTCCCAGCAGAACATTGCCCAAAGCATCACTGCATTAACTTCTTGAGCAGTTTGAGCTCCAGTAGCTCGTCTGTTTGATCGGACCACACGGGCCAGCCTTCACTCCCCACGTGCA
Source organism: Romanogobio albipinnatus (assembly GCA_023566225.1). NCBI lineage: Eukaryota > Metazoa > Chordata > Actinopteri > Cypriniformes > Gobionidae > Romanogobio > Romanogobio albipinnatus. Next base: position 52,684,086 of record CM042252.1, on the reverse strand, counting down.
TCAATGAGCCTCGGCCGCCCATGACCCTGTGGCCGGTTCTCCACTGTTCCTTCCTTGGAGCACTTCTGATAGAGACTGACCACTGCAGACCGGGAACACCCCACAAGAGCTGCAGTTTTGGAGATGCTCTGACCCAGTCGTCTAGCCGTCACAATCTGGCCCTTGTCAAACTCGCTCAAATCCTTACGCTTGCCCATTTCTCCTGCTTCTGACACATCAACTCTGAGGACAAAATGTTCACTTGCTGCCGAATATATCCCACCCACTAACAAGAGATCATCAGTGTTAGTCACTGGTCATAATGTTATGCCTGATCGGTGTGTATAAACCTATTGTGTATTTAAAACATGCTTTACTATTATAGAAATCTTTCATTTATGTATGACTGACAAATATTTTTTTATTATGTTTAAGTTATAAATAAAGTTTATTAGTTTGTTTACTAACTTTTATATGCAATTCAAATACATAAATCTTACTTGTAGGCCTTTTTAAATAAGTCCGCTTCATTTCTACAGCGCTTTCCTCCAGTGTACTAAACTATATTATGCGATTTAACACTCACTATTAAAACTTAATTATGATACGGTGGAAGAATTAATTTTTAATGTCATGTTTTAGACACTACCATGATTATCAAAGTAAAACATTTTTATGTTTTTGAAAGTCTCTTCTTCTCACCTACACTGCTTTTATTTGATTAAAAATACAGTAACAATTATGAAATATTATTCCAGTGTAGATCATCCGTTCTCTATGTGAATATATAGTAAAGTGTGATTTATTCCTGTGATCAAATCATCATTACTGCAGTCTTCAGTGTCACATGACCCTTCACTGATCACTCGAGGATCTGAGGATCTGATGGCCCGAAGATGTGCTTCTGTACGATGCCATGCTTCATCTGTAGCATCCTAACCCCGAGGCTTGACCGTTATACTCTCAGAACTGTAACACGAGCGCTCAGAATAATCCTGTGTTTAGTTATATTTCCCTTGGGGACAGTCTTTGAAACCATAAACGGTATAATGTTCTTCTGCTCTGATAGGGATCAGCTGCGGGGATCCCGGCGTTCCTGCCAACGGCCTGAGGTTTGGCGAGGACTTCACCATCGGCCAGAACGTGACGTATTCCTGCCAGCCGGGGTACGTGATGGAGAACGGGAGCGCCACGATCCGCACCTGCACCCGCAACGCCACCTGGAGCGCCACCTTACCCTCCTGCCAAGGTACAGGCTTTGTTTGGTGAAGTTACAATACTGAGACTTTATGGTGGAGTGCCACAAACGCTCAGAAGTTGCTCTGAAGATGCCTTGGGTTGTAAATGGGCCGTTGTTTCTGAAGGAAGGTGAGAGAGAGAGAGAGAGAGAGAGAGAGAGAGAGAGAGAGAGAGAGAGAGAGAGAGAGATTGATGAATATTTGACAACCCTCTCATCAGTGAGAGAATGGGCCGCTCTCAGGAGCTCAGAGAACTCAAGCGTGGGCCGTGATCGCTGGACACCTGTGCCATAAGTCCAAATATTATATAGAGATGTTCCGATACCCTTTTTCCCTTCCCGATTCCGATACCTGGGCTCAGGGTATCGGCCGATAGCGAGTACTGATCCGATACCCGTGTGTGTATCTGTATATACAGCTGTATACACTACTAGCCCTGAATGAACTGCTAGAATTATGTTATGGTGTGCTTCAGACTTATCCCTTAATAAAACATGAACAAATACATACAGTGAACTACTGTATTCATTACAGTATTTTTATTATCTGACATGCATTTGACAGTAATATTATTTATTTTTATTAAGCGAAAAAGAACTTCAAATGCAGCCACAAATCTAACACTGCAAACTGAAAAAGGTATTTTAGTTGTACAATATAACTGTACAAAAAACAGTGCAACAAATAAATGTAGGAATATTTTATATATATATATATATACACTCACCTAAAGGATTATTAGGAACGCCTGTTCAATTTCTCATTAATGCAATTATCTAATCAACCAATCACATGGCAGTTGCTTCAGTGCATTTAGGGGTGTGGTCCTGGTCAAGACAATCTCCTGAACTCCAAACTGAATGTCGGAATGGGAAAGAAAGGGGATTTAAGCAATTTTGAGCGTGGCATGGTTGTTGGTGCCAGACGGGCCGGTCTGAGTATTTCACAATCTGCTCAGTTACTGGGATTTTCACGCACAACCATTTCTAGGGTTTACAAAGAATGGTGTGAAAAGGGAAACACATCCAGTATGGGGCAGTCCTGTGGGCCAAAATGCCTTGTTGATGCTAGAGGTCAGAGGAGAATGGGCCGACTGATTCAAGCTGATAGAAGAGCAACTTTGACTGAAATAACCACTCGTTACAACCGAGGTATGCAGCAAAGCATTTGTGAAGCCACAACACGCACAACCTTGAGGCGGATGGGCTACAACAGCAGAAGACCCCACCGGGTACCACTCATCTCCACTACAAATGGGAAAAAGAGGCTACAATTTGCACCAGCTCACCAAAATTGGACAGTTGAAGACTGGAAAAATGTTGCCTGGTCTGATGAGTCTGGATTTCTGTTGAGACATTCAGATGGTAGAGTCAGAATTTGGCGTAAACAGAATGAGAACATGGATCCATCATGCCTTGTTACCACTGTGCAGGCTGGTGGTGGTGGTGTAATGGTGTGGGGGATGTTTTCTTGGCACACTTTAGGCCCCTTAGTGCCAATTGGGCATGGTTTAAATGCCACGGCCTACCTGAGCATTGTTTCTGACCATGTCCATCCCTTTATGACCAGCATGTGCCCATCCTCTGATGGCTACTTCCAGCAGGATAATGCCCCATGTCACAAAGCTCCAATCATTTCAAATTGGTTTCTTGAACATGACAATGAGTTCACTGGACTAAAATGGCCCCCACAGTCCCCAGATCTCAACCCAATAGAGCATCTTTGGGATGTGGTGGAACGGGAGCTTCGCGCCCTGGATGTGCATCCCACAAATCTCCATCAACTGCAAGATGCTATCCTATCAATATGGGCCAACATTTCTAAAGAATGCTTTCAGCTCCTTGTTGAATCAATGCCACGTAGAATTAAGGCAGTTCTGAAGGCCAAAGGGGGTCAAACACAGTATTAGTATGTGCTCCTAATAATCCTTTAGGGGAGTGTATAAGCAACCATCTAGGCATTATTATTATTATTAGTAGAGACGTAGTTAAAGCTACTGTACAGCAGGAGCCTAATATATTCTGTCAATTTAAAATGTTTTAAACCGAACTTTTATTTTGACGGGTAGACGTGAAGATATTTCAGTGTCTGTGTTCCTTATAGGACAGTTTTCCCAAATGAAACGGTAAATTCTCATGAAGGGACAGTTTATGCGTTCGTGTCCTCATATAGTGACCATAGACTGTGAATATGGACGTAGAGAAACTGGGGGAGGTTGCGCTTGATAGTGACACACGGCAGAGATTACAAAGACAGCGAGCGAGTGTCACGTGTGTGTGTGTGTGTGTGTGCGCGGGCAGCCGCCATCCACACACAGATAAAATACTGCTAAACAGCGGACATAGCCCACTGCTAACGAGTTTTCATTTCATCTTCGCTGCTCTAAACAGTGGGTTCTGCACAACTTCCTGTGTTTGCAATGCATTCTGAGCAGCGAAGAAGAACCGCGCAGTGGTTAGGCAAAGCTCGCGGTCATAACGAGGTCTTGTTTAAGAATATGGTATCGGATCGGTACATGGGTTCAAGCACTCGCCGATACCGATGCCAGAAGTTTTTGTAGTATCGGTGATATTTCCGATACTAGTATCGGAATCGGAACAACTCTAATATTATACTAAATATTCCACGCTCAACTGTTAGTGGGGTTATAACAAAGTGGAAGCGATTGGGAACAACAGCAACTCAGCCACAGAGCGGGGTCAGCGCATGCTGAGGGTCACAGAACTTTCTGCAGAGTCAAGAGCTCCAGACCTCCAAACTTCTGTGGCCTTCAGATGAGCTCAAGAACAGTGTGTAGAGCTTCATGGAATGGGTTTCCATGGCCGAGCAGCTCATCCAAGCCTTACAGCACCAAAGCGTGGGATGCAGTGGGGTAAAGCGCGCCGCCACTGGACTCTAGAGGCAATATAAATATATATACATTTAAAAAATAATAATTCATTCATAATGAAATCACCAAACAAATAAATATTGTTTTTATTTTTAGGTTTATTTTGTATTTATTTCTTATTTTTATTTTTATCATTATTAATATTTATATATTTTTCATATTTAATTTTACAACAGAAGCAACTAATAATTATTTGTTTATCTGTATAATTTGTATATATAATGTTATGTATTTAAGTGTCCAATAATGAACAATATTTGTATAATATATATAATATTATATTTAATATTTTTACAACAACAGTAACTTTTATTTATTTATTTTTATATTAAATGTTTATATGAATATATAAAACAACAAATATAATTATATATACATAAAAAAAAAAAAATGCAATTACCAAACATATAAATCAATGTCATTGTATTTATTTTAGGTTTATTTTGCATTAATTTCTTATTTTTATCATGATTTATTTTCATATTTAATTTTTTACAGCAGCAACGAATAATAATATAAATATTTATTTATTTGTTTGTTTGTTTATATATGTTTATAATTTATGTTTTTAAATGTCCAATAATGAACAATATTTTATAATATACTGTATGTAATATTACTTTTCTTTTTTCAATTTTGTTTACAACTGTAACTAATATTCATTCATCCGTCCATCCATCCATCCATCCATCCAACTATCATCAATCCATCCATCCATCCATTCATCCATCCAACTATCATCAATCCATCCATCCATCCATCCATTCATCCATCCAACTATCATCAATCCATCCATCCATCCATCCATTTATCCATCCATCCAACTATCATCAATCCATCCATCCATCCATCCATCCATCCATCCATTTATCCATCCATCCGACTATCATCTTTCCATCCATCCATTATCCATCTATCATCCATCCATCCTTCATCCATCCATCCATCCATCATCAATCCATCCATCCATTCATCCATCCAACTATCATCAATCCATCCATCCATCCATCCATCCATCCATTTATCCATCCATCCAACTATCATCAATCCATCCATCTATCATCCATCCATCCATTATCCATCTATCATCCGTCCATCCTTCATCCATCCATCCATCATCCATCCATCCATCCATCCATCCATCTATCACCCATCCATCATCCATCCATTCACGATCCATCTATCACCCATCCATCATCCATCCATTCACGGTCCATCTATCACCCGTCCATCCATCCATCCAAATCCTATAGAGATTTGTATTTCTTACTGTTTAAAACCAGGGCTGTCAATAGAACAAGAGTGGTAAAAAAAATACATTTCATATTCATATATTCTTATTTTTTTCTCTCAAACCCTTTCATAGGACATTTAGCAGTTAATTAGATGTTATTTAGCTGTTTTGACACATGCGTTGTGAAGTATGTAAAACTGTAAGCAGCCGTTCTCCTCCTCGATTAGATAACGGCAGTGTTTCATTTTATCACCTTTGTGTATTTCACAGGTCGTTTTAATGACTGGAGCCGTTCCTCAGTTTTCTGCATTGATTCCATCTTGGCTTTGTGTTATGCGTCATTTGTGGCATTCAGCGCTCTCCTTTCAGCCGTTTTGTATTTGTTTTTTGATCCAATATCAGATTTTCTTTGACAGCCCACATGCTCACGTCCGTTTACAAATCACTGAGAGGAAGCTTTCCTTCCTCCGGTGTTCTCATTAGTGCTAAAACACTATTGACAGTTGTGTTTTGTGTTTTCACCATCCTCGTTACAGCATTAGTTCGTGACGTTTGTGAGCATAAATATCCAGACCTGTTTTTCCACACTCCACAATGTCTTGTTTACTAAAGAACTCATGAAAATGACGGCCATTAAAATCCCGAGAACAAACACACCGAGAGCAAATTGCTCGCTGAGAGATCCTGTAGAGAAACATCAATGTGGCGTCCTAATAGAGCGTAATGCAGAGTCATTAGAAAGCCATTTCTCTGGCCCGGCGTGGATGGACCGTGAGTGATTTGTGGCTGGACGGACCCTGAGGCCAGGAGTCTGCCGCAAAGCATTTGTGCCCGAGGGCTCATCTCTCTCTGTTTCTCCTTCATTGCTCTGCGTTTCACCATCTGCAGACAGTGAAGGCCGTCAGAGTCCATTGACCTCTGTGAGATTAGCATTCCTTCACACACACACACACACACACACACACACACACACACACACACACACACACACACAGTCACTTGAGAGTGTCTACTCAGATCTGTCAATCTCTTTCCAGTTCAACCAATAACAAGAGTTTGGGGAGTGGCTACTGTAGCAGGTGGAGAGTTTGGGGAGTGGCTACTGTAGCAGATGGAGAGTTTGGGGTGTGGCTACTGTAGCAGGCTGAGAGTTTGGGGAGTGGCTACTGTAGCAGGTGGAGAGTTTGGGGAGTGGCTACTGTAGCAGGTGGAGAGTTTGGGGAGTGGCTACTGTAGCAGGCGGAGAGTTTGGGGTGTGGCTACTGTAGCAGGTGGAGAGTTTGGGGAGTGGCTACTGTAGCAGGTGGAGAGTTTGGGGTGTGGCTACTGTAGCAGGTGGAGAGTTTGGGGAGTGGCTACTGTAGCAGATGGAGAGTTTGGGGAGTGGCTACTGTAGCAGGTGGAGAGTTTGGGGAGTGGCTACTGTAGCAGATGGAGAGTTTGGGGAGTGGCTACTGTAGCAGGTGGAGAGTTTGGGGAGTGGCTACTGTAGCAGGTGGAGAGTTTGGGGAGTGGCTACTGTAGCAGGTGGAGAGTTTGGGGAGTGGCTACTGTAGCAGGTGGAGAGTTTGGGGAGTGGCTACTGTAGCAGGTGGAGAGTTTGGGGAGTGGCTACTGTAGCAGGTGGAGAGTTTGGGGAGTGGCTACTGTAGCAGGTGGAGAGTTTGGGGAGTGGCTACTGTAGCAGGTGGAGAGTTTGGGGAGTGGCTACTGTAGCAGGTGGAGAGTTTGGGGAGTGGCTACTGTAGCAGGTGGAGAGTTTGGGGAGTGGCTACTGTAGCAGATGGAGAGTTTGGGGTGTGGCTACTGTAGCAGGCTGAGAGTTTGGGGAGTGGCTACTGTAGCAGATGGAGAGTTTGGGGAGTGGCTACTGTAGCAGGCGGAGAGTTTGGGGAGTGGCTACTGTAGCAGGTGGAGAGTTTGGGGAGTGGCTACTGTAGCAGGTGGAGAGTTTGGGGAGTGGCTACTGTAGCAGGCGGAGAGTTTGGGGAGTGGCTACTGTAGCAGGTGGAGAGTTTGGGGAGTGGCTACTGTAGCAGGTGGAGAGTTTGGGGAGTGGCTACTGTAGCAGGTGGAGAGTTTGGGGAGTGGCTACTGTAGCAGGTGGAGAGTTTGGGGTGTGGCTACTGTAGCAGATGGAGAGTTTGGGGAGTGGCTACTGTAGCAGATGGAGAGATTGGGGAGTGGCTACTGTAGCAAGCGGAGAGTTTGGGGAGTGGCTACTGTAGCAGGTGGAGAGTTTGGGGAGTGGCTACTGTAGCAGGTGGAGAGTTTGGGGAGTGGTTATTGTAGCAGGGGGAGAGTTTGGGGAGTGGCTACTGTAGCAGATGGAGAGTTTGGGGAGTGGCTACTGTAGCAGGCAGAGAGTTTGGGGAGTGGCTACTGTAGCAGGCAGAGAGTTTGGGGAGTGGCTACTGTAGCAGGCGGAGAGTTTGGGGAGTGGCTACTGTAGCAGGTGGAGAGTTTGGGGAGTGGCTACTGTAGCAGGCGGAGAGTTTGGGGAGTGGCTACTGTAGCAGGTGGAGAGTTTGGGGAGTGGCTACTGTAGCAGGTGGAGAGTTTGGGGAGTGGCTACTGTAGCAGGTGGAGAGTTTGGGGTGTGGCTACTGTAGCAGGCAGAAAGTTTGGGGAGTGGCTACTGTAGCAGGTGGAGAGTTTGGGGAGTGGCTACTGTAGCAGGTGGAGAGTTTGGGGAGTGGCTACTGTAGCAGGCGGAGAGTTTGGGGAGTGGCTACTGTAGCAGGGGGAGAGTTTGGGGAGTGGCTACTGTAGCAGGTGGAGAGTTTGGGGAGTGGCTACTGTAGCAGGGGGAGAGTTTGGGGAGTGGCTACTGTAGCAGGCGGAGAGTTTGGGGAGTGGCTACTGTAGCAGGTGGAGAGTTTGGGGTGTGGCTACTGTAGCAGATGGAGAGTTTGGGGAGTGGCTACTGTAGCAGGTGGAGAGTTTGGGGAGTGGCTACTGCAGCAGGTGGAGAGTTTGGGGAGTGGCTACTGTAGCAGGCGGAGAGTTTGGGGAGTGGCTACTGTAGCAGATGGAGAGTTTGGGGAGTGGCTACTGTAGCAGGCGGAGAGTTTGGGGAGTGGCTACTGTAGCAGGCGGAGAGTTTGGGGAGTGGCTACTGTAGCAGGGGGAGAGTTTGGGGAGTGGCTACTGTAGCAGGTGGAGAGTTTGGGGAGTGGCTACTGTAGCAGATGGAGAGTTTGGGGAGTGGCTACTGTAGCAGATGGAGAGTTTGGGGAGTGGCTACTGTAGCAGATGGAGAGTTTGGGGAGTGGCTACTGTAGCAGATGGAGAGTTTGGGGAGTGGCTACTGTAGCAGGGGGAGAGTTTGGGGTGTGGCTACTGTAGCAGATGGAGAGTTTGGGGAGTGGCTACTGTAGCAGGCGGAGAGTTTGGGGAGTGGCTACTGTAGCAGATGGAGAGTTTGGGGAGTGGCTACTGTAGCAGGTGGAGAGTTTGGGGAGTGGCTACTGTAGCAGGGGGAGAGTTTGGGGAGTGGCTACTGTAGCAGGTGGAGAGTTTGGGGAGTGGCTACTGTAGCAGGGGGAGAGTTTGGGGAGTGGCTACTGTAGCAGGTGGAGAGTTTGGAGAGTGGCTACTGTAGCAGGTGGAGAGTTTGGGGAGTGGCTACTGTAGCAGGCGGAGAGTTTGGGGAGTGGCTACTGTAGCAGGCGGAGAGTTTGGGGAGTGGCTACTGTAGCAGGTGGAGAGTTTGGGGAGTGGCTACTGTAGCAGGCGGAGAGTTTGGGGAGTGGCTACTGTAGCAGGTGGAGAGTTTGGGGAGTGGCTACTGTAGCAGGTGGAGAGTTTGGGGAGTGGCTACTGTAGCAGGTGGAGAGTTTGGGGAGTGGCTACTGTAGCAGGTGGAGAGTTTGGGGTGTGGCTACTGTAGCAGGCAGAAAGTTTGGGGAGTGGCTACTGTAGCAGGTGGAGAGTTTGGGGAGTGGCTACTGTAGCAGGTGGAGAGTTTGGGGAGTGGCTACTGTAGCAGGCGGAGAGTTTGGGGAGTGGCTACTGTAGCAGGTGGAGAGTTTGGGGAGTGGCTACTGTAGCAGGCGGAAAGTTTGGGGAGTGGCTACTGTAGCAGGTGGAGAGTTTGGGGAGTGGCTACTGTAGCAGGGGGAGAGTTTGGGGAGTGGCTACTGTAGCAGATGGAGAGTTTGGGGTGTGGCTACTGTAGCAGATGGAGAGTTTGGGGAGTGGCTACTGTAGCAGGTGGAGAGTTTGGGGAGTGGCTACTGCAGCAGGTGGAGAGTTTGGGGAGTGGCTACTGTAGCAGGCGGAGAGTTTGGGGAGTGGCTACTGTAGCAGATGGAGAGTTTGGGGAGTGGCTACTGTAGCAGGGGGAGAGTTTGGGGAGTGGCTACTGTAGCAGGTGGAGAGTTTGGGGAGTGGCTACTGTAGCAGGGGGAGAGTTTGGGGAGTGGCTACTGTAGCAGGCGGAGAGTTTGGGGAGTGGCTACTGTAGCAGGTGGAGAGTTTGGGGTGTGGCTACTGTAGCAGATGGAGAGTTTGGGGAGTGGCTACTGTAGCAGGTGGAGAGTTTGGGGAGTGGCTACTGCAGCAGGTGGAGAGTTTGGGGAGTGGCTACTGTAGCAGGCGGAGAGTTTGGGGAGTGGCTACTGTAGCAGATGGAGAGTTTGGGGAGTGGCTACTGTAGCAGGCGGAGAGTTTGGGGAGTGGCTACTGTAGCAGGCGGAGAGTTTGGGGAGTGGCTACTGTAGCAGGGGGAGAGTTTGGGGAGTGGCTACTGTAGCAGGTGGAGAGTTTGGGGAGTGGCTACTGTAGCAGATGGAGAGTTTGGGGAGTGGCTACTGTAGCAGATGGAGAGTTTGGGGAGTGGCTACTGTAGCAGATGGAGAGTTTGGGGAGTGGCTACTGTAGCAGATGGAGAGTTTGGGGAGTGGCTACTGTAGCAGGGGGAGAGTTTGGGGTGTGGCTACTGTAGCAGATGGAGAGTTTGGGGAGTGGCTACTGTAGCAGGCGGAGAGTTTGGGGAGTGGCTACTGTAGCAGATGGAGAGTTTGGGGAGTGGCTACTGTAGCAGGTGGAGAGTTTGGGGAGTGGCTACTGTAGCAGGGGGAGAGTTTGGGGAGTGGCTACTGTAGCAGGTGGAGAGTTTGGGGAGTGGCTACTGTAGCAGATGGAGAGTTTGGGGAGTGGCTACTGTAGCAGGGGGAGAGTTTGGGGAGTGGCTACTGTAGCAGGTGGAGAGTTTGGAGAGTGGCTACTGTAGCAGGTGGAGAGTTTGGGGAGTGGCTACTGTAGCAGATGGAGAGTTTGGGGAGTGGCTACTGTAGCAGGTGGAGAGTTTGGAGAGTGGCTACTGTAGCAGGTGGAGAGTTTGGGGAGTGGCTACTGTAGCAGATGGAGAGTTTGGGGAGTGGCTACTGTAGCAGATGGAGAGTTTGGGGAGTGGCTACTGTAGCAGGCGGAGAGTTTGGGGAGTGGCTACTGTAGCAGGGGGAGAGTTTGGGGTGTGGCTACTGTAGCAGATGGAGAGTTTGGGGAGTGGCTACTGTAGCAGGCGGAGAGTTTGGGGAGTGGCCACTGTAGCAGGTGGAGAGTTTGGGGAGTGGCTACTGTAGCAGGCGGAGAGTTTGGGGAGTGGCTACTGTAGCAGGAGGAGAGTTTGGGGAGTGGCCACTGTAGCAGGTGGAGAGTTTGGGGAGTGGCCACTGTAGCAGGTGGAGAGTTTGGGGAGTGGCTACTGTTGCAGGGGGAGAGTTTGGGGTGTGGCTACTGTAGCAGGTGGAGAGTTTGGGGAGTGGCTACTGTAGCAGGTGGAGAGTTTGGGGAGTGGCTACTGTAGCAGGTGGAGAGTTTGGGGAGTGGCTACTGTAGCAGGCGGAGAGTTTGGGGAGTGGCTACTGTAGCAGGTGGAGAGTTTGGGGAGTGGCTACTGTAGCAGGTGGAGAGTTTGGGGATTGGCTACTGAAGCAGGTGGAGAGTTTGGGGAGTGGCTACTGTAGCAGGTGGAGAGTTTGGGGAGTGGCTACTGTAGCAGGTGGAGAGTTTGGGGAGTGGCTACTGTAGCAGGTGGAGAGTTTGGGGAGTGGCTACTGTAGCAGATGGAGAGTTTGGGGATTGGCTACTGAAGCAGGTGGAGAGTTTGGGGAGTGGCTACTGTAGCAGGTGGAGAGTTTGGGGAGTGGCTACTGTAGCAGGTGGAGAGTTTGGGGAGTGGCTACTGTAGCAGATGGAGAGTTTGGGGAGTGGCTACTGTAGCAGGTGGAGAGTTTGGGGAGTGGCTACTGTAGCAGGTGGAGAGTTTGGGGAGTGGCTACTGTAGCAGGTGGAGAGTTTGGGGAGTGGCTACTGTAGCAGGTGGAGAGTTTGGGGAGTGGCTACTGTAGCAGGTGGAGAGTTTGGGGATTGGCTACTGAAGCAGGTGGAGAGTTTGGGGAGTGGCTACTGTAGCAGGTGGAGAGTTTGGGGAGTGGCTACTGTAGCAGGTGGAGAGTTTGGGGAGTGGCTACTGTAGCAGGTGGAGAGTTTGGGGAGTGGCTACTGTAGCAGGTGGAGAGTTTGGGGAGTGGCTACTGTAGCAGGTGGAGAGTTTGGGGAGTGGCTACTGTAGCAGGTGGAGAGTTTGGGGAGTGGCTACTGTAGCAGGTGGAGAGTTTGGGGAGTGGCTACTGTAGCAGGTGGAGAGTTTGGGGAGTGGCTACTGTAGCAGGTGGAGAGTTTGGGGAGTGGCTACTGTAGCAGGTGGAGAGTTTGGGATGTGGTTTTTTTAAGCCAATTTTAGGATTTAAATGTTGATAACCCTAAAAAATAGAAATTCTAACTATAATTCATATTAATATGCAGTGGTATAATAGTATTAGAGTAATATTATTTCTCTTTTGTAAGACGTTTCGGATAAAAACATCTTCTATAAATACATAAATGTAAATGATTCATACAGTAATCTTTAAATCGTGTTCATTTGTGTGTGTGCATGTGTGGACCCTATCAGACCTTGTTCTGCAGTTTTCAGGTGTGTTTACAGAGCTGTTCACTTTATGTTCAGGCCAAAACTTTAGTCGATATTCTCTCACATCAGTAAACATCATGACGGTAAGTGTTTGCTGGAGGGGAAAAGGGCAGCTGTAGTTAGTTGGAAAAAGATTTGGATGTCTTTTCAAAGCACCTTGGCCGAGAATAAAGGTGATGTTTTGGATGAAGCGCTTTCTACTTGGCAGCGCTGCTGTTCACCTCGGGTCAGCCGTGCAGACGAGCCGCAGTGATGCAGCGTGTCTGTCATCCACACTGACCGGCCTCAGGGACCCGCTTGAGCGATGGGCCTTTCTACGTGCAACACATGCTGAGCAACTGTGAGCACACACACCTGCCAGAGACTGCTGCGCTTTTAAAGCCCCGCCCCAAACTCACGCCATTGGCTGAGCCGGGACTTGTTGATATTGTGGGCCGATCAAACAATTAGTGGTTACTCTGAATGTAGGGCAATGAGAAAAACGCGGACAGAATCGTTTTTTAATGTTTAAAAAATATTAATTAATATTTTTTTTATGTTTATATGTAACTTTTGATGTATAATTGTATATGCAAACTTAGCTGCCTATCTTGGCCAGGACACTCCTGTAAAACCTGTAAAAGAGAGTTTTTCTCCTGGTTAAATAAAGGTAATAATAAAACGGCAACCCGTCAAAATAAAAGTTCAACTTGTGACAGAAATATATCACTGTTGTACAGTATAATTTTGCTACTTCTCAATGTAATAATGATACTAACACTAATAATAATAAATTATTAAAACTTACATTTTTTAAGGAATAATCACATTTTTTCTTCTATGTTTTAAGCTTTTTTTGCAGTACTTTGCTTGACAAAAAGTGTGTTTAATTTCATATGATTGAAAGATAAATTAATGTTTTATTCCTTCATTTGATGAACACAGAATTTCATTTGGGAAAAAACATTTCATAGAATTTCTTTTTTAAATATAAATTCTGTTTTTTATTAATTAAATGAATTAGACATTTAGGCTTTTTGATTATTAAAATTCAATCAAACCATTCAAACGGAATCCAGAAAAGTTAAAAACTGAAAACATGGAAATGGAATTTGAGAAAGAAAGAAATATTCATAGGGCCCTTTTTAACATTGTTGTTCAAGTTTATTTAGACATGCTTTTTATTATTATTTATTATAATTTGACCTTTAAAATGGAGTTAAAAAAATTAAAATAAAAAAATAAAAAAATCAGAGAATCCAAAAAGAAAACATTTGAATTTGGGAAAAAAATAAAACAGATTTTATAGGACCCTAAAATCAGCGTATCTTCCGTCCAATCCAAATCCGTTTTCAATTAAAAAACAGAAAATGAAAAAAAAAATCGGTTTTCGTTTTTTAATTTTTTTCAGAAAAACGAAAAATGAGATTCCGGCTTGATTTTTCATTCAGAGGTAGAAATTATTTAATAAACAGACAAAACAGTTTAAATATTCGATTTCTACACGTGGGCGGGAATTATACGCCCCTTTCTGCTGATTGGTCAGCCGAAGATCAAACTATTCCGTCATCGGTTGTTCCTCAGCTCCGCTCAGCAGAATAAAAGTCCTGTGCTTCTGCAGCTGTACGGATTCTTAACACACGTTTATTGCAGCTACATTTCATATTTTTCTCATCAAACAACCAGACTAACGAATGGCTCGACAAAACCTGTCCCGGGGCAGAGCCTAGACAGGGCCTTCTTCTGTGTAGACCAGCGGTTTTAGTCCAGGAAAGTGCAAGGGGTCCGCCAAATAATTTGCTATATCCTACCATATTTTCCGTACTGTAAAGTCACGTTTTTTTATCATGAAACATGCCGTGATTCATTCCAAAGTGACTTATATAATGCATTTAACATCAAATAATCGAAATGTTTTTTCTCCAGTATTCGCTGTAGGCTATTTTAGTTCATGTTTCTGTTGTGCGTCAGAAGATGTTGAGACCGAGACACGCTAAAGCAGCGCTTCCTGTTGTCTTTATTTTTCAAAGGCATGACATTTTGTAATAATTTTAAATGTACACAAATAAAATAAATATTTTACTGTTTCGAATGAGGAAAAAATGAGCCTAAGTGATGGCGCCGGCGACTCGCGAGATCACATAACATATAAAAAGTTTGGGTTAATTTAATTGGTCTGTTGTACAATATTAAGGCTGTGCAAGTCAGTACTTGCTGTTATTCCAAACTCATATCTCTGCATGTGAAGATGCTGATTTAGCCGTATGGGACTGGACTGAAATACGAAGCCTTCTTTACATAAATAGTATAATAGCATCCACATGTTACATTGCAAATATGGAGAGTTTGGACTGAAAGATGCACGAGCGACGAGCCCAACGTCGATATGTTTCAATTCAAATAAATTCATTTAGGCTTGGTGTTTAAACTAAATGTTGTTTGTAATAAATGACATAATATATAGACTATTTTATGTATATTTTTATTATATGGCTACTTATATTTTTCATTCTTGTTGTTTTTCTGAAAACCATTCATTTAAGGATTTGTCATACAGTGATGGGAAGTAAAATAGCCTACACATACATAGCATAGCGTACGTGTTAATAGTGTTTATAATGTTAATGTTGTATTTTATTTATGTATGCTAATAATAAAACAATGCAACGCTCGCGTGTTTCTCTCTCGACATGACCCGCCGTGTGAATTACACTGTGTTAATTATCCCCACCCACATTAACTTTGGGCTTAATCACTGTAATGTCCTGTTCGCATTTGCTCTTTTTATTTAGGCCTATTTATTTTTTAAAGCGGATGCAAATATGCAACTCGTGCTGTATATTCCAAGCGCTCTGAAGGTATACTGGTTCGAGAAACAAACCGAAATGGCAAGTTATTACAGGCTTTAATGAAAATCTTTTGAGATCAATTTTAATAAAACAATTTTTTTTTATGTTTTATTAAAATTGAAAAAGAAGAGTATGTATTTTAACAACCGATGACGGAATAGTTTGATCTTCGGCTGACCAATCAGCAGAAAGGGGCGTATAATTCCCGCCCACGTGTAGAAATCGAATATTCAAACTGTTTCTTCATTTTTCTACCTCTGAACGAAAAACGAAAAATCAAGTCTAAATTTAGTTTTTCGCTTTTCTGAGAAAAAAAACGAAAAAATGAAAAACGAGCTGTTTTCTCATTTTTCAACTTTCAATATTATATCAAAAATCGACTGAACGAATGATACACGGATTCATAACATGTAATTTTTGTTAAACTTTTAATACATTGTTGTTAAATTGTATAAGTTTCATTAATTCGACATGCTTTTTGATTATTCAAATGAAATTTAACCATTAAAATGGAGTTTAAATTTTTTTTAATGGAAAAAATACGGAATCCAGAACAATTAAAAAAAAAAAGAATTTGGGAAAAAAATATTATACGGAATTTGAAGGAAAAAAAATAGATTTCATAGGGCCTTAAACATAATTTTTGTTAAACTTTTAATAAATTGTTGTTAAGTTTCATCAATTCGACATGCTTTTTGATTACTAAAATGTAATTTAACCATTAAAATTATTAGTTAAAATAAAAAAATTAAAATAACGGAATCCAGAAAAATTAAAATGGAAAAAAATTGCGGAATTTGGGTAAAAAATAAAACTGATTTCTATGAATGGACAGGTATAATAATAACAGAAACGCTTTAATCACTCAAAATTGCAGCTTTAACCCTTTAACGGTCACCCACTATTTTGAGAATGGTCATGTAAATGCACTATCCAAACCTAAAGGGCTGTAATTCAAAAAATAAAAAAACAAAATAAAAGTTTAAGAAGACTCTCATCAGATTATTGCAGATTATTTCAAAATATGAAAGTATGAAAAAGTTATGGAAGGTTAAATGTACTGTAAATGAAAAATACTGTAATAAATATTTTTATTTTATATAGACGAGTTTCCTGAGTGAAATAGGCGGGCCGCCATTATCCTTTCACTCTGCCAATGACTTCCGGTTAGCGTCTTTTACTGTCTTTGGTTAGCGTGCAGAAAAAGTTAACTATGGATGGTGTTACACGCCGACACGGCTCCGGGACATATTGTGCTGTTCGCGGTTGCAACAACTCGTGGCGATTGCTGAATGTTTGGTCGGAAGGAGAATGTTTCGACCATCAACCATATACTTTCAGCTAGAAAAACCGGTGTAAATTTATTTTTGTTCCCTTTCTGGTGGTGTTTTTTTTTTTTTTTTATTGTACATATTCCTTTATTTATTTTATATATATTATTTATATATATATATATATATATATATATATATATATATATATATATATATATATATATATATATATATATATATATATATATATATATATATATATATATATATATATATATATATATAATTTCAGCTATAAAAACCTGTGTACATTTATTGTTATTGTTCCCGTTCTGGTGTTGTGATTATTGATAAGACAAAACAGAGTTAAAAAAAAAAAAAACCTTTTGAGTGCTATTCTTTTTCTTGTATTGTAAATATTGACACATGACAATAAACAAATTGATTTGAGAAGAAATGAATTAATTTTTATTGATCCTATTCCATAACAAAGGGACAATTTCATTAACTCCTTAATGTATGATTTTTTTTAATTAAATAAAAACAAAGTAAATACAGGAAAAAAATCTCACAATATCACAAAAAGAAAAAGACTGGAATAAAATATTAAATCAATAAAATTAATAAATAAAGAAATAAGTGACTGATATAAAAATAAATAAGAGTAAGTAAAAGAAAATAAATCAGTTTGATACAAATAAATAAAAGCTAGAAAGGATGTGTCACAAATTTGTACATTACTACTCAGCCTGGGCCGGAAGTTCTTAGCAGAAACAGGAAGTAAACCGGAAGTGCCCGGGAAACTCGTCTATAAAATATATATTTTACAAAAACTGACTATAAAATCAAAGCCACATGTCTGTCCAAGTTGTGTTTCCAAATTTGAAGTTGATATCACAAAAATTGTTTAGGGCGCTGTACCACAAACAGCCACCGGGTGTCATCCACATTGCATTGATTGTTTTTTTTTTAAAGCATTTTCCTGTAAATTTCTGTCCAAATATCACTTCCATCACAAAACGTGGAGCTTTCTGACGATATGTGTTTTGTCAAGATTAGAAAAGATTTTGATTATAAAGTCGTTAAAATAAATGTTGTAATACGAAACATGACGCCGCCCACCAGGGGGAGGAGCCCGCTAGAATAATTTAAAGTACCGTTTCCATGGTAACGCAACGTCCCATTCAGTGACGGCGCTACACCGGGGCTAGGGGGGGCTACAGCCCCGTCAGAATTTTGAATAGCCCCGGTTTAGCCCCAAACCCTCTAAGTGATCGCGCTTCGGGCATCAAAACGGCCAGCGGCGGGACTGTGTACACACCTTAATCTAACTACCGGTAAATCTAATCTAATCCGTTAATACGACGACGAAATTACTCAGCAGGATTTGTGACACACAAAGCACATTAATGGCGCACTTACTGACGACCATTGTCGTTATTGTGAGCGTGTACACAAATAAAAGTAGACAATCTATAATTTGTAATTATGTCTCACAAGCACAGTATGGCCAAAAATGATATTGCGAGTCCGCAACTGTCAAGACTGACTCGCGCAGTGTTTAGAGGACGGCGCTATGCAACACGCATCGCCGCAAATGAGTAAAGCAAGCCAACACGCAAACTGCTACAAGTGAACACAATCATCTTTATTAAAACTAATGAGACTAAAGGCTCTTACAGTGCTCAGGTCGCTCGTTCTCATAATGCGGTCTTTGGTGTTGAAATGAGCTGATGAATAAAATGCTCATATCGGTTGCTTTCGTTGACATGAACTCCGTTAAATGTGCATATAGCGCGGGGATTGAAGATCGGATTTATATTCATTTCGCGGAGAGGTAGGTAAGACAACCAGCATGTTTTTTTTTTTATTATTATGTGTTTAGATTGTGTAGCCCGTTTTATTTGCACGCGCCGTTGCGATCTGCCTGCCTCATCTTGTCAAAAATGGCTTTTTACTGTGATGGTGGTGATAGTAGGCTAAACGTTTAAACGATGCTTGAAGTGATTTATATGGATTTTATAAGCAAGACAAGTCAAGTGTTGATTTGAGAGGCTAAAGTGTTGGGTTAACTCACTGTCGGCCGCTGCCCGCTTGGTCGTCACTTTAACCTCTTAACTGTCACCACAGGTGGGACGCCTGGTGCTCTTTTTTTGATCACCTTTTTTTCGTATCATATGTTTTAGTAATTATCATAAATTAGGTATCATTCGAAAGCTTACGAACTCAAAATTCATCCTGTGAAAACCGTTTTGAAATTGGACGTTGCGTTACCATGGAAATGGTACTTTAAATTCTTTTAGCAGGCTCCTCCCCTAGTGGGCGGTGTCATGTTTCATATTACAACATTTATTTTAAATACTTCATAATCAAAATCTTTTCTAATCTTGACACATATCGTCGAAAACGTCTGAGTCTCTGGGTCCATATTTGGTGACCGTTTTGTGATGGAAGTGATATTTGGACAGAAAATTACAGGAAAATGCTTTAAAAAAAAACGATCAATGGAATTTGAATGACACCCGGTGGCTGTTTTTGGTAGAGCGCCCTAAACAAAATCTCATGGGGACTTTAATTTTTGTGATATCAACTTCAAATTTGGAACACAACTTGGTTAGACAAATGGCTTTGATTTTATAGTAATTTTAGACTAAAACATTTTTGTAAAATATATATTTTATATAAAATAAAAAATATTTAGTACAGTATTTTTTATTTACAGTAAATTTAAACTTCCATAACTCTTTTCATACTTTCATATTTTGAATTGCTTTCACTTTAGACATAATCTGCCGTGTGTCGTCTTTAAAACAAGAACTTTGGTCTATATTCCCAAGCATTCTTGAATTACAGCCCTTTAAGTTTGGATAGTGCATTTTCATGTGTATTCTCAAAAAGGGGGACGACAGTTAAAGGGTTAAAGAACAAAAACTTTAATTTAACAAGCAACAAAATGCTTCAAACATTTTTCTAAATTAACTTAATAAAGAAACAGAACGAAATATAACTACTTTGACATTAAAAACAAAACTGAACTATTTTAACGGCTCCAACTAATGTGTAATAGGGAGGATAAAAAAAACACAGGCTCCAGTCGGGCTGATCATTTTGATGAGCTGTCGGACACTGGCTGGGCTAGGGCCTCAGCGTCTTGGACCAGGGCCGGGCTAGGGCCTCAGCGTCTTGGGCCAGGGCCGGGCTAGGGCCTCAGCGTCTTGGGCCAGGGCCGGGCAAGGGCCTCAGCGTTTTGGGCCAGGGCCGGGCTAGGGCCTCAGCGTCTTGGGCCAGGGCCGGGCTAGGGCCTCAGCGTCTTGGGCCAGGGCCGGGCTAGGGCCTCAGCGTCTTGGGCCAGGGCCGGGCTAGGGCCTCAGCGTCTTGGGCCAGGGCCGGGCAAGGGCCTCAGCGTTTTGGGCCAGGGCCGGGCTAGGGCCTCAGCGTCTTGGGCCAGGGCCGGGCTAGGGCCTCAGCGTCTTGGGCCAGGGCTGGGCTAGGGCCTCAGCGTCTTGGGCCAGGGCCGGGCTAGGGCCTCAGCGTCTTGGGCCAGGGCTGGGCTAGGGCCTCAGCGTCTTGGGCCAGGGCCGGGCTAGGGCCTCAGCGTCTTGGGCCAGGGACGGGCTAGGGCCTCAGCGTCTCGGGCCAGGGCCGGGCTAGGGCCTCAGCGTCTCGGGCCAGGGCCGGGCTAGGGCCTCAGCGTCTTGGGCCAGGGCCGGGCTAGGGCCTCAGCGTCTCGGGCCAGGGCCGGGGTAGGGCCTCAGCGTCTCGGGCCAGGGCCGGGCTAGGGCCTCAGCGTCTCGGGCCAGGGCCGGGGTAGGGCCTAGTTTTGAGGCCCATGCAGGGCTCTACTATATTATAATTTTTGTATTATTTCATATATGGTAAAAAGTGAGCAGCTTGAGCAAGATCACTACATCATAAGACTAAGATGCCCAATTTGTCGGGGGACATGGATCAGACATGATTTTGTTTTGCAGAAAGCCTTTCTTTAAAGTGAATTTCGTTTTGCTTAAATTTAGGGCCGGGACTTTAACGCGTTAATTAAGATTAATTACGCAAAAAATAAATAACAATTTTAACCACACTTATTTTTGCACCGCGGAACGTTTTTCAATGAATGAGTTTCGACGGACCGATTATACTGGAGCACCAACTAGCGTTCTTGACAACAACAAACCACAGTGAACATGAACGAAGAGGCTGACGAGACCGCTTTGCTTGACCCCGTGAATGGGAAATTTTGTTTTAAAAAACGAAAGGATGGAAGCGTCGACAAGAGCATGGTTGTGTGCAAGCTATGCAACAAGGAATTTGCGTATCACCGCAGCACATCGAGCCTCAAATATCACCTCAACGCAAAACACATAGGAGTTAGCGAGACCCGACTCCGAGTAAAGTTACAAGTAAATATCTAAATTACAAGTTACATGTAAATATGCTATTGCTACACTTAATGGCAAACATTGCACTGGTCTGCTGGACTGAAATAAATAAACAATATTTTGTGGATTAAGCTTATGTATTCGGTCATTATTCAATGGTATACTAAAAATCCATGTGAAAAAAAATTACTTCTCACTGTTCTCAAGTCAAATATTTATATGCTATTAAAATGCGATTAATTTCGATTAATTAATTACAAAGCCTCTAATTAATTTGATTAATTTTTTTAATCGAGTCCCGGCCCTATTTAAATTGTATCTTTACTTTAATCAATAAAGAAGCAAAACCAACCAAGAACGTCAGGAATGGATTGACGTGCGTAACGAAACCTGCCTTTAAGACTGAAACGATAGGCTACGTCTTTCTGTTTTTAATAGCCTACATTTCTTATAGATCATATTTGTTGTGTTTTTTTTAATAAGTGCGCAGCACATATTCACATAGGCTATTCATCTAAACACAATCGCACTGCAAAAACTGTTCTTCTTACTTAGTATTTTTGTCTTGTTTCTAGTCTAAATATCGAAACATTCTTAAATCAAGATGCATTTACTAGATCAGTAAAATTACAAATATATTTTTTTCTTGTTTTCAAAATTTAGTTTTTGCTTAAAACAAGCTAAATGATCTTCCAATGGTCTTTCACCTTTGCATGTAAAAGGTTTTTGTCGTTGTCTTGTGGTCACCTCAATAAAAAATCTATTTTGTTGAATATGCCTATTCTTTGACCATATATCATTTAAACTACACTTCTGATGAATGTGGTGTGTACCATTGCTGCTTTTATTTAAAAAACGACAGTTTCTTTCTGAAGTAACTCTGACGTCATGAATACTGATTATTTTCTTAGCACCCCCACATATTGGTCTAGCCCCCCCTTAGCACCGCTAGAGAAAACATGATGGCGCCGTGCATGATCCCATTTCAAAGCGGTTTCCACAGGATGAGTTTAGAGTTCGTAAGCTCTTAAATGAGACCTAATTAATGATAATTACTCAAATATATGATACGGAAAAAAGGCGATCAAAAAAAGAGCGGCAGACGGGGTGGTGACAGTTAAGGGGTTAAAGCGTGTTTTGTATGAAGTGTGTGTAAGTGCGCACACACACCGATGGATCTGTGAACTGAACAGGCTTGTTGCTTTAATAAGTTAGGTTGCATGAATCTGTTTAATTGCAGCGGATTTAACATTCAACGCCCTTCAGAGACGAGAACACTCAGGGTTGCAGTTTTTAACCTTGTTAGCTTCCATGTCTCATTAAACTCGGCCCCTGAGCCACGAGACGCACACATGAAATGCTTCACATCATCATCATCATCATCCTCATCCTCACTTGACGCAGTCTCCACACACCTACGCTGATTTATTATACATCATACGTGAAGGCTTTCAGTCATGCAGGCCACAGTAAGTCTGCTAAACTTTGTCCAAAGCTGCAGCTCAGGCTTTATCCCGTGGATTTTGACTTTGATTGGGTCGGACAGCTCGGCAAACTCTGGAGTCTGTGCTCGTGTGTTTACGGACTGTGAGCTGCAGGCTTATGGCCGGTGTCTCTTCAGCGCCGGATATTCTGTCCCTCCTTCACACTTAATCTCCCAAAGCTTCGAGCCGCTCACAGAGGGTTTCCAGCTCCTCCGGATCCGCCGCGCAACTCCCATCGTCCAGCTGAGAACAGCCTCACTGCTTCAAACGCACACCACTTTATTTGCTTCTGTGGGAACCCAAAAGAAAACATTCGGAGGAAAGTCATTTCATAGGGACTGGCGAGATGCAAGAAACTTACTTGTGTGTATACATATAAGTATACACAGATCAGGCATAACATTATGAACATGTCGTCCTCAGAGTTGATGTGTTAGAAGCAGAAAAATGGGCATTGAGCGAGTTTGACAAGGGCCAGATTGAGACGGCTAGACGACTGGGTCAGAGCATCTCCAGAACTGCAGCTCTTATGGGGTGTTCCCGGTCTGCAGTGGTCAGTCTCTATCAAAAGTGCTCCAAGGAAGGACCAGTGGAGAACCGGCCACAGGGTCATGGGCGGCCGAGGCTCATTGATGCACGTGGGGAGTATTGAACTGTGAATGCCGTACCGAACGGTTCAATATTATATTGAGAATTGTGGCATCCCTAGTAGAAATGTATTCATTTCATATGTTCAGAGTTCCATTCCATATGTTCAGAGTTCCATTCCATACGTTCAGAGTTCCATTCCATACATTCAGAGTTCCATTCCAGATATTCAGAGTTCCATTCCATATATTCAGAGTTCCATTCCATATGTTCAGAGTTCCATTCCATATGTTCAGAGTTCCATTCCATATGTTCAGAGTTCCATTATATATGTTCAGAGTTCCATTCCATATATTCAGTTTCATTGGTTCGGACCAAATGAGCTGAACTAGAGATGTGAATGCACCCTTATTGAGCTGGTACAGTCGAAACAAAAAAAGATTGATTTAAAATGTCCTGTGTTTGAGTTTGAGTAAATAATCTGAACTGTCCCTTTAACGAAAGCCGATGGCTGATGAACTAATGGACACATCATTGACCTTTGAGTGTAATTTGTTAGTTTTGCATGGGTGGATTTGCAGATTTACAATGCGAGCAGCGGCGTGACTCCCGCACGTCTTCTTCTTTTTTTTTGTGGGTTTTATTGCTTTCCAAAACATCTCATCGTTTATTCATTCTGCGTCCGAGCCCCAGCTGCTCTCCTACACTGTCAGAGTATCAGCGGACGACTTTCCATCTGCTCCCCCCGCATCCTTTTTTTTTTCAATTTGAGATTTGCAATTTAAAAATCTTTTGATTGGGCCCGCAGACGTTTGCTGACTTCTGTTGATTTCACCAGCCCTAGTTTGTTCAGTAAATAAACACGCTGGCTCCAGACACGAGACCGCAGAGAAGTCTCATTAAAGCTCAGATAAAGATGATGCAACAGGTGAAGGCGGATTGCAAAGGATGCATCCCAGCGCCACGGTTTGTGTGTATCCAGCCTCTTCCAAACCTCTTAACTCCTCCAGCAAGAGTGCCACACAATCCCTGTGTTTAAGTCCCTTCATGAATGACACTTGACGCCGGCGGAGTGATCATCATGACGCTTGAATACAGTGTTTGCGCTTTATTGTGTGCTGTTGAAGAGGGTAGAAACCTTCCTGTCTTCATCGCTGGGCTTTCAGACGGTCTGCCAGATATTAAAGCTTGGCCAGAGGGCAGAACAGCCTCGACATACAGATCAGGGCTTCGGCGTGGACACCGCATGAGGAGGTTTGCTGGTGTTTTTCCTTCTGTGGTGTGCAGTGCAGCGGGACATGAGAAGTGAATGGTGTTTAATGTACACTATACTGAGGGCTGGTGCGCGTTGTGGTTTTTTGGAGAGGTCTCTTCTGCTCTCTGAGGCTGCATTTATTGGATCAGAAATACAGTGAAAATTATGAAATATTGTTCCAATGTAAAGCAGCTGTTCTCTATGTGAATATATAGTACAGTGTGTGATCAATTATATATTCAGTTCCATTCCATATGTTCAGATTTCCATTCCATATATTCAGTTTCATTTAAAATATTCTGTTTCATTCCATATATTCAGAGTTCCGTTCCATATATTCAGAGTTCCATTCCATATATTCAGAGTTCCGTTCCATATATTCAGAGTTCCATTCCATATATTCAGAGTTCCGTTCCATATATTCAGAGTTCCATTCCATATATTCAGAGTTCCATTCCATATGTTCAGAGTTCCATTCCATATGTTCAGAGTTCCATTCCATATGTTCAGAGTTCCATTCCATATGTTCAGAGTTCCATTCCATATGTTCAGATTTCCATTCCATATGTTCAGATTTCCATTCCATATATTCAGAGTTCCATTCCATATATTCAGAGTTCCATTCCATATGTTCAGAGTTCCATTCCATATGTTCAGAGTTCCATTCCATATGTTCAGAGTTCCATTCCATATATTCAGAGTTCCATTCCATATATTCAGAGTTCCATTCCATATGTTCAGAGTTCCATTCCATATGTTCAGAGTTCCATTCCATATGTTCAGATTTCCATTCCATATGTTCAGATTTCCATTCCATATATTCAGAGTTCCATTCCATATGTTCAGAGTTCCATTCCATATGTTCAGAGTTCCATTCCATATGTTCAGAGTTCCATTCCATATGTTCAGAGTTCCATTCCATATGTTCAGAGTTCCATTCCATATGTTCAGATTTCCATTCCATATGTTCAGATTTCCATTCCATATATTCAGAGTTCCATTCCATATATTCAGAGTTCCATTCCATATGTTCAGAGTTCCATTCCATATGTTCAGATTTCCATTCCATATGTTCAGAGTTCCATTCCATATATTCAGTTTCATTCAATATATTCAGTTTCATTTATATTTAGTTTTATTTCAAATATTCTGTTTCATTCCATATGTTCAGAGTTCCATTCCATATGTTCATATTTCCATTCCATATATTCAGAGTTCCATTCCATATATTCAGAGTTCCATTTCATATATTCTATTTCATTCCATATGTTCAGAGTTCCATTCCATATATTCAGAATTCCATTCCATATATTAAATTCCAATCCATATGTTCAGTTCCATTCCATATATTCAGAGTTCCATTCCATATATTAAATTCCAATCCATATGTTCATAGTTCCATTCCATATATTCAGAGTTCCATTCCATATATTAAATTCCAATCCAAATGTTCAAAGTTCCATTCCATATATTCAGAGTTCCATTCCATATATTCAGAGTTCCATTCCATATATTCAGAGTTCCATTCCATATATTCAGTTCCATTCCATATATTCCATATATATTCCATATATATTTAGGGGCAGTTGTGGCCTAATGGTTAGAGAGTCGGACTTGTAACCGGAAGGTTGTGGGTTCGAGTCTCAGGTCCGGCAGGAATTGTCGGTGGGGGGAGTGAATAACCAGCGCCCTCCTCCACCCTCAATACCACGACTGAGGTGAGACCCTTGAGCAAGGCACCGAACCCCCAACTGCTCCCCGGGCGCCGCAGCAATATGGCTGCCCACTGCTCCGGGTGTGTGTTCACGGTGTGTGTGTGTTCACTTGGATGGGTTAAATGCAGAGCACAAATTCCAAGTATGGGTCACCATACTTGGCCACACATCACTTCACTTCACTTCACTTATTCAGAATTCCAATCCATATGTTCAGTTCCATTCCATATATTCAGTTCCATTCCATATATTAAATTCCAATCCATATGTTCAGTTCCATTCCATATATTCATAGTTCCATTCCATATATTAAATTCCAATCCATATGTTCAGTTCCATTCCATATATTCAGAGTTCCATTCCATATATTAAATCCAATCCATATGTTCAGTTCCATTCCATATATTCAGAGTTCCATTCCATATATTCAGAGTTCCATTCCATATATTAAATTCCAATCCATATGTTCAAAGTTCCATTCCATATATTCAGAGTTCCATTCCATATATTAAATTCCAATCCATATGTTCAAAGTTCCATTCCATATATTCAGAGTTCCATTCCATATATTCAGAGTTCCATTCCATATATTCAGTTCCATTCCATATATTCAGTTCCATTCCATATATTCAGAGTTCCATTCCATATATTCAGTTCCATTCCATATATTCAGAATTCCATTCCGTATATTAAATTCCAATCCATATGTTCAGTTCCATTCCATATATTCAGTTCCATTCCATATATTAAATTCCAATCCATATGTTCAGTTCCATTCCATATATTCAGTTCCATTCCATATATTCAGAGTTCCATTCCATATATTCAGTTCCATTCCATATATTCAGAATTCCATTCCGTATATTAAATTCCAATCCATATGTTCAGTTCCATTCCATATATTCAGTTCCATTCCGTATATTAAATTCCAATCCATATGTTCAGTTCCATTCCATATATTCATAGTTCCATTCCATATATTAAATTCCAATCCATATGTTCAGTTCCATTCCATATATTCAGTTCCATTCCATATATTAAATTCCAATCCATATGTTCAGTTCCATTCCATATATTCATAGTTCCATTCCATATATTAAATTCCAATCCATATGTTCAGTTCCATTCCATATATTCAGAATTCCATTCCATATATTAAATTCCAATCCATATGTTCAATTCCATTCCATATATTCAGTTCCATTCCATATATTCAGAATTCCATTCCATATATTAAATTCCAATCCATATATTCAGAATTCCATTCCATATATTAAATTCCAATCCATATGTTCAGTTCCATTCCATATATTCATAGTTCCATTCCATATATTAAATTCCAATCCATATGTTCAGTTCCATTCCATATATTCATAGTTCCATTCCATATATTAAATTCCAATCCATATGTTCAGTTCCATTCCATATATTCAGTTCCATTCCATATATTCAGTTTAATTCCTGATCCTGACAGTCAGATCGTGTGTAATGTGGGACGGCAGGCAACAAACATGACACTGTGGGACATACCAAAATTAACGAAATTAACATTTATTTGATCTCTCAAGTGTCTGACAAACATTCAGATGTTTTTAAATCCGTCATAAAATGCCGAACATCATGTTAATTTTTTACATGAGGGTATTAATTAAATGAATATGAATGAATTCCTGCTCAGTTGGAACAAATGAAACGATGTTGTGTGAATGTGAATGGGCTTGACTGATCTACATCTGAAATATAATTGATTAATAGCTGAGATTTGTTTGTGCGGTATTTATTACATTAAGATTTATTAAGATTAAGTCCATTTATTACCCTCTTGAGCTCTTTGGAAATGTGTGCTAGTCTAGTAGTGGTTTTGTATGTTGTGAAACCATCTAAACTCACGTCTGTTTGTTGTTAGATAGACTAGAGTAAACCACGCTAGCACACATTCACGCAAGAGTTATCTAAATCATAAATATGGATTTTAACATAACTTAAATTTGGAATATGTTCTCAGGTTTAATATTATGTTTTATATTGTTGCTGCATTAGTTGTTGCATGTTTCATAATTGTTTTAAGGCACGTATAGTGTGACAACATGCCCCACTAAAGGTCAATTAACTGTATATTGAACAATAACAGTCAAAATGTTACATTTGTAGCATAAAACTGATTAAAAAAAAGACATTTATGATGTTACAAAAGATTCTATTTCAAATAAATGCTGTTCTATTCATCAAAGCGTCCTAAAACATCAAATGTATGGCCGTTTCCACAAACTCAAGCATTTTTCCTGGTAAGGTCTGGGGCCTATACCATGAAGCCGGTTTAGCTGGCTAGCCAGATATGTTTAAGCTTAGTTTGTGCCAATCCTGGGTTTTTGGTACCATTAAAGAGGTTTGGCTTTTAGCAGTGTTCATCTCCATAGTAACTTATGCTCCACAGCTAACCTGCTCCAGGGCAGGTTATGTTCTGGATAAGACATCTCAAACTGAAATTGGACCAATCAGCTGTGAGCAAAGTGACACACCTATGATGCAATAAAGTCACTCCCCCTTTTTCTACTCCAAATTAAAAAGGTCACTAAATGGTTTTTAAAGACTAAAGCGTCTGGCTTTTAACAATACTTATTTATAATAATAATACATTTGAATGATTTAGATATCATTTATGTAATTATTATACCCTTAATCGATTACACATGTATCATTTTAGTTAATCAATCATTAATAGGCACATAGTTAAAATTAATATAAATAGCCGCCTATATAAAGGTCATACAAATAAGCTTTAAAATCAATAAATAAAGCTATAAAAATGACTACGTGAGCTTAAATGTTCAATTCTCTCTATATATCAACTAAACTAACTTCATAACTTTTACTTGCATTGATGTAGTAAGATTTTTCTTAAAGTTGTCCACTTTTATAGACAGCTCTTTTCTTCTTGCTGTGTAAATTGGTTTAAATTCTTAATATTTTTCAATCATGTAATATTCTGCAGAAGAGAGAAATTAATCTCGCTGCTTCTCTCGTGAGAAGTGAATCTCAGTTTCACTGATCCACAGCGTGTGATTGGCTGTTCACTGCTGATGTCACAGCTAAACTCCTAAACTGAGGATCAAAGCCTGAGTTGACAGAGAAAGCGGATGATCAGCATCATGGGACCAACAAAGCCTGAATAGATTAGTTTGGTTTTGTCAACTCGAAACTAATCCTGTAACCCTGAGTTTGTTAAACTACCATCATGGTACAGGCCCCTGGAGAGAAATGGGATTATTTACTATTTTCTTTTCTTTGAAAATAACATTTGCTTGGTTTTATCAGCATTCAAAACCAGTTTTAGAGTATGAAGCATTGACTGAATGATATCAAATGCCAGTTGAAGCTTCTTTAGAAGACGCACTACAATACATGACAGTAGCCACGTTTACATGCACACTTTTTTGTCATTCCGATTAAAATCATTCTGATTGAAAGATTCGGTGGACTGTTTACATGAGACGTTATCTAAACCGATCTGGTGTTGGGGTAACAGCTTAGGACCCAGGACCAGTAGTGAGAAATGAAGACCAAGAGTCAGGAGTTAGATTAATTAAAGAAAAATTTACTGAAGAATAGTTTGCAGTTTCATCAGCAGAAGCCAGCTCACATGGGGTTCGTAGGCCACGCTCCCTCTAACAGTCTCCCCGTCTCCGCCTAACGTACATACAATTTCTGAACAGTTATACTGTTTTCAAGGTCTAACCACGTCATTATTGTCATGTGGAATGATTCTGATTGGTTCTAACAACATGTAATGTAAGCAACTTTCCACACGTAGACAGATAGGAGCACATATCACTAGAAATGCGTAGACTAGTTGTCGCCCAGGCCTAGATTTAGATCACAATGACATCGGAGGTCACAGAAAGGCGTCTCCAGGTCTGGCATCATCTGCAGAAAAGCCCATCTCCAATCCTGGTCTGCACAGATCATGCAACGCATACACACAAAAGCTCCAGAGTTTCCTCAATTTTGAGAACATCTTACCTAACTATCAACAAGGCACTTCTCCAAAACATGCTGATACTACATCTAGTACAGAAGTGAATTTATTCCATTTAGTAAGAAAGGCACATAAAAGAGGTACAGTTTCTCGGAGTCCCCAAAAAGTCACGTAGACCTGACATCCAATGACCCTAAGGTCACTTTAGGAAGACATATAGCTAAACACATGCTGAGGGGTTCTCCCGGGGCCTTGACACACACACCAAGGACAGTTGCCTCTCAGCACGTCTTGACACAGACATCAGAGCTGCACCTAACGAATGTGGATCCAAAAGCACCCAGCAAATAATACTAAAATCTCCAAAATCACTCATTAAATATAGAGAGGTTATAGGTGAACTGATTTATCAAAGGTAAGAAATGGTTATAACTTGATTATCATTGATTCTTATTTTAATATTGATAAAAGAAGAGACCCAGGTATCTGACCTGCCCCATTACTGGTGTTTACATGTGCTGACTTCAATCGGGATCATTTTGTGACATGCACACGCAGTTTTTCTGCCGCAGAGATTCATAACGTTGCCAATTATAGTAGCTAGGGCTGGGCGATATGGCTGAAAACTGTATCACGATTAGTGGTGTAACGGATCACAAAACTCACGGTTCGGATCACACTATGGATCATGAGTCACGGATCGGATCATTTTTCGGATCAGAATAAAAGGGGGAGGAGACAATTTTTTTGCTTTCCATTTATTACATGAAAACTTTTGGTGTTAACCTATAAGGTTTTAACAAAAATAAAATAAATAAATAACCATCTGAATAAATACAATTTTACTCAGTTGTTAAAGTGTAACATGTAAAAAACAACCTGAGATGTGAAAATGGGTCTGAGCTTATTATGACAATTATTTTTTTTTTTTAAAGATTAGGATGTCAACATTCTCAGGGGAGAGAGTAACCTCTCACACTTGTCAGCATTGCAATTCTCTTTGTAGGCCTATACACTATTTTATAGATATCATGTTTAAACGCACAATTAAATAACGTTTTATTGAATTAATTTCTTTATATTTATATAGTCTTTAGATGTATATATTACGTTGCTCATGCAAGTTGCAAAACAGGCTATAGACTTTGTTAAAATAACAAATATTTTAAATTAAAACTTACGATAGACAAAAACCGACTCTTTTTACAAGAAATCCTGCAGGTCATAAAGAACTTTGTTTTTCCACCTCCAAGAAAGGACAGGTGCTCTCCATTATTTCTCCTTGTTTACTTAAAGGCTGTTTTCCTTGCTTTACTCGAGGCAAAAAGCCATCTGAGGCGGCGTTTGTGGATAGTTCGTGTTCCCACTGCGGGAACATGACTATCTCGGAACTAAGATCGAGACTCCCCTACCTTCGGGAAGGCGGAGTCCCCTTACCCATCCCATGATCTAGTGCTATTCCTAACCAGAATAGACCTACTTCTTCGGATGGCCAGGGTGATCTGAGGATTACGTTTAGGGCACACCCGCCGAGTCAGTCTCCGCAGGCCCCTATTCCTTCAGTTCCGCATTCGGTAGAGCTCCCGGGAGAAGTCGCTGGTCCCTCCCACGGGCGGCCAGCGGTGACTTTCGGAGCTCCGGCAGACGAGCAGATGTCGATCGCTGCATCGGAGGGGGAGTTTCAGTCCTCGGAGGATGAGGGTTCGGCTGGGCTACCTCCCTCTGGGAGAGTCGCTTCAGCCGTACCGGACCCCGAGATGACTACTATGCTTGCCCGGGCCGCCGAAAGGGTAGGGCTCGTGTGGAACCCTCCACCGTGTCCCGAACCCTCTAGGTTGGACGATTGGTTCCTCAGGGAGGGTCGCGCTGGTTCTCAGCGTCCCGCCCCGACACCATTCTTCCCGGAGGTGCATGAGGAGATCACGAGGTCGTGGACGGCACCTTTTTCTGCCAGAAACCGGCCGAGTGACTCCTCCCCCCTCACTACCCTCGACAGCGGACCAGCCAAGGGGTACGCGGGTGGAGCGCGCCGTCGATGCAACCGTGTCCGGCGACCGCCTCTAACTGGCGTGGTCACCCGCGTCTCCCGTCCCGAGCCTGTAAGTTCTCCTCCGGTCTGACTGGGAGGGCTTACAAGGCTTGCGGTCAGGCTGCGTCTGCCTTGCATGCCATGGCGTTGCTTCAGGTCCACCAGGCCCAGGCACTCATGGACATGCACAAGGGTCTGCCGTTCAGCTGCCGTTCAGAATGCTAACGCAGAAACGCATCTTCAGGTGCATCCGTCCCCAAGATTGGTTTGCAGCGATTGACCTGAAGGATGTGTACTTTCATGTCTCGATTCTCCCTCGACACAGGCCCTTTCTGCGCTTCGCGTTCGAGGGACGGGCATATCAGTACCGCGTCTTACCCTTCGGCCTGTCCTTTGTGGAGGCGGCCATTGCTCCCATGAGAGAGCATGGTGTTCGCATTCTCAACTACCTCGACGACTGGCTGATCCTTGCCCAGTCACGAGAGCAGTTGTGCGAACACAGGGACAGGGTGCTCAGTCACCTCAGCCAGTTGGGACTTCGGGTCAACTGGGAGAAGAGCAAACTCTGTCCTACACAGAGGATCTCTTTTCTCGGTATGGAGATAGACTCGGTCGCCATGACAGCGTGCCTCACCAAGGAGCGTGTCCAGTCAGTGTTGAACTGCCTGAATTCGTTCAGAGGCAGGACAGCGGCACCACTGAAACATTTTCAGAGGCTCCTGGGGTATATGGCATCCGCAGCCGCAGTAACGCCGTTGGGATTGCTTCATATGAGACCACTTCAACGCTGGCTACACGACGAGTCCCGAGATGGGCGTGGCACAGTGGATCCCTCCGCGTCCAAGTGACTCCAAGGTGCCGCCAAACCTTCAGCCCGTGGTCGGACCCTTCGTTTCTATGGACGGGAGTTCCCCTAGAACAAGTGTCCAGGCATGCTGTTGTCTCCACGGATGCCTCATCCACGGGCTGGGGCTTGCAGTTTCGGGTCTGTGGACGGGGCCTCAACTGCAATGGCATATCAATTGCCTCGAGTTGTTAGCAGTTCGTCTTGCACTCAGCCGCTTCAAAGTTCCGCTCAAAGGCAAGCACGTTCTGGTCCGTACGGACAACACTGCGACCGTAGCGTACATCAACAAACAGGGTGGTCTACGCTCCCGTTGCATGTCACAACTCGCCCGCCATCTCCTCTTATGGAGTCAGAAGCATCTGAGGTCGCTTCGTGCCATTCACATTCCGGGCCTGCTCAATCGTGCAGCCGACGAGCTCTCATGACAGCCAGTGCTCCCGGGAGAGTGGCGACTCCATCCCCAGGCGGTCCAGCTGATCTGGAGTCGTTTCGGGGCCGCACAGGTAGACCTGTTTGCCTCCCCAGAGACGACCCACTGCCAGTGGTTCTATTCGTTGACCGAGGGGACCCTCGGGTTGGATGCCCTGGCACACAGCTGGCCCCGGGGCCAACGCAAATATGCGTTTCCCCCAGTGAGCCTTCTTGCACAAACGCTGTGCAAGGTCAGGGAGGACAAGGAGCAAGTCCTGTTGGTCGCTCCGTATTGGCCCAACCGGACTTGGTTCCCGGAACTAGTGCTCTTCGCGACAGCACCTCCTTGGCCCATTCCTCTGAGGAAGGACCTCCTGACCCTATGGCACCCGCGTCCGGACCTCTGGAAACTCCGGAGGTTCTAGGTGACCTACCGCAAGCGGTAGTTGACACCATCGCTTCCGCTAGAGCTCCCTCTACGAGGCGCCTCTATGCGTTGAAGTGGAACCTGTTCGTCGATTGGTGCTCTTCTCGCCGAGAAGACCCCCGAAGATGTTAGATCAGGTCTGTGCTTTCCTTTCTACAAGATGGGTTGGAGCGAAGGCTGTCTCCCTCCACCATCAAGGTCTATGTTGCCGCTATCGCCGCTAATCATGATCTAGTAGATGAAAAATCTTTAGGTAAGCACGATCTGATCGTCAGGTTCCTGAGGGGGGCGAGGAGACTAAATCCGCCTCGCCCTCCCTCTATACCCTCTTTGGGACTTGTCTTTGGTGCTAACTGCACTGCAGAGAGCGCCCTTCGAGCCTTTGCAGTCAGCAGAGTTAAAAATCTTGTCGTTAAAGACAATACTCCTGACTGCGTTGGCCTCCATCAAAAGGGGGACCTGCAGGCATTTTCGGTCGACGAATCATGCCTGGAATTGGGGCCTGGTAACTCTCATGTGATCATGAGACCCCGGCCTGGATATGTGCCCAAGGTTCCCACTACTCCCTTCCGGGACCAAGTGGTGAGCCTGCAAGCGCTGCCTTTGGAGGAGGCAGACCCAGCCCTAGCTTTTCTCTGTCCCGTCCGTGCTCTCCGGGCTTACTTGGACAGAACGCAAAGCTTCAGGACCTCAGAGCAGCTCTTCGTCTGTTACGGAGGACAGCAGAAGGGAAAGGCTGTCTCCAGTCAGAGGATGGCCCACTGGATAGTGGATGCCAGACGTGCCTTGCCCGCTCGGGTTAAATGCCCACTCCACTAGGGGTGTTGCTTCTTCCTGGGCGCTGGCTCATGGTACCTCGCTGACAGATATTTGTAGAGCTGCGGGCTGGGCAACACCTAACACGTTCGCTATATTTTATAGCCTCCGTGTAGAGCCGGTACCTTCCTGTGTGCTCACTTCCCATAGTCAGTAACACCGAAGTGCCCGTTCTAGTGTCGGCTTGCTGCGCCATTCCCTCCCTCATGGTACGGATACGTGCGCTTATCTGCTCCAGTCGAGTTCCCCAGAACGGCGAACCCTGTTGAGTCCTCCGCAACCCGCGGCAGTCAGACGTGGCGGAGCGTTCGACGCCAGGTCTAACACTCGTATGCATTGCTGGAACTTGTGTTAGGCTGGGTTCCATATGTTGTGACCCCCACGGCGGTCCCATATGTGTATTCTTCCATGGTACGGCTCCCTACGGCGAGCCCGTGTCTTTCCTCTGCCGTCTCAGGAAGGTGTTGTCCCCCTCCTCTAATTGGCCGGGGCCACCCCTGGGACTTCCGTATGTTGTGCTGCCCATGGCCAGCCCATACGTGTATTTTCCACATGTTAACTTCCTCTGGGCATGATGTGGCTTCCACAGCGGCCTTCACAGGCACGCTTTCCCAGCGTTATCCAATACAGTCAGCTGAGTGGGTCTTGCAGAATAGCAGCTTTGACTCTCCCTGCGTGAATTTCCCCACCCGCATCAGATCGGGGTCTGAGGGGTCTGGTAACCCTCATTCCCTGAAGGAGGGAACGGAGACATAAGTCCCGTCGCCACAGTTGCTGTATCATCACTGCATGGCCGAGTCACTCAGTTCGGCTACTCAGTGATAAACAGCGTGCATTTGCTCTCGCTTCCTGTTTATACCCGCAGCGCGGGGCAGAGCGCGAGATGCAAATCTTGCACGCCAATTGTTCATTGGCCGTTCTATATAGCTCGAAGCTGATAGGGGCTCCCAGAAGTGATCCCAATTCGTCAGTACGTCCGACGTACTTCTCCGTTCCCTTCTTCAGGAAACGAGGGTTACCATAAGTAACCGGGACGTTTTCCTGTTTTATCAACAATTTCCTTGCTCGCTGTGGCACTCATTTTCCACTTATCGCTCTACGCCGGTTCTATTACTGAAGAATGAATCCAACACGAGACAATGATGTGGTGCAACCAAACTGATACAGTTACATGATTGGCTATGTTGCTTGGTTACCAGAGAGCGAGTGCCTTTGTTCATGCAACCAAACTTGCTTCGCAACCTCTGGTTTCTTCCAACAAAGAAGAATAAAAATTATTATTAACGCATTTTTTATTGATATCGATTACGTGTCTATCGCGAAACATATTATCGTTTTATCGCCCAGCCCTAATAGTAACTGCGACGTTCGTGGATCAATAGTTCTTTGTTGGTAGTTTTTATATGTAGTATAATGCAGTAGTTTAAACTTATTTATGTCCTATACAATGGCTATTTCAACAGCTGTGAATGATGAATACGGACTCAAAATTAATTAAATTAATTTATTTTGAAAAACACAAAATTAACTATAAAATGCACCCAAATTATTAATAAAAACATAGGATATATACGGTGAAAGCATTCAAGATGTGCTCAGCATCATTACTAGTACTAAACGCATAGATATTTCAGATGATTAAGGCAAGAAACCATAATCACAGAGGTATAAATATTAACAAACGTAATTAAAGTAGACTGTGGGTAATGTTACTTAACCAATTTGAAGCAGTTGTTGAACTTTTATATATATATATATATATTACTTGAAATGAGAAATGTCGACACACATGCTCTCCAGCAGCTTGAATGTTCCCCGTTGCCATGGCAACTCTCACCAGCCACCAGGACTTGAGATACTGTAGCCAGGCTATGTCTGTGTCATTATTCCAACATTATGTTCATAACGTGTTACGAAATAAAACGTTTAATACTTCAGAAAAATGAACTTTCCTCTCTTGTCAAATATAAAACATTAGCCTGGTGTGAGCGCGGCGCTCTTCAGTTGTGGAGGCGTGTACACTGTATATCACGTACACTCAAAGTAATCGGATCAGGTCGGATCATTTTCCGTTTGATCAGTTCATGAAAAGGTTTATCCCACCCCTCTCAAACTGATTACAATTTCATTCGGATTGGACTTTTAAACTGATCACAGTGCTCCATGTATCTGCATAAAAGTGAAAATTTGCATCCTGCATATCAGTCAAGACTGTGACTGTAAATGAGACGTTACTATACCCTCACCTAAAGGATTATTAGGAACACCTGTTCAATGTCTCATTAATGCAATTATCTAATCAACCAATCACATGGCCGTTGCTTCAATGCATTTAGGGGTGTGGTCCTGGTCAAGACAATCTCCTGAACTCCAAACTGAATGTCGGAATGGGAAAGAAAGGTGATTTAAGCAATTTTGAGCGTGGCATGGTTGTTGGTGCCAGACGGGCCGGTCTGAGTATTTCACAATCTGCTCAGTTACTGGGATTTTCACGCACAACCATTTCTAGGGTTTACAAAGAATGGTGTGAAAAGGGAAACACATCCAGTATGCGGCCGTCCTGTGGGCCAAAATGCCTTGTTGATGCTAGAGGTCAGAGGAGAATGGGCCGACAGATTCAAGCTGATAGAAGAGCAACTTTGACTGAAATAACCACTCGTTACAACCGAGGTATGCAGCAAAGCATTTGTGAAGCCACAACACGCACAACCTTGAGGCGGATGGGCTACAACAGCAGAAGACCCCACCGGGTACCACTCATCTCCACTACAAATAGGAAAAAGAGGCTACAATTTGCACCAGCTCACCAAAATTGGACAGTTGAAGACTGGAAAAATGTTGCCTGGTCTGATGAGTCAGGATTTCTGTTGAGACATTCAGATGGTAGAGTCAGAATTTGGCGTAAACAGAATGAGAACATGGATCCATCATGCCTTGTTACCACTGTGCAGGCTGGTGGTGGTGGTGTAATGGTGTGGGGGATGTTTTCTTGGCACACTTTAGGCCCCTTAGTGCCAATTGGGCATGGTTTAAATGCCACGGCCTACCTGAGCATTGTTTCTGACCATGTCCATCCCTTTATGAGCACCATGTGCCCATCCTCTGATGGCTACTTCCAGCAGGATAATGCCCCATGGCACAAAGCTCCAATCATTTCAAATTGGTTTCTTGAACATGACAATGAGTTCACTGGACTAAAATGGCCCCCACAGTCCCCAGATCTCAACCCAATAGAGCATCTTTGGGATGTGGTGGAACGGGAGCTTCGTGCCCTGGATGTGCATCCCACAAATCTCCATCAACTGCAAGATGCTCTCCTATCAATATGGGCCAACATTTCTAAAGAATGCTTTCAGCTCCTTGTTGAATCAATGCCACGTAGAATTAAGGCAGTTCTGAAGGCCAAAGGGGGTCAAACACAGTATTAGTGGTGCTCCTAATAATCCTTTAGGTGAGTGTATATTCACGTAGAAAACAGCTGTTACTAAATATTTCAGTATTACCACCCCAAGCGTTTGAATGTTAGTGTGTGTGTTTACGTGGCATTGTAGCGGTGACGCGAGTGTGTGTGTGTGCTTCTCTCTTCCAGCGGTGACCTGCGCCGCTCCTCCCAGCGTCTCTAACGGAGAGGTGGAGGGGTCAGTGTTCGCTTGGGGCACGAGCGTGAGCTACCGCTGCCTGATGGGATACGAGCTGTCCTTCCCCGCCGTCCTCACGTGTGTCGCCAACGGCTCCTGGAGCGGAGAGCTTCCTCTGTGTCTGCGTGAGTATCGCCAGCTGAAGGAACACATCAGCACACACTGGGCCACTTCATTTGTGTTGTAGTCTATTAGCCATAATAAGAACATATTCAGTGCATATGATTATATATCACTTGTCCCTAAAGGCATCCCCTACTCCTTTAATTCACTATATTCAATTTCAATCCATAAATTCAGTTTCAATCCATAATCCATAATCTATATATTCAGTTTCAATCCATAATCCATAATCTATATATTCAGTTCCATTCTATATATTCAGTTTCAATCCATATATTCAATTTCAGTCCATATATTCAGTTTCAATCCATAATCTATATATTCAGTTTCAATCCATAATCTATATATTCAGTTTCAATCCATATATTCAGTTCCATTCTATATATTCAGTTCCATTCCATATATTCAGTTTCAATCCATAATCCATATTCTATATATTCAGTTCCATTCTATATATTTAATTTCAATCCATATATTCAATTTCAATCCATATATTCAGTTTCAATCCATAATCTATATATTCAATTAAAATCCATATATTCAGTTTCAATCCATATATTCAGTTTCAATCCATAATCCATATTCTATATATTCAGTCCCATTCCATATATTCAATTTCAGTCCATATATTCAATTTCAATCCATAATCCATAATCTATATATTCAGTTTCAATCCATATATTCAGTTCCATTCCATATATTCAGTTCCATTCTATATATTCAGTTCCATTCCATATATTCAATTTCAATCCATAATCCATAATCTATATATTCAGTTTCAATCCATATATTCAATTTCAGTCCATATATTCAGTTTCAATCCATATATTCAGTTCCATTCCATATATTCAGTTCCATTCCATATATTCAGTTCCATTCCATATATTCAATTTCAATCCATAATCCATAATCTATATATTCAGTTTCAATCCATATATTCAGTTCCATTCCATATATTCAGTTCCATTCCATATATTCAATTTCAATCCATAATCTATATATTCAGTTTCAATCCATATATTCAGTTCCATTCCATATATTCAGTTCCATTCTATATATTCAGTTCCATTCTATATATTCAGTTCCATTCCATATATTCAATTTCAATCCATAATCTATATATTCAGTTTCAATCCATATATTCAGTTCCATTCCATATATTCAGTTCCATTCTATATATTCAGTTCCATTCCATATATTCAGTTCCATTCTATATATTCAGTTCCATTCCATATATTCAGTTCCATTCCATATATTCAATTTCAATCCATAATCTATATATTCAGTTTCAATCCATATATTCAGTTCCATTCCATATATTCAGTTCCATTCTATATATTCAGTTCCATTCTATATATTCAGTTCCATTCCATATATTCAATTTCAATCCATAATCTATATATTCAGTTCCATTCCATATATTCAATTTCAATCCATAATCCATAATCTATATATTCAGTTTCAATCCATATATTCAATTTCAGTCCATATATTCAGTTTCAATCCATAATCTATATATTCAGTTTCAATCCATATATTCAATTTCAGTCCATATATTCAGTTCCATTCTATATATTCAGTTCCATTCTATATATTCAGTTCCATTCCATATATTCAATTTCAATCCATAATCCATAATCTATATATTCAGTTTCAATCCATATATTCAGTTCCATTCCATATATTCAGTTCCATTCCATATATTCAGTTTCATTCCATATATTCAGTTTAATTGCATATATTCAGAGTTCCCTAAAGGTCTCCACTGCTCCTAACCCTCTTTCAGTTCTTGCCAAAACTCTGAGCTGCTGTCTGTGCAGAGAGCCATTCTGATTGGCTGCTGACTGGTTAAAAAAGCATGAGTCTCTCTCTCTCTCTCTCTCTCTCTCTCTCTCTCTCTCTCTCTCTCTCTCTCTCTCTCTCTCTCTCTCTCTCTCTCTCTCTCTCTCTCTCTCTCTCTCTCTCTCTCTCTCTCTCTCTCTCTCTCTCTCTCTCTCTCTCTCTCTCTCTCTCTCTCTCTCTGTCACAGTGATTTCTCAAGACCCCATTTCAGTGATACCTGTCAGACATTTCATACATACTGATGCGAAACATGTATCTTACAGCCCCTTTACATGAGCCACCAGATCCTGACATTCAGAGTGAGAACAGAGAGCGTCACACACACACACCCAGAGAGTTTGATGCACTTCATCCGTTTCATATATCATTCTTAAATAGTGAGATAAGTGCATGACAAATTGTAGTGTGTCTAATGCAATAGTAGTGGACTGCCAAAGATGCATTAATATTTCTAGTGATTTTGGACACATGTATCTGTGCATGAGTTATGAGTTTAGCTATAGGCCAAAGCTTGCTTATCATTGTCTGCACATATACTCAATTATGGACGTGCATATATTCAGTTCCATTCCATATATTCAGTTCCATTCCATATATTCAGTTCCATTCCATATATTCAGTTCCATTCCATATATTCAGTTCCATTCCATATATTCAGTTTCAATATTTTAACATTTGCATGGAAGCCCATTTCTGCCACATGAGAAAAAAATCATGCTCTGATAAATCATAATTATGACAACAACAAAAATGAAATTGTAACATTTTATGTCTTAATCATGAAAAAAAAAATGTTAAGTCATAATTATGACAAAAAAGATGAAATTATAACATTTTATATCTTAATTATGACAACAAATATGAAATTATGACACGTTAAGTCATAATTATGACAAAAAAAGATGAAATTATAACATTTTGTCTTATGACAAAAACAATGAAATTATAAAATGTTATGTCTTAATTATGACAAAAATATGAAATTATGACATGTTAAGTCATAATTATGACAAAAAATATGAAATTGTAACTTTTTATGTCTTAATCATGACAAAAAAGATGAAATTATGACACGTTAAGTCATAATTATGACAAAAAAGATGAAATTATGACACGTTAAGTCATAATTATGACAAAAAAGATGAAATTATAACATTTTATATCTTAATTATGACAACAAATATGAAATTATGACACGTTAAGTCATAATTATGACAAAAAAGATGAAATTATGACACGTTAAGTCATAATTATGACAAAAAAGATGAAATTATGACACGTTAAGTCATAATTATGACAAAAAAGATGAAATTATAACATTTTGTCTTATGACAAAAACAATGAAATTATAAAATGTTAAGTCATAATTATGACAAAAAATATGAAATTGTAACATTTTATGTCTTAATCATGACAAAAAATATGAAATTGTAACATTTTATGTCTTAATCATGACAAAAAATATGAAATGATGACATGCTAAGTCATAATTATGACAAAATCGATTAAATTATAACATTTTATATCTTAATTATGACAACAAATATGAAATTATGACACG
The DNA here is from genome assembly GCA_023566225.1 of Romanogobio albipinnatus. Classification (NCBI taxonomy): domain Eukaryota; kingdom Metazoa; phylum Chordata; class Actinopteri; order Cypriniformes; family Gobionidae; genus Romanogobio; species Romanogobio albipinnatus. Next base: position 52,642,576 of record CM042252.1, on the reverse strand, counting down.
TTAAGCCATAATTATGAGATGAAAAGTTGATATGATTAAAAATGTGAAATTGTATTTAAGAAAGTTGAAATTATTACTTAGTCAATTATTACTTATTGTACTTGTACTGTATTGTACTTGACATACTAAATTAAATTAAATTATGACTTACTAAATTGAAATTATGACTTAAAAAGTTGAAATTATGACTTCAAAGTCAATGAAGAGATTAAAAATTCAAAATTATGGCATACTTAATCGAAATTATTACTTAAAAAGTCAAAATTAATGTTGAAATTTTGAATGAAAAAGTTGATATTATTATTAAAAACTAAATTATGAGATATTTTAAAATGTTGAAATTGTCTAAATCAAAGCGATGAGATTAAAAAATCGAAATTATGACTCAAATTAGGATTTAAATCAAAATGAGTTTGAAAAGTTGAAATAATGACTTATCATTATCATTACTTATGATTACAGTTTTTTTATTATGACAAGTTGAAATGGACTTTTTTGTCAAAATTATGATTTTAAAATGAGTTTTAAAAAAATTAATTATGACTTGAAAAGATGAAATTATGACTTAAATTATGATTTAAAAAGTTGAAATTATGACTTGAAAGAAATTATGACTTGAAAAGATGAAATTATGACTTGAAAAGATGAAATTATGACTTAAATTATGATTTAAAAAATTGAAATTATGACTTGAAAAGATGAAATTATGACCTGAAAAGATTAAATTATGACTTATGATTTAAAAAGTTAAAATTATGACTTGAAAAAATTAAATTATGATTTGGGTCAAAATTATGAGATTAAATTTGTTTTAAATTATGAGTTAAAAGTCCAAATTATGATTTAAAAAGTTGAAATTGTGTCTTCAAAGTCAAATGATGAGATTAAAAAGGGCTAAATTATGATTTAAATGATGACAAAGTCAAAATGAGTTTAAAAAGCTGACATAATTACTTAAAAGACTAAATTGACCAATGGAAATTGATTTAAAAATATTAAATTGACAAAAATCTAAATTATGAGATAAAATTCTGAAGTTAGAAGTCAAAAATGATGTCCATTTATATTTTTTTATCTCAGAATTATGATTTACCAGAGCATGATTGATTCTTCTAGATTTGGGACGCAGACATGATATATATTCATATAATGAAAAAAGGCTCATATACACCGATCAGGCATAACATTATGACCACTGATTGTCTCTACATCTCCTGTTAGTGGGTGGGGTATATTAGGCAGCAAGTGAACATGTTGTCCTCAGAGTTGATGTGTTAGAAGCAGGAGAAATGGGCAAGCGTGAGGATTTGAGCGAGTTTGACAAGGGCCAGATTGTGACGGCTGGACGACTGGGATTGAACTCCAGCAAACATGCTCTGTAAACTACACAACTCATCCGTTTCTTCCTCTGGTTCTGTTGAATGGATGTGCCTCTGCTCTGTACAGGTGCTCGAGCGCGTGCGCAGGACACAGATAAACTGGGAGCAATCCCAGATTGTCAGTTTTTAGTGCTGATAAGGCATAAATCGTAACTCATTCTTGCAGGATCTGCCAGCGCGACAAGATTAGAGCCGTGCTAATACACACTTCGACGAGCAGCGATCAGACACACATTAAAGCCTCACCTCAGGGATCCGGATCAACACCGGCTGACACTTTCCAGGAATACTGTGGGAAATAAAGGCCTTTCCCTTCATTTTCAACAAATGATTAGTGCAGAGAGGTGCGGAAAATAATCTGAGGTGGTCAAAATAAATATTAGATATATTTTCTGTTGATTTTTAGGACTTCAGCAACCCTGATGTTTGGCATTTTTCTGCATTTAAGAAAAGAAAAAAAAATTCAGGGTTATAGACATGTCCCAAAAATGAACAGAAAATATACAACATATTCAATTATACAAAATTTAAAAAATAAATAAAAATTAAATATATAAAATTAAATGTACAACCTGAAAATAATAAAAAAAAAAATCAATTATAATAAAAAAACTGAAAATAATCAATTAAATGTACAATCTGAAAATAATAATAAAAAAAATTTAAAAAGCTGAAAATATTAAATTAAATATTTATTTATTTATTTGTATTATTATTTACATGTTGTATATTTTCTGTTTATTTTTGTGATGTCTACAAACCTGATTTTTGATATTTTTCTGCATTAAATAAAAAACAGAAAATAGGGGGGAAATGACAAAAATGAACAGAAAATATACAACCTGTAAATAATAATAATAAAATAATAATAATACAAATAAATAAATAACTGATTTTTAAACAAAAATAAATAAATACATAAAAAACTGAAAATATTTAATTAAATGTTTAAACTGAAAATAATATATATATATTTCTTTTAAACGAAAATGTTTAATTAAATGTTTATTTATGTATTATTATTTAATTATTATTATTTACAGGTTGTATATTTTCTGTTCATTTTTGGGACCCTGATTTTTGACATTTTTCTGCGCTAAATAAAAAAACAGATAATATACATCCTGTAAATAATAATAATTTAAAAATTAATAATAATCATAAAAATAAATAAATAACTGAAATTTTAAAATAAATAAATAAATAAAAAACAGAAAATATTAAATGAAATGTTCAACCTGAAAAAAACTATACAAAATAAATAAATAATGTTTTTTAATTTATTTTATTATTATTTTATTTATAATTATATTTTTATTATTATTATTTTCAGATTTAGCCCTTTAAAGTACTTTTAGAGTGATCAGTGAAGGGTCATGTGACACTGAAGACTGCAGTAATGATGATTTGATCACAGGAATAAATGACACTTTACTGTATATTCACACAGAGAACAGATGATCTACATTATAATAATATTTCACTATTTTACTGTATTTATGATCAAATAAATGCAGCCTCGGTTTTTATCCCAAATGTTCATGTTTGGTTAATTTTATGTTAGATAATATGTTATCTTGCAGACAGTATCCAACAAGAAAATGTGCCTCTAATGCTTTAAAGAGTAATGTAGCACCAAAGCGTGTCATATTGATAGAACGAGGTGAATATTAAAGCGTGCGATCTGCCATCAGTAGATGCTCTGGATATATTTAATGCGCTCAGGAGCTGCGCTGGGAACTCAGATCTGCTCCTGTTGTGTGTTTGCTGCTCCTCTAAAGCATTGTATTATTCATCAAGGACCGTTCTTCTGACACCGGGCCTGACGGGTCTCCACGTCTGATTATTATGCATAACTTGCTCTAGCCTAGAGCTGTTGAAATTATTTTTTCTGTGGAAGAAAGAAAAAAAAAACGTTCTCCGTGCATCACAGATTCTGTGGCCTGCCGTTGCTTGTGGAATATATAATGATAAAGTGAGTCTTTATATGTTGAGGCTGTTTGCATCGTTACTTTATATGCTTATATATGCCTTCCATCAGTGTCCAGTACAGAAATTCAGAGACCGGAAGAACCTGTAAAGTTCTGTGACAGCTGTAATAGATCCACAGGTCGTCCACCCATGACTGGTCATAATGTTTTGGCTCGTCAGTGAACGTTAAAGGATCAGAACCGATTTTTTGTAAATTGCAGTTTTAAATTGTAAAATTAATGATCAATTATTAATTCGCAATAAATGTAATGTGTATATATATATATATATATTAGGGCTGTCAAAAGATTAATCACGATTAATCACATCCAAAATAAAAGTTTGTGTTTACATAATATATGTGTGTGAACTGTGTATAATTATTATTTATATATAAAAACACACACAAGCATGTATATATTTAAGAAAAATGTATTATATTTATATATAAAATATTTATATTTATATATAATATAAATTATATAAATGTATACAGTATATACATGCAAATATTTCTTAAATATATACATGAATATTTATATAAACATAATAATTATACAGAGTACACACAAATATATTATGTAAACACAAACTTTTATTTTGGATGTGATTAATCGTGATTCATCTTTTGACAGCACTAATATATATATATATTTTGAGGATTCATTTCATTAATAAAAATATCAATAGAACAGGATTTTGTTTAAAATAGAATCTTTTGTAACATTATAAATATATTTACTGTACAATTTAATGCAGCATTTCTGAATAAAAATATTAATTAAATTTTTTGGCAATTTAAAATAAAATAAATCTTACATACCCCAAACTTTTGAGTGGTACTGTATCACAAAAATATTAATTAGTCATAATTTTGTATAATTGTTTTTAAAACATCTTTGATCTTTTGATCAGTTTAATGCATCCTTGCTGAATAAAAGTATTAATTAAAATGATAAAATTTATATTTTAGTGATTGTAAGATTAAAATAAAATCTTACATACCCCAAACTTGTACTGTAATACAAAAAATATGAATTAATCATATATTTGTATAATTAAAAAAAACGTCTCGGTTACGTATGGTAACCCTCGTTCCCTGAAGGAGGGAACGGAGACGTACGCCGGATGTACCGACGAATTGGGATCACTTCAGGGAGCCCCTATCAGCTTCGAGATATGGAATTTGCATCTCGCGCTCCGCCCCACGCCGCGGGTATAAAGCGGAAGCGAGAGCAACACACAGTTGTTTTTCGCTGAGGAGCCGAACTGAGTGGCTCGGCCATGCAGTGATGGTACAGCAACTGTGGCGACGGGACGTATGTCTCCGTTCCCTCCTTTAAGGGAACAAGGGTTACCATACATAACCGAGACGTTCCCTTTCAGTCGGTCATGTTCGACGTACGTCGGACGTACCGACGAATTGGGATCCCTTTGGAAAACGCCACAGTTACTACCACTTCCAGTGCCCAGCGAAGAGCCCCTCAGACCCCGTCTGTTCCGGGCGGGAAAACTCATGCAGGGAGAGTCGCACTGCTGTTCCGCAAGACCTACTCAGCAGACCTTTATTGGATAATGCTGGGAAAGCGTGCCCGGAAGGGCCACTGCGGAAGCCACATTATGCCCTGGGGGAGTTAACATGTGGAGAATACACGTATGGACTGGCCTTGGGCAGTGCAACATACGGAAGTCCCAGGGGTGGCCCCGGCCAATTCGGCGGGGGAACAACACCGTACTGGGACGGCAGAGGAGCTCTGCCGAGGGAAAGACACAAGCTCACCGTAGGGAGCTGTACCGTGGAAGAATACACATATGGGACCGCCGTAGGGGTCGCAACATACGGAACCCAGCCTAACACAAGTTCCACCAATGCATACGAGTGTTAAACCTGGCGTCAGATGCTCCGCCACGTCCGACTGCCGCGGGTTGCGGAGGACTCGACAGGGTTTGCCTAACCTTAGGGGAACTCGACTGGAGCAGATAAGCGCATGTATCCGTTCCATGGGGAAGGGAATGGCGCAGCAAGCTGACACTAGAACGGGCACTCCGGTGTTACTGACTATGGGAAGTGAGCACACAGTAAGGTACCGGCTCTACACGGAGGCAATAGAATCTAGCGAACATGTTAGGTGTCGCCCAGCCCGCAGCTCTACAAATATCTGTCAGCGAGGCGCCACGAGCCAACGCCCAGGAAGAAGCTACACCCCTAGTGGAGTGAGCTCTAACCCGAGCGGGCAGGGCACGCCTTGCGCTTCATTCGCCAAGACGATGGCATCCACTATCCAGTGGGCCATCCTCTGATTGGAGACAGCCTTTCCCTTCTGCTGTCCTCCGTAACAGACGAAGAGCTGCTCTGAGGTTCTGAAGCTTTGCGTTCTGTAAACATAAGTCCGGAGAGCACGGACGGACAGAGAAAAGCCAGGGCTGGGTCTGCCTCCTCCGAAGGCAGCGCTTGCAGGCTCACCACCTGGTCCCGGAAGGGAGTGGTGGAAACCGTGGGCACATATCCAGGCCGGGGTCTCAGGGTTACATGAGAGTTACCGGGCCCGAACTCCAGGCACAATTTGTCGACCGAAAATGCCTGCAGGTCCCCTACCCTCTTGATAGAGGCCAATGCAGTCAGGAGTATTGTCTTTAGGGACAGGATTTTCAACTCTGCCGACTGTAAAGGCTCATAGGGCGCTCTCTGTAGTGCGGTTAGAACCAGAGTTAAGTCCCAAGAGGGTATAGAGGGAGGGCGAGGCGGATTTAGTCTCCTCGCCCCCCTCAGAAACCTGACGATCAGATCGTGCTTCCCAACAGACTTACCATCTACCATGTCATGGTTTGCGGCGATAGTGGCAACATAGACCTTGAGGGTGGAGGGAGACAGCCTTCGCTCCAACCCATCTTGTAGGAAGGAAAGTACTGAATTGATCGAGCATCTCCGGGGGTCTTCTCGGCGAGAAGAACACCAATCGACGAACAGGTTCCACTTCAACGCATAGAGGTGCCTCGTAGAGGGAGCTATAGCGGAAGTGATGGTGTCTACCACATTCTGTGGCAGGCCACCTAGAACCTCCGCGTCCCGTCCAGGGACCAAACATGGAGTTTCCAGAGGTCCGGACGCGGGTGCCAAAGGGTTCCCCGTCTCTGAGTCAGGAGGTCCTTCCTCAGAGGAATGGGCCAAGGAGATGCTGTCGCGAGGAGCACTAGTTCCGGGAACCAAGTCCTGTTGGGCCAGTACGGAGCGACCAACAGGACTTGCTCCTCGTCCTCCCTGACTTTGCACAGTGTCTGTGCGAGAAGGCTCACTGGGGGAAACGCATATTTGCGCAGGTCCCTGGGCCAGCTGTGTGCCAGGGCATCCGAGCCGAGGGTCCCCTCGGTCAGGGAATAAAACAACTGGCAATGGGTCGAGTCCGGGGCGGCGAACAGGTCTACCTGTGCGGCCCGAAGTGACTCCAGATCAGCTGGACCGCCTGGGGATGGAGTCTCCACTCTCCCGGGAGCACTGGTAACCGCGACAGCTCGTCGGCCGCACAGTTGAGCAGGCCCGGAATGTGACTGGCCCGAAGCGACCTCAGATGCTTCTGACTCCATAAGAGGAGATGGCGGGCGAGTTGTGACATGCGACGGAAGCGTAGACCACCCTGTTTGTTGACATACGCAACGGCCGCAGTGTTGTCCGTAGGGACCAGAACTCGGTCCGGGACTCGGTCGTGTAGCCAGCGTTGAAGCGGTCTCATATGAAGCAATCCGAGCAGCGTTACCGCGGCCGCGGATGCCATATGCCCCAGGAGCCTCTGAAAGTGTTTCAGTGGTACCGCTGTCCTGCATTTGAACGGTTCAAGCAGTTCAACACTGACTGGACGCGCTCCTCAGTGAGGCGCGCTGTCAGGGCGACCGAATCCAGCTCCATCCCGAGAAAAGAGATCCTCTGCGCGGGGCAGAGTTTGCCCTTCTCCCATTTGACTCGAAGCCCCAACTGGCTGAGGTGCCGAAGCACCATGTCCCTGTGTTCGCACAACTGCTCTCGCGACTGGGCAAGGATCAGCCAGTCGTCGAGATAGTTGAGGATGCGAACACCATGCTCTCTCATGGGAGCAATGGCCGCCTCCGCGACTTTCGTGAAGACACGGGGCGACAGGGACAGGCCGAATGGTAGGACTCTTAACTGATATGCCCGTCCCTCGAACGCAAACCGTAGGAACGGCCTGTGTCGAGGGAGAATCGAGACATGAAAGTACGCGTCCTTCAGGTTGATCACTGCAAACCAATCTTGGGGACGGATGCACCTGAAGATGCGTTTCTGCGTTAGCATTCTGAACGGCAGCCTGTGAAGGGACCGGTTCAAGAACCGCAGGTCCAAGATCGGTCGTAACACCTTTCTTGGGCACAATGAAGTACGGGCTGTAAAACCCTGACTTCATATCGGCTGGAGGGACCGGCTCTATCGCGTCCTTCGCCAGCAGGACAGCGATCTCCGCCCGTAGGACAGGGGCATCCGCCTTCGCCATGGAGGTGAAGTGGATGCCTCTAAACTTGGGGGGGACGCCGGGCGAACTAAATCGCGTAGCCGAGTCTGATGGTACGGATGAGCCAGCAAGGCGGGCTGGGGAGAGCTAGCCAGGCCCCCAGAGGCCGCGCAAGCGGGATCATCGGCACCACCGATGTACCCGGGGCGGGGCAGCGTAGCGGCATGCAGGGACCCGACTCGGACGGGAGCCGCCCGAAGTGGGGTCTGAGTGTGCTGCGCAACACTTACCTGCTTCCGCTGAGGGGATGTGTGAGTGTGGGAAGGCCGCTTGTGTGCATCCCCACAGCCAGCATCCCCTGCTGGCGATTGGAGAGGCGCTTGAGGGTGACAAGGCATGGGAGCGTTGAACACCGCCAAGCGAGCTCTCTTGGGACCCAGATATATTGGAAACTGCTCTTTTTTTGAGAATTTGAGTGCCGCTGGCACTGGGGCCATAAACTGGGGAACATAAATAAAATAAAAACTCAGGATTCTCCCCCGGCCCTCCTCCGGGGGAAGGAGTGGAGCTGCGGCCATCTCCTGTAGAGCAGTTTCCTCCATCTCTGGGTGGCCCGTCTCAGGGTCGCTTGCGACGGCACTTGCCACCTGGTCCTTCCCACGACCGGCTCCACGCCGACACCCAGGTGGAGGCTGCTGCTGGGCTTTGGCGGGAGCGGAGGCGGCGGCGGGTGGACGTCCTCGGTGATGAGCAGCCGGAGGCGCTGCGGCCGGTGGCGGGGTGGAGGCAGCAGCGGGCCGCCGGGGCAGGATGTGTTTAATCGCCTCCGTCTGCTTCTGGGCGGCCGAGAACTGCTGGGCAAAGCTCTTGACCGCGTCGACAAACAACCCGGCCGTGGAGATGGGGGAGTCCAGGAACCGATATTTATCGGTCTCCCTCATGTCGGCCAGGTTGAGCCAGAGATGCCGCTCCTGGACCACGCTGAGAACCAGTGCAACCCACCCTGAGAAACCAATCATCCAACCTAGAAGGCTCGAGATGTGGTGGAGGGTTCCACTCAAACCCAACCTTTTCGGCGGCCCGGGAAAGCATAGCCGTCAACTCCGGGTCCGACTCGACCGTTGCCACTCTCCCAGACGGAGGCAGTACGGCCGAATCTTCATCCCCAGAGGACTGGAACTCCCCCTTCGATGCAGCGATCGACATCTGATCGTCTGCTGGAGCCCCGAAAGTCACCGCTGGACGCCCATGGGAGGGGCCAGCGGGTTCTCCCGGAAACTCTACCGGTTGCGACGCTTGTGAGGGATCAGGGGCCCGCGGAGGTTCGCTCGGCGGGTTTGCCCTGAACGTAATCCTCAGGTCACCCCGGCCATCCGTCGAATTAGGTCTATTCTGCGGTGCAGGAATAGCACTAGATCGAGGTATGGGTAGGGGGACTCCGCCTTCCCGAAGGTAGTGGGAACACGAACTATCCACAAACGCTGCCTCAGCGTGCAGGATGCCCAAACACGGGATGCAGCGATTGTGACCGTCAGCAGGCGATAGGGAACGACCGCATCCAGAAACGCACAGGTGGAATGACATCTTGAAAAAGACGCAGTGTCACACCCGTGTACTCTTTTGTGAGGAAACGCTCTTAGTGCTGAAGCACCCAGGGATAACCGCGGCAGAACATAGGGAAAAGGTGCAGCCTGTGTCTGCACTCACTGTTTGGAACGCCCTCACCAAACCAACTCTCAGAAATTTCTGTGGTTGCTGTGAGAACAGCAGTTTTTGCTGCATGCAGCGGTGAGCACGCAGTCTCGCAGTTCACACGCCGTCTCGCCAACACAGCGTCCGCACGTCCTCCTTTCTCTCTCTTGCTGGTAAAGCGAATTCTTTTGAAGAATTGCATCTGCTCTTCGAATTAAACGCCAGTTCGGCTCCGAAGTGAATGACAACTGCGTGTTGCTCTCGCTTCCGCTTTATACCCGCAGTGCTGGGCGGAGCGCAAGATGCAAATCTCGCACGCCAATGGCCATTGGCCTGTTCTCTATATCTCGAAGCTGATAGGGGCTCCCTGAAGTGTTCCCAATTCGTCGGTACGTCCGACGTACGTCGAACATGACCGACTGAAAGGGAACACATTTTAAAACTTTAAATTTACAGTTTGTTCTGTAAATATGTTTACTGTATTGTAACATTATAAATATCTTTACTGTCTCTTTTGATCAGTTTAATGCAGTAAAAGTATTCATTAAAATGATTAAATTATTTTTTTTATTAAAAAATAACTTGCATACTCCCAAACTTTTGAGTAATTTGTATCACAAAAATATTAATCAGTAATTTTTACAGTTTAAAACTGTAAATTTACTGGTTGTTCTGTAAATATGTTTACATTTTACTGTATTTTTACGGTATTTTAACATTTAACAATAAATATAAAAAATCTAACTTTTGAGTGGTACTGCATCACAAAAATATTAATGAGTCGGGGGTTTTTTGTTTAACAGTTTTTTTAAACCATTTAAAACTGTAAATGTAAAGTTTGTTCTGTAATGTTTACATTTTACTGTATTGTAACATTATAAATATATTTATAAAGTCTCTTTTGATCAATTTAATGCATCCTTTCTGAATAAAAGTATTATTTAAAATGATAACATTAAAATTTTATCGATTTTAAAATTTAAAGAAAATATTACATACCCTGAAATGTTTGTGTGGTACTGTATCACAAAAATATTAATCAGTGTTTTTTTTTTTTTTGTAAAATACAATTTTTTAAAACAGTTAAAAACCTTTAAACATTCAGTTTGTTCTCTAAATATGTTTACATTTTACTGTATATTTACTGTATTGTAACAATATAAATATATTTACTGTCTCTTTTGATCAATTTAATGCAGCCTTTCTGAATTAAAGTAATCATTAAAATGATACTTACAAAATAAAATACTCCCAAACGTTTGAGTATCACAAAAATATTTTTACAGTAAATGAGTTCTGTAAATATGTTATGTAAATTTTATGACACAGACGAAAATGAAAAGACTACAGTCAAAGCTCATCTTTAGGGGGGTATTTTCAAATAATCTACTGCCCACTGACATGGTTTTCAAAGCTTTTTATTATACAATTTTTTTGGCCTTAAACTTATTAAAAATGCACATATGTAGATCAGAGAAATCAAAATGTTTAACCCCCTTAACTACCTCAGATTTTTGACCGCACTGATTTTAAAAAACCCTGTGAACTGTAAAGTATTTCTCTTTGTTTGAATAACTACTCAACCCTACCTTACACATTAATACTGGAAAAAGAGCCCTTTTGGTGTAAAATTGTCCCGTGCAATTTTGAATGACCATTCACCGTAAATAAAGGCTCCCCCTCCCTACAAAAGCCCATTTAAAGGATTAGTTCACTTTTAAATAAACTTTTGCTGATAATTTCCTCACCCCCATGTCATTCAAGATGTCCATGTCTTTCTTTCTTCAGTTGAAAAGAAATGAAGGTTTTTGATGAAAACATTCCAGGATATTTCTCCATATAATGGACTTCAATGGGCTCCAAACGGTTCAAGGTCCAAATGACAGTTTCAGTGCAGCTTCAAAGGGCTTTAAACGACACCAGACGATGAATAAGGGTCTTATCTAGCCAAACCATCAGTTTCTGTGAGAAACCCAGCAGTATTTATGCTATTATTTTACCTCTTATCAGACGAACGTGATCATCTCTGAGCTCAGCCATAACTTCCGCTAAGTGAGGTCAAATGCGAGCGTGGTCATAGATATATCGATCGTAGATTCCTCATTCTACTGATCCGTGCAGGCGCTAATGAGGCATCTACGTATATACATCTATGCATGGGCGTCGGAACCATTGTGTGTGTGCGTGACAAGACCCACCCACTTTTTACGATCAATGATATTGGACCCACTCACTTTTATCTTCTCTAACATTCAGCACGTCTGTTTCCCTACCCCTAATCGATAAACACTTATTATTAAACACATGTTAGATGCGTTATTTTTCACTTTTCTAATATTTTCTTAATTTTTATTGAAAATAAATGCCTTTCCAATCTGATATGTGATGGGAAAAGGGAGAAGATTGAGCTCGGCGAAAGGCAGACGCGAACCGCGGGTCGATTTGAGTCAAAATTATATGCCGTGTGTCTTACCCCTACACTACTGACGACCTCAAGAATATGGCGATTTTTTTGGTGATACGTTTAGCAAGCGTAATTGGCATCTACTCCATTAAAACATTTCTGAGGACCCACCCACATTTTTTTTGCTTCCGACGCCCATGTATCTATGACCAGGCTCATATTTGACCTCACTTAGCGGAAGTTATGGCGGAGCTCAGAGATGATCACGTTCGTCTGATAAGAGGTAAAATAATAGCATAAATACTGCTGGGTTTCTCACAGAAACTGATGGTTTGGCTAGATAAGACCCTTATTCATCGTCTGGTGTCGTTTAAAGCTGCACTGAAACTGTCATTTGGACCTTGAACCGTTTGGAGCCCATTGAAGTCCATTATATGGAGAAATATCCTGGAATATTTTTATCATAAACCTTAATTTCTTTTCTTAAGAAAGAAAGACATGGACATCTTGGATGACATGGGGGTGAGTAGATTATCAGCAAAAGTTTATTTAAAAGTGAACTAATCCTTTAAATGGTCCCGTTCTTGGTGTTTTTTTGAAGCTTTGATTGTGTTTACAGTGTGCAATATAACATGTGTTCATGTTTCGCGTGTAAAAAAAACAGTATTTTTCACACAATTTACTGATCTGTACACCGCTGTTCTCACGGTCCTAAAAACGGCTGATGAGTTCCTTTATTCTATGAAGTCCCTCCTTCAGAAATACGTAACGAGTTCTGATTGTGCCAGCGGTTCCTGTGTTGTGATTGGACAGCAGCTTAGCGCACGTGGAAAGGTCACGCCTCTTAACGGGAGATGTATGCGCTCAATGATCTCTACAGCGTCCCTGGGAAAGCCAAACAAAGGTGATTTGACTCCGGGATGAAAATAACAGCATCTCGACGACATGGCGACAAACACACTCAAACGCAGCACTTCCTTTTCTCCACGCAACACGTCCTCTTCTCCACGTGGGACAGCAACAAGACCACGCCCCCTTTTTTCGCGTAGTCTTGTGGGCGGAGGTTAGTCTGTTCTACTGACGTCATTAATGAAGGAAGTACCAGGATGTAGTCCAAGCCGGCCGTTCGCTGTAGGCTTTGAAAGGGAACTTCTGTTAAATAAAATATCTCGCTTGGCATTGAACTTTGAGCTTTATAATTTTACAGGTATTATTTATGCTCTAACAGCAACATTACACACTAACTAAAGTTTGAACAGTGGGATCACGAAGAACGGGACCTTTAACCACTGCGTGTGTTATATAATCTCTGCGTGTGATTGGCTGTATTCCTGCAGTGGACACACTCGCGGTCTGATTCACATTCAGGTGAGCCACCTCTGCGCTCGCTCCACTTCTGATCTTTAAACACACGCCGCCCGCAGAGCTCTGCTGTCAAACGCTGTAGCTCCGCTCAAATCACCACTTATCAAATGTGGGAATAGATTTCATTTAGTGTCTGTCAGTCTCAGAGGAGCTTCTCTTTCCTTTTGCATGGAGAAACCGAAGTGTGCCATTAAAATGCCAAGCGTCCAGCTGTTTATCTTCATTTCAGAGTCAAATAATGTGTGTGTACACTATTCATACAGTAAAAATTATGAAATATTATTCCGGTGTAGATCATCTGAATATACAGTAAAGTGTCATTTATTCCTGTGATCAAATCCTCATTACTCCAGTCTTCAGTGTCACATGACCCTTCACTAATCACTCGAGGATCTGAGGATCTGATGCTTTGTATCAGTTTTCACACAAATATGACCCGTTTTTAACACTGATAATAATCATAAATGTGTCTTGAGCATCAAATCATCATATTAGAGCTTCTAAAGGTGTGTTCAATGAATAGATACATATATCTGTGGTTACAAGTATTCATGAGATCATAATAAGGTGCATAATTAATGCATTAAATACTTTGATTTATAAAGGCGTTATATAAAGTGTTGCCCAATTTTTATTATATATTGAAATATTTAATTCACTGGATTCTACATTTATTTAATTTCCAAATAGAATAAATAAGTTGGGGGTTCAGTAAGATATTTTTGAAAGAAATTAATAATTTTATTAATCAAGGATGCGTTACATTTTCATTTAAATGCTGTTCTATTCATCAAAGAATCCTGAAAGATTAAATACATCACAAATATGATATATAACACTGATAATAATCATAAATGTGTCTTGATCCTCATATGAGAGTGATTGGTGAAGGGTCATGTGACACTGAGGACTGGAGTAATGATGATTTGATCACAGGAATAAATGACACTTTACTGTATATTCACATAGAGAACAGATGATCAACATTATAATATTTCATAATTTTGACCGTATTTTTGATCAAATAAATGCAGCTTTGGTGAGTAGAAGAGACATTATAAAATCAAAGTTTTGAACAAAAATGAATAGAATTAGTATATTCAGTAAATGGTTAAACATGTCTTTGTCGTACATGGACCTGTTCATATAAAAACGGCTTTGTCTTTACATTTTCAAAATGTCTCATTAAATTACAACTTTTATAAATAAAAAAGAAAAGCATACACGTTAATAAACACCTCAGGCATCATTTTAGTAAATGACCATCATTTTTTCATCCATATATTTGTAAAAGCGGAGGATCTTGATGGTTTTGTCCTCCGGTGTGACATCATATCCTGATTTAAATTCGGGCAATTCCACAGACAGCTTTAATGAGTTGAAGGACCCCGTTCTGAAGCACATGGTAAGGTTTCGTCTCAGAATTGCTCAAATATTTCACTGTTTCCACTATAAAAGTGTTGATTTCCGTTGTGCTTTTGGAGCGACTCTATATTCTTAATTCTTTCTTGGACACTTTTCAGTAAAAATCTTCAAAAACAGAGAAAGTTAGTGACCCCTTATATCTCCTCACACCACAATATGCAGATTTTCTTCAAAAGTGGTGTTTTCCAGAAAAAGCCTTTGCTTGTTTGTGGGAGAATGAGTTGAGGATGTGAGATGGGAGTCAGAGATGTATTAATCCACTCTCGGTCCGGTTCAGGTGTTTGTTTGAGGGTCAGGTGGAGGTCACAGGTCACAGGTCACAGGTCAGATCCTGAGAGGAAGCCATCAGAAATACAGTCCTGTCATTAAACACAAACCGGCTGCTTCAAGTTCAGATAAAATCCACCAGTGTACTCCCTTAAAGGCGGTTATTTTACTATCATTCATATCGTTTTTATTCATATTTTAAATGTGCTTTTATTTTCACATTTTCAGCTTCATTTAGGTTCGTTTTAGTAATTTATTATGTGCTTTTGTCAATTTCATATATATATATATAAATATATTGTTTAGGGGGAAATGTGCCTAATCCGCCTAAATTATATTTATTATTTTATAAAAAAAAATTATTTAAATTAGGGTTATTTTAATCTAATTTATATACTATTGTAGTATTGATTTATTTTAGAATTATATTTTATTTTTTCATTTTAATTTTAGTTTGAGTTGTTTTCTTATGTGCTCTTTTGTATTTATTTTTATTTGATAGATAGATAGATAGATAGATAGATAGATAGATAGATAGATAGATAGATAGATAGATAGATAGATAGATAGATAGATAGATAGATAGATAGATAGATAGATAGATAGATAGATAGATAGATAGATAGATAGATAGATAGATAGATAGATAGATAGATAGATAGATAGATAGCTTTAATGTATTTAAAATTTTAGTTTTCTGAATTTAGGACTTCAATCAATATATATATATTCATCATTGAAATATATTATAGAATTGCTTTATTTTTACATTAAATTAGAATTAGAGTTCTGTTTATTTATTTACATTACAGAGAGAAAAAAAATATATACGTATATTTTTATTTATTTATATATATATAAAAAAATTAAAATGATTTAATGTTATATCATTATTATACATATTATAGGATTGCTTTATTTTTTACATTAAATTAGAATTAGTGTTCTGTTTATTTATTTACATTACAAAAATGTGTATGTATATATATATATATACGCACTAAAAAAAAACAAGGTTCTATATGGCACCAAAAATGGTTCTTGGCTCGTAATCATAGGGGAACCTTTTTAAGTGCTA
Organism: Romanogobio albipinnatus; assembly: GCA_023566225.1. Classification (NCBI taxonomy): domain Eukaryota; kingdom Metazoa; phylum Chordata; class Actinopteri; order Cypriniformes; family Gobionidae; genus Romanogobio; species Romanogobio albipinnatus. The sequence goes on along the minus strand of CM042252.1, from coordinate 52,626,538 downwards.
TATAGCACCAATTTTGGTTCTTCAGAGGTTCATCAGCTGTTCTTCACCGGTTCTTTAACTAAGGTGCTATATAGCACCGCTACCATATACAGAACATGTTAAGATATGGTGCTATATAGCACCAAAAGTTGTTCCTCTATGATTACGACCAAGAACCATTTTTGGTGCCATATAGAACCTTTTTTTTAGAGTGTATATATATATATATTATTATTAACAAAACCGTTTTTAGTAGTTTTAGTTGTCTTTAATAATAATAATACCCCTGGTAGTGATGACTGAACCGTGTAAACTCATGTAAATCTGTGTTCTGGAGCGTTTGCAGAGTTTAATGACACATTACAGTAAACTCACAGTAAACGATGGGTCTCTCTCCACAGCCAAGTTCTGCGGTGACCCCGGCGTGCCGGCCCGCGCCAGACGAGAGGGCCAGAGCTTCATCTTTAAGGCGGAGGTGGTGTTCAGCTGCAGCGCCCCCTTCCTGCTGGTGGGCTCGTCCACACGCAGCTGCGGAGCGGACGCCAGCTGGAGCGGCTCTCAGCCGCGCTGCATCGGTGCGCTACATCCCATCATTAACATGAGCTGCTGGATGTTTTACAGGAAACTTCTGGCTGCCGGCTTTTACCAGATTTGTTTTCTTAAATATCCACTCCAGCTTTGATCTCTGATGTGAATGTGAACATTATGACCTGTTTCTGCGGGTCACTGATCACATTATCCTGAACCGCATCGGACACGGCGTGTGAGAGTCCCGGCACTTTAGTTATTTATTATTTTATTATATTTTATTCTTAGTTTAATTTTATTATTTTGGTTTATTTTGTTTTATATTTATTTTATGTATTTATTTATTTAATATTATTATTTTTTCTTTATTTTTCTTTATTTTATTTTTTTTATTATTTTTACAACCACAAAACATTGTCAGTACTGGCACAAGTGTTTCTAAATTAGTATTTTTTATTTATTAGTTTAGTTTTCTTTGTTTTATTATATTATTGGAGTTTTGTTATTTTACTTTTATTTAACTTGATTATTTTATTTTCTATTATTTTATTTATTTATTTTGTTTACAACCACAGAACATTCTCAGTACTGACACGAGTGTTTCTAATTTATTTATTTATTTATTTATTGTTTTATTATTTTTATTGAAGTTTTATTTTATTTTTATTTAACTTGATTATTTAATTTTTATTTTATTTTAGTTTGTTTAATTACTTTATTTTATTTCCTTCATATTACTTTATTTAGCTTTATTATGCTTTATTTTATTACAACCACAAAACATGATCAGTACTGGCATAAATGCTGTTAAAATGTCATTTATTTATATATTAATCAAGTCTAGACATTTTCTCATGAGGCATAAAGGGACTGTATAGATAGTTTTGATAAGGTTATTGAAAGTCGTTTAAACCGTGAACAGATTTATATCAATCATATTTATATTAATATTAATGTGTTATCTGAGCGTTTGCATAAAGTTAATAATGACGATGTCCTGCTTTTCCCGCAGAAGCGCACCGGACTGCGTGTGAGAATCCCGGCGCTCCGGAGTTCGGCTCTCTGAACAGCAGTCTGGGCTTTAAGGTAAGAAGCGGACACACACACACACTCAAAGTCCCACACTTTGAGTCTCAAAGGCCCGTCAGTCGTAGAGCCTGCTTTTATCTTCAAGTGCAAAAACGGCCCTTTCAAATGGCACAATGTGACTTCTGATGTGCCTATTAAGAATTGAAAATCATATTTTCCATCATTGCTGAGACAAAAGGATATTCATTGGCCCAGTGACAGCATGATCCGCCGGCACTAATGCCACATCAGAGAGAGAGAGTGTGTGTGTGTGTGTGTGTGTGTGTCTCTGCCCTGTCTTTATAAGCACGATTGATTTATTGTCAAGTTGATTCAGTCAGATGCAGTTTGAGGAGCCCGTGGCAGATCCAGGGTTGTGTGACTGTTCTCGTCCGGGGAGAGTTTACTCCTCAAACGCTCACTATCTCTAGACTTTTATACCTGGGGTGGCCGGGGGGGTGGCCAAGGCTGCTTTAGGGGTCCATAGACCGTGAAAGAATATAATGCGTAATGCTTATTTATTTTCATTGTTTTGACCGATGTTACATTGTATATCAGTCCCTCCATAAAAACGTGATTATGCGATCGCGTAATTTAACGCATAATCAGCCAAAATCCGCATATTTATGCGGGGGGCCGCATTTTTTCAAATGCGGGGCTAGCATGATTTCATAATCCCCGCATTTTCGTTGCAAAAAAAGTCATATATATATTAGCAGAAAGTTGAAAAATGTTTGTTTACTTCACACAAGAGCCGCCATTTCCGCCTGTTGCCATGGGAACGTTTTGAAGTGATGTAATTACCCGACGTGAACGTCATCGAAAAGCTGCAAACCCCCGTGGAGAAACCATAGATATCAGAGAAACCATAGATATCGGTGGAACCATAGATATCAGTGAAACCATAGATATCAGAGAAACCATAGATATCAGTGAAACCATAGATATCAGTGAAACCATAGATATCAGAGAAACCATAGATATCAGAGAAACCATAGATATCAGTGAAACCATAGATATCAGTGAAACCATAGATATCGGTGGAACCATAGATATCAGTGAAACCATAGATATCAGTGAAACCATAGATATCAGAGAAACCATAGATATCAGTGAAACCATAGATATCAGAGAAACCATAGATATCAGAGAAACCATAGATATCAGTGAAACCATAGATATCAGTGAAACCATAGATATCAGAGAAACCATAGATATCAGTGAAACCATAGATATCAGAGAAACCATAGATATCAGTGAAACCATAGATATCAGAGAAACCATAGATATCAGTGAAACCATAGATATCAGAGAAACCATAGATATCAGTGAAACCATAGATATCGGTGGAACCATAGATATCAGTGAAACCATAGATATCAGTGAAACCATAGATATCAGTGAAACCATAGATATCAGTGAAACCATAGATATCGGTGGAACCATAGATATCAGTGAAACCATAGATATCAGTGAAACCATAGATATCAGAGAAACCATAGATATCAGTGAAACCATAGATATCAGAGAAACCATAGATATCAGTGAAACCATAGATATCAGTGAAACCATAGATATCAGTGAAACCATAGATATCAGAGAAACCATAGATATCGGTGGAACCATAGATATCAGTGAAACCATAGATATCAGAGAAACCATAGATATCAGTGAAACCATAGATATCAGTGAAACCATAGATATCAGAGAAACCATAGATATCGGTGGAACCATAGATATCAGTGAAACCATAGATATCAGTGAAACCATAGATATCAGAGAAACCATAGATATCGGTGAAACCATAGATATCGGTGGAACCATAGATATCGGTGAAACCATAGATATCAGTGAAACCATAGATATCGGTGGAACCATAGATATCAGTGAAACCATAGATATCAGTGAAACCATAGATATCAGTGAAACCATAGATATCGGTGAAACCATAGATATCGGTGGAACCATAGATATCAGTGAAACCATAGATATCAGTGAAACCATAGATATCGGTGGAACTATAGATATCGGTGAAACCATAGATATCGGTGGAACCATAGATATCAGTGAAACCATAGATATCAGTGAAACCATAGATATCGGTGGAACCATAGATATCGGTGAAACCATAGATATCGGTGAAACCATAGATATCGGTGGAACCATAGATATCAGTGAAACCATAGATATCAGAGAAACCATAGATATCGGTGGAACCATAGATATCAGTGAAACCATAGATATCAGAGAAACCATAGATATCAGAGAAACCATAGATATCAGAGAAACCATAGATATCAGTGAAACCATAGATATCAGTGAAACCATAGATATCAGAGAAACCATAGATATCAGTGAAACCATAGATATCAGAGAAACCATAGATATCAGTGAAACCATAGATATCGGTGAAACCATAGATATCGGTGGAACCATAGATATCGGTGAAACCATAGATATCAGTGAAACCATAGATATCAGTGAAACCATAGATATCAGAGAAACCATAGATATCAGAGAAACCATAGATATCAGTGAAACCATAGATATCAGTGAAACCATAGATATCAGAGAAACCATAGATATCGGTGGAACCATAGATATCAGAGAAACCATAGATATCAGAGAAACCATAGATATCAGTGAAACCATAGATATCAGTGAAACCATAGATATCAGAGAAACCATAGATATCGGTGGAACCATAGATATCGGTGAAACCATAGATATCGGTGGAACCATAGATATCGGTGAAACCATAGATATCAGAGAAACCATAGATATCAGTGAAACCATAGATATCAGAGAAACCATAGATATCAGAGAAACCATAGATATCAGTGAAACCATAGATATCAGTGAAACCATAGATATCAGAGAAACCATAGATATCAGAGAAACCATAGATATCAGTGAAACCATAGATATCAGAGAAACCATAGATATCAGAGAAACCATAGATATCAGTGAAACCATAGATATCAGAGAAACCATAGATATCAGTGAAACCATAGATATCAGAGAAACGTCTCAGGTTACGTATGTAACCATGGTTCCCTGAGAGGGAACGAGATGCTGCGTCAAGCGCTGCGGGAACGCCCCTGCGTGATGCGTCATGAAGCACTCGTAAAATCAGTCCAATGGTGTGGCTGGACGTCGTAGGCGGGTGACGTCATAGACCAGGAAGCTATAAAGCAGCCCTGAACCAGACAATGTCAGCTTCTGAAAAAAGTTGAACAAGTCGGTCACAGGCGTGCCGGGAGTATGGCCAAGCGACGCAGCGTCTCGTTCCCTCTCAGGGAACCATGGTTACATACGTAACCTGAGACGTTCCCTTTCAAGGGAACTCGCGCTGCGTCAAGCGCTGCGGGAACACAATACCAACGCCGCCATAACTCTCAAATGCCTGTACATGTGAAATTTATAGCGCACATTAAGCTACAAGCACCCGAGAACCTGGAGTAGAGGCTACATCAAGGTTGTAAAACCTCACAAAAGTGTGCGGAGAGGACCACCCTGCCGCATCACATACCTCCTGCAGGGAGACTCCTGACAGAAGAGCCAAAGAGGCCGCCATACTTCTAGTAGAGTGGGCTCGGACCTTTAGTGGTGAAGGTTGGCCGGCCGACTCATATGCAAGTGAGATAGCCTCGACTATCCACTTGCTTAATGTCTGCTTAGATGCAGGTTTCCCTTTGTTTGGGGACCCGAAACAGATGAACAGTTGCTCAGATTTCCTCCACAGGGCAGCTCTGTGGACATAAGCATCTAGTGCCCTTACTGGGCAGAGCAGATTTAACTTCTCCTGGTCTGGATTCTCAAAGGGAGGCGGAGAGAAGGCCTGCAGCATTATAGGACCCGCCACGTTCGTAGGAACTTTCGGGACATATCCTTCTTTTGGATATAAAAAAGCTTTCACCATTCCTGGCGCAAACTCAAGACAGGAGGGGGAAACAGATAGTGCTTGCAAATCCCCCACTCTCTTTAGAGAGGAAATAGCCAAGAGAAACACAGTTTTTAACGTGAGGAACTTCTCTGGCACCTCCTCAATAGGCTCAAATGGGGCCAAAGCTAGACCTTCCAGCACCACAGCCAGATCCCAGGTCGGCACCCTTGAGCGTGCCGCAGGCCTTAGCCTCAGAGTACCACGAAGGAAGCGAATAACCCATGGGTGTTTCCCCAGTGATGCACCATCCAGATGGACGTGATAGGCCGATATTGCCGTCACGTATACCTTTAAGGTGGAAGGGGATAACCCTGAAGCGAACTTTTCTTGTAGAAAATCCAGTACTGAGTTGACTTGGCAGTTGACTGGGTTTAGAGAATGGTTAGAACACCAAGCTACAAAGACTCTCCATTTAAGGGCATACAACCTCCTCGTGGAGGGGGCTCTGGAGTGCAACATGGTCTGAACTACCTCAGCAGAAAGACCTGAGTCTACGAGCTGGGCCCCCTCAGGGGCCAAGCCCACAGTTTCCACAACTCCGGCCTCGGGTGCAGGATTGCCCCCGACGCCTGGGAGAGAAGGTCCCTCCTGATCGGAATCTCCCACGGGGGACCTTCGAGGAGAGATATAATGTCTGACAACCAAACTTGTGTCGGCCAAAACGGGGCTATTAGCAGCAGACGAACCCCGTTCCGGCGTACTCTCTCCAACACTCCTGGTATTAATGCCAGAGGGGGAAAGGCGTACAGACGCAGCCTCGGCCACGTCTGCACCATGGCATCCAACCCCAGCGGGGCTGGATGTGTGAGGGAGTAAAATAGGGGACAGTGCGTTGTCTCTTGAGACGCAAACAGATCCACCTGAGCCTGACCAAACCGGTTCCATATGAGCTCCACCACCTCGGGGTGGAGTCTCCAACTCCCCGGCACCACTCCCTGCCTCGACAGGGAGTCTGCCGTCGTATTCAGGTACCCCGGGATGTACACTGCTCGGACCGATAGCATCTTGCCCTGGGCCCAAACTAGGACTCGATGTGCCAGCTTCCATAGCCGGCGCGAGCGTAACCCCCCCCCCTGGCGATTTATGTATGAGACCACCAATGTGTTGTCCGTGCGAACCAACACATGATGGCCCCTCAGGTCTGGGAGAAAGTGCCTGAGTGCCAGGAACACTGCCATCAGCTCTAACTGGTTTATGTGCCAGGAGAGCTGCTGGTCGCTCCACAGACCCTGGGCTGAGCGACCACTCATGGTCGCCCCCCAGCCGGTGAGGGATGCATCCGTCGTTAGCGTTAAGCGACGACAAGGAGCCCCCAGCACCGGACCCTGGGACAGGAACCAAGGATCCTTCCACATGGCTAAGGCACGTAGGCACCGCCGCGTGACCTTGATCATGCGAAAAGGATTTCCCCTCGGGGAGAATCCCTTGGTCTTGAGCCACCACTGTAAGGGCCTCATGTACAGCAGGCCAAAAGGTATCACGTTGGACGCTGCTGCCATCAGACCCAGAAGTCTTTGAAAATGCTTCACAGTGAGTGACTGGCCTAGCTTTATCTTGGATACGGCTTGTAGAATCGAATTCATCCGAGCGGGCGTCAGCCGAGCCCTCATGGTTTTCGTATCCCATAGCACACCCAGAAAAGTGACGTTCTGCTGTGGAGATAACATGCTTTTCTTTGTGTTTAGCCTGTACCCCAGCCCCTTCATGTGAGCGATCACAGCATCTCGATGCTGAGCCGCTAGATGTTCCGACTCTGCTAAGATCAGCCAGTCGTCTATGTAATTCAATACGCGGATGCCCTGGAGTCTCAGCGGAGCCAAAGCTGCATCCACGCATTTTGTGAAGGTGCGGGGTGATAATGCTAGGCCGAATGGAAGTACCCGATATTGGAATGCTTCGCCCCCGAAAGCAAACCTGAGGAACTTCCTGTGTTGAGGAAGGATGGAGACGTGAAAGTATGCGTCTTTCAGGTCTATTGTGACACACCAGTCCTCGGACCTGATGTGACACATGATCTGTTTTAGCGTGAGCATTTTGAACTTTAGTTTCTTTACTGCCCGATTTAGCTGGTGCAGATCTAGAATAGGACGCAGTCCTCCATCCTTCTTCGGAACTATGAAGTACCGGCTGTAAAACCCTGACTCTCTGCAGTGGGGAGGGACCCGCTCTATAGCCTCTTTTTGCAGAAGAGTCTGTACCTCTTGCTCCATTACCAGAGCCTGCTCGGGGTTTACCACTGTGGATAATACCCCGTTGAACATGGGCGGGTGTGACCCGAATTGTATTCTGTACCCATTTTCTATTGTGCGCAGGACCCAATCTGAGATCTTTGGCAGAAGTTTCCACGCTGCCAGAAAATCTACTAAGGGAACCAGCCCCTCGGGGCTGGCCTCTGGATTTTGAAGTGTGAGCAGCCCGGTGTCCTGAAACGGCGTGCCGGCAGGAAGCAACCGCACTGACCCACTTTTGACCCTCCTTGGAGGAAGCGAGCATCCCCGCGCCGCTACGTTTCCGGGCGGACGTGGAGATTTGCGCTCGCTGAGGACCGCTGCGCCCTGAAGCACCCGAGGTGGCAGGGTTGGCAGAACGGCCCCCTGATGGCACCGAGAGGAGACGGGTGCCTCGACACACCGCTTCCCCCCGGAGGGGACTGCCATCCGAAGTCTGACGCCTCTGGCATCAGGACTTCTTCGCCGAGGCCTTCCTAGAGATAATAACAGTCCTCAGATCTGCTCTACCTCGGGAAGACCTCGGCTGAGAGTGCTGACCCCGCCCCCAGTCTCTCTGTGGGGGAGCGCGGGTGGCAACACTCTCTCGCTGTTGCGCTCTGTGAGAGGAGGACGTACTCGGTTGGGGCTGCTCCCGCCCAGCAGCCCCAAAGACATGAGATTTGCGGGGGAGAAATTTTTGAAACGCAGCCGCCTGCTTTTTAGACTCTTGAAACCTCTCGACGACTGTGTTGACTGAGTCGCCGAAGAGGCCAGCAGGGGAGATAGGAGAGTCGAGAAGGAACTTTTTATCTCTATCTTTTATCTCTGAAAGATTTAGCCAGAGATGTCTCTCCGTGGCCACCAGGGCTGCCATAGAACGGCCGATGGATCTAGTCGTCTCCTTGGTGGCCCGAAGAGACAAATCAGCAGCTCTCCTAATCTCAGCTATCGTTTCCCTCCCCACTTCTTCACATTCATCATCAATGTCTTTCAGCAGGTCGGCTTGATAAGCTTGCAACACCGCCATCGTGTGGAGACATGCGGCTGCCTGACCTGCTGCCGAGTAAGCCCTACCCACTAAAGCTGATGTTGTTCTAACAGGCTTAGTGGGCAGCTGCGGGGCTTTTAACGACGATGACGACTCGGGAGAGAGATAGCTCGCGAGCGTCTCTTCTACCCGCGGCATCACCGCGTAACCATGCTGCTTCAACCCCACTATGTTTGAATAAGCAGCCGTATTGGGGTTGAATGGTCTGAATGATGCCGGTTTTTTCCATGATTTCGACACCTCGGTGTGGAGATCAGGAAAAAAAGGCAAGCCCCGCTTTGGAGGTTGTGATCTAGATGGAAGGAAGCGTTCATCTAATTTACTAGGCTGATGCGCTTCGTGAGTCTCGGCTGGCCAGTCTATTTGCAACCTGGCAACAGCGCGAGTCACAACCTCCAAAAGCTCCTCTTGAGCGTGTGACTGAGGCGGCGAAACCTCATCTAAATAATCCAGGCTTACAACATCCACTTCCTCAGAACTGGAGTGTTGCTGCACCTGCGCTTCAGCGCGAGCAGAAGAAACCGCAGAGCGTGCTTCTAACTCGGCAACTGAAGCGTCGGGTCTGATGGGTAAAGGCAGAGAAAGGGGATCACCCGTCTCTAACCCCGCCGTCAGATCCATTTGCGAACCCCAAGATGAAAGCCTTCGCTGTGCCTCAGCAGCAGCGGGACCTGCACCCTGGGGAACGCGAGCCGAAGCGCCCTCCTCAAAGAGCGAACGGCGGGACCGGAGAGTTCTCATTGATAACTTTTCGCAATGCTCGCAGCCAGCCCCCTCGAGAGCTGACTGTGCATGCTCCGGTCCCAAACACATTACACAGAGCAAGTGTGTATCCCCACCCGTGATGAAACGAGGGCAGGGAGTAACACACTGTCTGAATTGTTGATTCGCCATTTTTTAGAGACACACACACTTTTCTTTCATACAAGGACAAACGATTTCACATGGAGCGCTTGTGAAGACACAGAAGCTGACATTGTCTGGTTCAGGGCTGCTTTATAGCTTCCTGGTCTATGACGTCACCCGCCTACGACGTCCAGCCACACCATTGGACTGATTTTACGAGTGCTTCATGACGCATCACGCAGGGGCGTTCCCGCAGCGCTTGACGCAGCGCGAGTTCCCTTGAAAGGGAACCATAGATATCAGTGAAACCATAGATATCGGTGGAACCATAGATATCGGTGAAACCATAGATATCAGAGAAACCATAGATATCAGTGAAACCATAGATATCAGTGAAACCATAGATATCAGAGAAACCATAGATATCAGTGAAACCATAGATATCAGAGAAACCATAGATATCAGAGAAACCATAGATATCAGAGAAACCATAGATATCAGTGAAACCATAGATATCGGTGAAACCATAGATATCAGAGAAACCATAGATATCAGTGAAACCATAGATATCAGAGAAACCATAGATATCAGAGAAACCATAGATATCAGTGAAACCATAGATATCGGTGAAACCATAGATATCAGTGAAACCATAGATATCGGTGAAACCATAGATATCGGTGAAACCATAGATATCAGAGAAACCATAGATATCAGTGAAACCATAGATATCAGTGAAACCATAGATATCAGAGAAACCATAGATATCGGTGAAACCATAGATATCGGTGAAACCATAGAAACCATAGATATCAGTGAAACCATAGATATCAGAGAAACCATAGATATCAGTGAGACCATAGATATCGGTGAAACCATAGATATCGGTGAAACCATAGATATCAGAGAAACCATAGATATCAGTGAAACCATAGATATCAGAGAAACCATAGATATCGGTGAAACCATAGATATCGGTGAAACCATAGAAACCATAGATATCAGTGAAACCATAGATATCGGTGAAACCATAGATATCGGTGAAACCATAGATATCGGTGAAACCATAGATATCAGAGAAACCATAGATATCGGTGAAACCATAGATATCGGTGAAACCATAGATATCGGTGAAACCATAGATATCAGAGAAACCATAGATATCAGTGAAACCATAGATATCGGTGAAACCATAGATATCGGTGAAACCATAGATGTGAAGTTACTAAACGTAATTTCGTGAGGAAGTACGCCCATCTAATCTTCCAATTAATTCCAAGGTATAAAACCAGCAGCTTACCTCTTCCCATTGTTAGTTCTTGCAGCATCCCTCCTCCTCCCCGGCTCCTCCCTTTTGAACAATTTTTCCTGTTATAGGGGGGCAATCGGAGCTCGGGTAGAATATCCTCTCCGAGCCCCTCTATAGCAGACAGCACGCCAAATCCGTTTACCACTTTTACCAAGATTATATGGGCACACAAACTCATGAAATCAGTGAAACCATAGATATCAGAGAAACCATAGATATCAGAGAAACCATGATGAAGCGCAAACTCCCATTTGCCAACAAAATAACAGCAAAAGACGCGCAAAGCAGTTTCCCGGGGTGTTGACCGGTTCCTTCTCTAACTCTCGCTATCTCTGCCGCCGCTCTGATGGCTCTTCAGTCCGCCGGTTCCTCCTCTAACTCTCGCTATCTCTGCCGCCGCTCTCATGGCTCTTCAGTCCGCCGGTTCCTTCTCTAACTCTCGCTATCTCTGCCGCCGCTCCGATGGCTCTTCAGTCCGCCGGTTCCTTCTCTAACTCTCGCTATCTCTGCCGCCGCTCCGATGGCTCTTCAGTCCGCCGGTTCCTCCTCTAACTCTCGCTATCTCTGCCGCCGCTCTGATGGCTCTTCAGTCCGCCGGTTCCTCCTCTAACTCTCGCTATCTCTGCCGCCGCTCCGATGGCTCTTCAGTCCGCCGGTTCATCCTCTAACTCTCGCTATCTCTGCCGCCGCTCTGATGGCTCTTCAGTCCGCCGGTTCCTCCTCTAACTCTCGCTATCTCTGCCGCCGCTCTCATGGCTCTTCAGTCCGCCGGTTCCTCCTCTAACTCTCGCTATCTCTGCCGCCGCTCTGATGGCTCTTCAGTCCGCCGGTTCCTCCTCTAACTCTCGCTATCTCTGCCGCCGCTCCGATGGCTCTTCAGTCCGCCGGTTCCTCCTCTAACTCCCGCTATCTCTGCCGCCGCTCCGATGGCTCTTCAGTCCGCCGGTTCCTCCTCTAACTCTCTCTATCTCTGCCGCCGCTCCGATGGCTCTTCAGTCCGCCGGTTCCTCCTCTAACTCTCTCTATCTCTGCCGCCGCTCCGATGGCTCTTCAGTCCGCCGGTTCCTCCTCTAACTCTCGCTATCTCTGCTGCCGCTCCGATGGCTCTTCAGTTTGCCGGTTCCTTCTCTAACTCTCGCTATCTCTGCCGCCGCTCTGATGGCTCTTCAGTCCGCCGGTTCCTCCTCTAACTCTTGCTATCTCTGCCGCCGCTCCGATGGCTCTTCAGTCCGCCGGTTCCTCCTCTAACTCTCGCTATCTCTGCCGCCGCTCTGATGGCTCTTCAGTCCGCCGTTTCCTCCTCTAACTCTCGCTATCTCTGCCGCCGCTCTGATGGCTCTTCAGTCCGCCGGTTCCTCCTCTAACTCTCGCTATCTCTGCCGCCGCTCCGATGGCTCTTCAGTCCGCCGGTTCCACCTCTAACTCTCGCTATCTCTGCCGCCGCTCCGATGGCTCTTCAGTCCGCTGTTTCCTCCTCTAACTCTCGCTATCTCTGCCGCCGCTCCGATGGCTCTTCAGTCCGCCGGTTCCTCCTCTAACTCTCGCTATCTCTGCCGCCGCTCTGATGGCTCTTCAGTCCGCCGTTTCCTCCTCTAACTCTCGCTATCTCTGCCGCCGCTCTCATGGCTCTTCAGTCCGCCGGTTCCTTCTCTAACTCTCGCTATCTCTGCCGCCGCTCCGATGGCTCTTCAGTCCGCCGGTTCCTCCTCTAACTCTCGCTATCTCTGCCGCTGCTCCGATGGCTCTTCAGTCCGCCGGTTCCTCCTCTAACTCTCTCTATCTCTGCAGCCGCTCCGATGGCTCTTCAGTCCGCCGGTTCCTCCTCTAACTCTCGCTATCTCTGCCGCCGCTCTGATGGCTCTTCAGTCCGCAGGTTCCTCCTCTAACTCTCGCTATCTCTGCCGCCGCTCCGATGGCTCTTCAGTCTGCCGGTTCCTCCTCTAACTCTCGCTATCTCTGCCGCCGCTCTCATGGCTCTTCAGTCCGCCGGTTCCTTCTCTAACTCTCGCTATCTCTGCCGCCGCTCCGATGGCTCTTCAGTCCGCCGGTTCCTCCTCTAACTCTCGCTATCTCTGCCGCCGCTCTGATGGCTCTTCAGTCCGCCGTTTCCTCCTCTAACTCTCGCTATCTCTGCCGCCGCTCTGATGGCTCTTCAGTCCGCCGGTTCCTCCTCTAACTCTCGCTATCTCTGCCGCTGCTCCGATGGCTCTTCAGTCCGCCGTTTCCTCCTCTAACTCTCGCTATCTCTGCCGCCGCTCTGATGGCTCTTCAGTCCGCCGGTTCCTCCTCTAACTCTCGCTATCTCTGCCGCCGCTCCGATGGCTCTTCAGTCCGCCGGTTCCTCCTCTAACTCTTGCTATCTCTGCCGCTGCTCCGATGGCTCTTCAGTCCGCCGGTTCCTCCTCTAACTCTCTCTATCTCTGCAGCCGCTCTCATGGCTCTTCAGTCCGCCGGTTCCTCCTCTAACTCTTGCTATCTCTGCCGCCGCTCTGATGGCTCTTCAGTCCGCCGGTTCCTCCTCTAACTCTCGCTATCTCTGCCGCTGCTCCGATGGCTCTTCAGTCCGCCGTTTCCTCCTCCAGCTCTCGCTATCTCTGCCGCCGCTCTGATGGCTCTTCAGTCCGCCGGTTCCTCCTCTAACTCTCGCTATCTCTGCCGCCGCTCCGATGGCTCTTCAGTCCGCCGGTTCCTCCTCTAACTCTTGCTATCTCTGCCGCTGCTCCGATGGCTCTTCAGTCCGCCGGTTCCTCCTCTAACTCTCTCTATCTCTGCAGCCGCTCTCATGGCTCTTCAGTCCGCCGGTTCCTCCTCTAACTCTTGCTATCTCTGCCGCCGCTCCGATGGCTCTTCAGTCCGCCGGTTCCTCCTCTAACTCTCGCTATCTCTGCCGCTGCTCCGATGGCTCTTCAGTCCGCCGGTTCCTCCTCTAACTCTCGCTATCTCTGCCGCCGCTCCGATGGCTCTTCAGTCCGCCGGTTCCTCCTCTAACTCTCGCTATCTCTGCCGCTGCTCCGATGGCTCTTCAGTCCGCCGGTTCCTCCTCTAACTCTCGCTATCTCTGCCGCCGCTCTGATGGCTCTTCAGTTCGCCGGTTCCTCCTCTAACTCTCGCTATCTCTGCCGCTGCTCCGATGGCTCTTCAGTTCGCCGGTTCCTCCTCTAACTCTCGCTATCTCTGCCGCCGCTCTGATGGCTCTTCAGTCCGCCGGTTCCTTCTCTAACTCTCGCTATCTCTGCCGCTGCTCCGATGGCTCTTCAGTTCGCCGGTTCCTTCTCTAACTCTTGCTATCATTGCCGCTGCTCCGATGGCTCTTCAGTCCGCCGGTTCCTCCTCTAACTCTCGCTATCTCTGCGCTGCTCCGATGGCTCTTCAGTTCGCCGGTTCCTCCTCTAACTCTCGCTATCTCTGCTGCTGCTCCGATGGCTCTTCAGTTCGCCGGTTCCTTCTCTAACTCTTGCTATCATTGCCGCTGCTCCGATGGCTCTTCAGTCCGCCGGTTCCTCCTCTAACTCTCGCTATCTCTGCCGCTGCTCCGATGGCTCTTCAGTCCGCCGGTTCCTCCTCTAACTCTTGCTATCTCTGCCGCTGCTCCGATGGCTCTTCAGTCCGCCGGTTCCTCCTCTAACTCTTGCTATCTCTGCCGCCGCTCCGATGGCTCTTCAGTCCGCCGGTTCCTCCTCTAACTCTTGCTATCTCTGCCGCTGCTCCGATGGCTCTTCAGTCCGCCGGTTCCTCCTCTAACTCTCTCTATCTCTGCAGCCGCTCTCATGGCTCTTCAGTCCGCCGGTTCCTCCTCTAACTCTCGCTATCTCTGCCGCCGCTCCGATGGCTCTTCAGTCCGCCGGTTCCTCCTCTAACTCTCGCTATCTCTGCCGCTGCTCCGATGGCTCTTCAGTCCGCCGGTTCCTCCTCTAACTCTCGCTATCTCTGCCGCCGCTCTGATGGCTCTTCAGTCCGCAGGTTCCTCCTCTAACTCTCTCTATCTCTGCAGCCGCTCCGATGGCTCTTCAGTCCGCCGGTTCCTCCTCTAACTCTCGCTATCTCTGCCGCCGCTCTCATGGCTCTTCAGTCCGCCGGTTCCTTCTCTAACTCTCGCTATCTCTGCCGCCGCTCCGATGGCTCTTCAGTCCGCCGGTTCCTCCTCTAACTCTCGCTATCTCTGCCGCCGCTCTGATGGCTCTTCAGTCCGCCGGTTCCTCCTCTAACTCTCGCTATCTCTGCCGCCGCTCCGATGGCTCTTCAGTCCGCCGGTTCCTCCTCTAACTCTTGCTATCTCTGCCGCTGCTCCGATGGCTCTTCAGTCCGCCGGTTCCTCCTCTAACTCTCGCTATCTCTGCCGCCGCTCCGATGGCTCTTCAGTCCGCCGGTTCCTCCTCTAACTCTTGCTATCTCTGCCGCCGCTCCGATGGCTCTTCAGTCCGCCGGTTCCTCCTCTAACTCTCGCTATCTCTGCCGCCGCTCCGATGGCTCTTCAGTCCGCCGGTTCATCCTCTAAATTTTGCTATCTCTGCCGCCGCTCCGATGGCTCTTCAGTTCGCCGGTTCTTCCTCTAACTCTTGCTATCTCTGCCGCTGCTCCGATGGCTCTTCAGTTCGCCGGTTCCTTCTCTAACTCTCGCTATCTCTGCCGCTGCTCCGATGGCTCTTCAGTTCGCCGGTTCCTTCTCTAACTCTTGCTATCATTGCCGCTGCTCCGATGGCTCTTCAGTCCGCCGGTTCCTCCTCTAACTCTCGCTATCTCTGCCGCTGCTCCGATGGCTCTTCAGTTCGCCGGTTCCTCCTCTAACTCTCGCTATCTCTGCCGCTGCTCCGATGGCTCTTCAGTTCGCCGGTTCCTTCTCTAACTCTCGCTATCTCTGCCGCTGCTCTGATGGCTCTTCAGTTCGCCGGTTCCTCCTCTAACTCTCGCTATCATTGCCGCTGCTCCGATGGCTCTTCAGTTCGCCGGTTCCTTCTCTAACTCTCGCTATCTCTGCCGCTGCTCCGATGGCTCTTCAGTTCGCCGGTTCCTCCTCTAACTCTCGCTATCTCTGCCGCCGCTCCGATAGCTCTTCAGTCCGCCGGTTCCTCCTCTAACTCTTGCTATCTCTGCCGCCGCTCCGATGGCTCTTCAGTCCGCCGGTTCCTCCTCTAACTCTTGCTATCATTGCCGCTGCTCCGATGGCTCTTCAGTCCGCTGGTTCCTCCTCTAACTCTCGCTATCTCTGCCGCTGCTCCGATGGCTCTTCAGTTCGCCGGTTCCTCCTCTAACTCTCGCTATCTCTGCCGCTGCTCCGATGGCTCTTCAGTTCGCCGGTTCCTTCTCTAACTCTCGCTATCTCTGCCGCTGCTCCGATGGCTCTTCAGTCCGCCGGTTCCTCCTCTAACTCTCGCTATCTCTGCCGCCGCTCCGATGGCTCTTCAGTCAGCCGGTTCCTCCTCTAACTCTCGCTATCTCTGCCGCCGCTCCGATGGCTCTTCAGTCAGCCGGTTCCTCCTCTAACTCTCGCTATCTCTGCCGCCGCTCTGATGGCTCTTCAGTCCGCCGGTTCCTCCTCTAACTCTCGCTATCTCTGCCGCCGCTCCGATGGCTCTTCAGTCCGCCGGTTCCTCCTCTAACTCTCGCTATCTCTGCTGCTGCTCCGATGGCTCTTCAGTCCGCCGGTTCCTCCTCTAACTCTCGCTATCTCTGCCGCCGCTCTGATGGCTCTTCAGTCCGCCGGTTCCTCCTCTAACTCTCGCTATCTCTGCCGCCGCTCCGATGGCTCTTCAGTTCGCCGGTTCCTCCTCTAACTCTTGCTATCTCTGCCACCGCTCCGATGGCTCTTCAGTCCGCCGGTTCCTCCTCTAACTCTCGCTATCTCTGCCGCCGCTCCGATGGCTCTTCAGTCCGCCGGTTCCTCCTCTTACTCTCGCTATCTCTGCCGCCGCTCTGATGGCTCTTCAGTCCGCCGGTTCCTCCTCTAACTCTCGCTATCTCTGCCACCGCTCCGATGGCTCTTCAGTCCGCCGGTTCCTCCTCTAACTCTCGCTATCTCTGCCGCCGCTCTGATGGCTCTTCAGTCCGCCGGTTCCTTCTCTAACTCTCGCTATCTCTGCCGCCGCTCTGATGGCTCTTCAGTCCGCCGTTTCCTCCTCTAACTCTCGCTATCTCTGCCGCCGCTCTCATGGCTCTTCAGTCCGCCGGTTCCTTCTCTAACTCTCGCTATCTCTGCCGCTGCTCCGATGGCTCTTCAGTCCGCCGGTTCCTCCTCTAACTCTCGCTATCTCTGCCGCCGCTCCGATGGCTCTTCAGTCCGCCGGTTCCTCCTCTAACTCTCGCTATCTCTGCCGCCGCTCCGATGGCTCTTCAGTCCGCCGGTTCCTCCTCTAACTCTCGCTATCTCTGCCGCCGCTCCGATGGCTCTTCAGTCCGCCGGTTCCTCCTCTAACTCTTGCTATCTCTGCCACCGCTCCGATGGCTCTTCAGTCCGCCGGTTCTTCCTCTAACTCTCGCTATCTCTGCCGCCGCTCCGATGGCTTTTCAGTCCGCCGGTTCCTCCTCAAGGGGACGAGACAAATGAAACTTCAGTCGGGCTCTTTAGTTTGACATCCATTGCCAACTTTCCCCGTACTTCAGATCAGCTGAACCAGTGCTCAGGGACTGACATCTGTGAGAGTCACTTTAAGTCTGAAATAAACTTATTATTGCCACAAACGCTTTTCATTGTATTTGACTTTATTTAGCTTTATTATACTTTACTTTATTACAACCACAAGACATTCTCAGTACTGGCACAAGTGTTTCTAAAATTTAATTACATTTTTAGTTTAATTTGTTTTGTTTTTTTATTATTTTATTGGAGCTATTTGTTTATTTTATTTTTTATTTTTACAACCACAAAACATTCTCAGTACTGGTACGAGTATTTCTAAATTATTTTATTTATTTATTTTATTTTAGCTTAGTTTAGTTTGTTTTATTATTTTATTGGAATTGTATTATTTTTATTTAACTTGATTATTTTTTTTTATTTTTTTTATTTATGTGTATTTTGTTCTATTATCTTATTTGAGGTTTGGTTATTTTTATTTGGCTTGATTTATTTTATTTATTTTATGTATTTTCTTTTATCATTTTCTTTTATTATTTAAATGAAAATTATTTTATTACAACCACAAAACATTGTCAGTACTTGCACAAGTGTTTCTAAAAAAGTGTTTTTATTTGTTTATTTTTTTAAGTTTAGTCTGTTTTATTACTTTATTTGACTTTTTGTTATTTAATTTAATTTATATACTTTATAATGCTTCAATTGATTACAACCACAAAACATTATCAGTACTGGCATAAATATTGTTAAGTTTATTTATTTATTTATTTATTTATTAAGTCTAGACATTTTCTCATGAGGCATAAAGGGGCTGTATAGATAGTTTTGATTAACAAGTTATTTAAACTGTGAACATATTTATATCAATCATATTTATATCATCAGGAGTCGCTGTAATGCGTTGTCCGAGCGTTTGCATATCCATAAAGCTTTTAAAGTTTTCGATCATAATTAAATAAAAATCGGTAAACTCAATTGCATGGTAATTGTACAAGTATGAATAAAAAACAACAAAAATGCATTAAGCATTGGCAGAGCTGTGGAATATGTTTAGGAGCTGGCAGTATCTGAGACAGACGCGGGTCCCGCGAGCACCTGTGGTGGACAGGTGTGTGTGAAGAGTTTGTTGTGGATCCTTGAGGACTGAGCTCTTTGAAGGGCAGAATCACAGTCGCTCGTCGTGTGTGTGTGTGTGTGTCGGGCGGCGCTGTCAGCGACTCCTTCAGAAGTGAGAGCTGTAATGAAATCTAATGTTCCAGTGTGTGAGTCTTTGATCGCAGCAGAACACACACAACTTCCTCCTCACCGCACACCGGTTCTGCCGTTCACACACTCCTGTGCTTAAAGGCACAACACAGAGAGACACGAGGTGTGTGAGAGGGAGAATATGCCTTCTGTGTGTGATTCAGATTCAGTTTGATATGAGGCCGTAAACGGGATGTAGAACGGGTCGTTTTTAATAAAACTCTTATTATTGGGTGATTATTTATAGGCAGCACTTTCCAAAAATATAATGTAAAATGTATCTAATATTACTTTCTATAAGCGTGTTTGTGTGTGAGAGTGTGTTTGTGCGTGTGTGTGTGTGTGTGAGAGTGCGTGCGAGGGTGCGTGCAAGAGTGTGTGCGAGTGTGAGTGAGAGTGTGCGTGCGAGAGTGTGCGCGTGCATGGCTTCTCTGTGAGTGTATGTGTGTTTGTGTGTGAGAGTGTATTTGTCTGTGTGTGTGAGTGAGAGTGTGTGTGTGCGTGCGAGGGTGCGTGCGAGAGTGTGTGTGTGCGAGAGTGCGCGTGCATGGCTTCTCTGTGAGTGTATGTGCGAGTGTATGTGTGTTTGTGTGTGAGAGTGTGTTTGTGCGTGTGTGTGAGAGTGTGTGTGTGTGTACATGCGAGGGTGCGTGCGAGAGTGTGTGTGTGCGAGTGTGAGTGAGAGTGTGGGTGCGTGCAAGAGTGTGTGCGTGCATGGCTTCTGTGAGTGTATGTGTGTTTGTGAGTGAGAGTGTGTTTGTAATTAATAATGTATGTATGTGTGTGTGAGTGTGTGTGTGTCTCTGACAGTATCTCTGTGTCTCAGGTGGGCAGCACAGTGAAGTTCCTCTGTCAGGCCGGTCATCTGCTGCTGGGCTCCACCACTCGCTCGTGTCAGCAGGATCTGACCTGGAGCGGCTCTCAGCCCGAGTGCATCCGTGAGTCCCTCCCTCTCCTCAACAGATGCACACAGATGCTATTCGTTTGTTTTTGGGGGGCAAGTCATCCATTTTGCATGTAATGGTGCACCTTTTATTTCACCCTCCAGGAGTTCAGTTTTTCTGTACAGACAAACAGACACACAGGACATCATGTGACTGTACACACACTGCATTTATAATGAGCAGCTCTAGATACTGACTTAACAAAACTATCATATTTCACCCAAAAATCTAAATAAATTATTATATTATGTAATATATTATATCAAATTATTATATCATATCAAATTATATTATACTATATCAAATTATTATATTAATTATATGATATTATATTAATTATATGATATTATATACAATTATGATATATTATATTATACTATATCAAATTATTATATTAATTATATTATATTATATCAAATTGTTATATGAATTATATTATATCAATTTATTATATTATTTTATATTAAATATATTATATAAAATTATATTATATCAATTTATTATATTATATTATTTTATATTAATATATATTATATCAAATAATTTTTATAAATTATATTATATCAAATTATTATATTATATCAAATTATTTTATAAATTATATTATATTATATCAATTTATTATATTATTTTATATTATACTATATCAAATTATTATATTATTTATATTATATCAATTTATTATATTATATCAAATTAGTATATTAATTATATTATATAAATGTATTATATTGTTTTATATTAATTATATTATATCAAATTATTATATTATATTAATTATATATACATTTAGTCTGAGTGAGATTGGCCTGTTTTGTTGTTGATGGAGTATCTGAAGCTCTTGTAAAGGCTCCGCCCTCTTCTAGAAAGGGGGTGGGGAGCAGCAGCTCATTTGCATATAAAGGGACACACAAAAATCGACGCGTCTTTGCTCGCACCCAAATAGGGGCAAATCTGACAAGCTTTAATAAATGATCTGTGGGTTATTTTGTGCTGAAGCTTCACACACACATTCTGGGGACGCCATCTTGTGAAGAGGGGCATAATATGTCTCCTGTACTGGATCTGTTTTGATGAGAGTCCTCCATCTGTCATACATCAGAGCTGACTGGTTGACGTATCTCTCCTACTGCAGCCCACTCCTGTAAGCAACCAAAGACCCCGCCTCATGCCAACGTGCTGGGCATCGACCTGCCATCCTTCGGCTACACGCTGCTCTACTCCTGCCAGCCGGGCTTCATCCTCACTGGCGGCTCCGAGCACCGGGCGTGCCGGCCGGACGGATCCTGGACTGGGAAAGTGCCCGTTTGTAGAGGTGAGCAGAACACGGCACACACACACACACACACACACACTAGATCAGTGCAGATCTCACTGCAACTTTCCTTTAGTTTCTTTGGTCTTGTGGCAGAGCGTCTGGTGCAGTGGTAATTTCGTTGACGAATAATTTTCGTCATAATTTTCGTCAACGACCTTTTTTCACTGACGAAAACGAGATGATAACTAAATAAAAACTAGTGTTGGATGACAAAAACTATAATGAAAATCAACTGTCATTTTCGTCAACAAATAAAAACGAGACGAAAATGTTAGGGAGGACCAATTAGATAAGATTAGATTCAACTTTATTGTCATTACACAAGTACAGGTACAAGGCAACGAAATGCAGTTTAGGTCTAACCAGAAGTGCAATAGCAGCAAGTGCAGGATATGGATATGTACTGAATATATATAAATATGTATAAATATACAGATGGCTATTACTATAAACAGAATGTACAGGTGAATATGTACTATGAATATAATATACAGATGGCTATTACTATAAACAGAATTTTACAGATAGAGGTGTACAATAATATGTTAGGCTAATATGAGGAATATAGCAGTGGATTAAGGTAGTGCAATAAATTATGGACAGAGCTATCCGAAAGAAAGTGTAAAAGTGCAGTGGAAAGTGGTTGCATATTACAGTTAGAAGTACGGTGCAAAATGCAAATGTAAACATGGTTACTGTAAATACAGTCGGCAGTGCAAATGAGCATATTCCAGTTAAGATATGGTGGTGCAAGATGCATAAGTAAACAGTTGTTACTGTAATAAACAGTCGGTAGTGCAAATAACAAAGTGAATGTAGGTGTGAGGTAGGAGAGTTTGCAGTTTATGAGGGAAGTGGATCAACGGGGGTTTGAGTTCAATAAAGAGACAGCTCTGGGGAAAAAACTGTTCTTTAGTCTGCTGGTCCTTGTCCGGAGGATCCTGAAACGCCTGCCGGAGGGCAGGAGAGAAAACAGTCTGTGGGCTGGGTGAGAGGAGTCCTTGAGGATGCTGCGATTAGGGAAGAGATCCAGTCAGAACTGATGTCCTGTGTAATGGATGCACACATTTGAGTTGAGCTGATCTAACCGCTGGAGAACACGGCTCACACATCCCCAATCCAGCGCTCCAGAGCGGCTCAATCAATCAATAACACACATTTATGCCAGACCATTGTTTATGAACTAATGCTGATGAATAATGTTTACTTTACCATGTTTATATACCGTATTTCCTCAAATAAAAGTCTGTAGTCAATTAAACGCCGGGTCTCTGATAGTGGCCGGGGGCGTGGCCAGCACGAACAAATAAAGGCCGGGGGAAAATTATTTCCTTTCATTTCATGTGCATTCAAGTTCAGCATAATGTACAGTAGGGTTATGCCGAAGGGGCGAAACCATCGTGGCCATCGCCCCCCGCTGGGAGTCTTCGAGTGCGACGCACAATCCTGGTCTCTTCTATACTTAACCTAAACACTTTGCAGGGATTGCTCTGTAAATTAAATAGAGAATATAACTGATGCATATCTGCTATTTTAAATACTGTAGTCTCTGAGAGATGTGGCGTGTGTTAGTCTGTGAAAGCTACACAAATGATCTGGACAATCTCTGAGCCTCTCGTCTTTTTTACACATCTTACTCTGCATTTAACTTAAACTATTTTATTTTGTACAAGAAAACAGCATAGGCTTCAAAATAAATTATGTTATTGAAATATTGTAAAGTTGAACTACTCGAACGAACATTTAAAAAACAATATGCAAAATCCAAATTGAATAGCTCCATAACGGATTGAGAAAAGTGCGCGCATTAGTTGGGTTAGAAAAAGTTTTTTTTAAAGTAGAAAATATTATTTATGTAAAGAGATATATATTAAAATACTAAGTGCTTAAAGGAACACAACTCTTCTTAAGTGGAAGGAAGCTTTTTCCCTCACATGGAATATAGAAAGCACATTAGATGGGTTAGTAAAATAACAAAATTATAGAGTTTATATCGAGTCTATAAAACACGAAAGAACAACAAATATATCACAATAGTACATTTCGTTTTGTATAAATTGTATCTTAATTTTAATCTATGTTTTATCAACCAAATTACCCGGATTTAATAAATAACAAGCAAATAGCCTATAACAGACAATGACATGAGGTGGAGGCGCAGCGTGAACAGCGGCTTAAATTAACTACTAGAAAAGGAAAAATCTTTAGTCAGGGGCAGCCCTTACTATTTATTTCAGACGGGCCTGTATTTGATCCAGCAGGTCTCAGAGGGAGTTCTGGGTTGAGCGGAAAGAGCTTCAGAAATGAGCAGAATCTCCAGAAAGGCGCTTGATCTCCACTGGAGGAAATATTACTGCTCTTTCAGTCACAATATGACCTCATGTATGTTTTAAAAACACAATTCAACTTATAAATAATACTTTTTAATGGGCCACTTAAAGCAGCACTAGGTAGGTTTTGCTCTCGGGCTCCCCCTACAGTTGGGAAACAGTATTGTCCTCCACTACTGTCCTAAACTCTGTCATCCTGCATCAGGGGATGCATCGCACAGGCATTTGTGGACATGACAGCTATGATAGCCCTGAACACTGCAGGAGGAGTTCACATGCAGGTGTTCTGCTCGCGTCCGTGTGAAATGTCTTCATCAGGTACAGTGGCATATGCTTCAGCATGTCATATGAATATCATTTCATGGGTTTTATTTTTTTTTTTCAAACGCCAAATGATCGCGATGCTCACGTTAACAAGCCAGCGTCATTATAGTAGTCTAGTCTATTGGTTACCGTTTTACAGAATCTATATGATACTTCAATTCAATGTTTGGTAGGTAATAACCATATATCATCAATATAATATATTGCCCTCCTTCAGCTCACGCCAACGAGCAAACGCTGGCCCAATGTTGATCCTCGTCCTGCCTTTCATACCATCACTTTCTTGTTTCCTCTTTTTGCATTCCTCCGACAAAACCTTTGCTTTCTTCTTTTTCTGTGCTGCCTTGGCCATGACTATAACATCCGGCAAACAAAGGATAGTTGGGCTCGCACGTCCGAATTTAAGGTGATGGTGGAAGTGACGTATATGCCGTAAAGCAGTCGAATTTTGTAGTTCTTTTTTTTTCTTGGGTTACTACCCGAAATCCGAAGTTTAAAAGTACGATTAAAAACGATACAGACCCCGTCAGGCTATGGCAGACGTGCCATTCAACCTATTGATGTATCATCACAAGAGTCTTGAAAATATATTATGAAGGTTGAAAAGTTACCTAGTGCTGCTTTAAAATGTTTATTACAAATAAATTATTAAATTCTAAAAATGAATAAAATGAACAAAAAATTGCAATCCTTTGAAACCCCCCCACTTCCCGCGCCCCTGATGATATCTGTAACTTTTCATTTAAAACGCTTTATTTAAAACAATTATTTTTTTCAAATAGATGGAATGCGAAATACAGGCCTGCCCCTAATAAAAGCCTGTGACCTTCTGCAGTTCAGGTGAATAAAGGCCCCGGCTTTTATTTGAGGAAATACGGTTGTAACGACGCATATTTTATCTCCTCATCCGAACTTGAATGAGCTCCTGCAACTGCAATAGTAAAGCGAGATTTCAAAATAAGAGTCCCGCTGTATTTCCAGCTGGTTTATAATTAAAAGTCACGCATTATATATTCGTTTTTGCTTACACAATAAACTGTGTTTAATTTAATTCCCATTTAATTCATAGTCAGGAGTAAAGACCAGTATTTAACACATATTCAATAAAGTATCAGGGTTATAATAGTTCACTAAAACCATTAAAAAAACTCTGTTAACTGAAATTAAAAAAATAAATAAACAAACTTATTTGAAGCTTTAGCTTAACATGATATACTAACTAAAACAGAAATACAAAGTTATAAAAACTATATAGATGTTTTTAAAAACAAAAAAAAAAGTGAATTGAGCTCTTTCGTGTATTTTTAATGTCAAAAACAAAATGTCAGTTCAAGTGTCAGTCGGTTATGTGATGCTTAAATGCTTAATGTATTACAATTGAACTAAACTCATTAGATTTTAGGAGACTAAATCTACTGTAGATTTAAAATCTTATGATATTTAGTCGACTAAAACTAGACTAAAACTATGTAACAACAATAAGTTCTGGGGAATAATTAATTCAAATGGTATGAATATTCATGAGTTTATGAATATTATTAGCTTGTTGTACAGAAAAATTAACGTATAACGGAACCTTTAATCATTTAAAAGTAACCCTTATCCAAATTGATTTCTTCATCAATTATCAATCTTACAAACCTTAAGAAACATTGATTTGTTTGATCAAGACAAATAATATCTTTTATGTTTGCACAATTTATATTACTAGAGTAGTAATACATGAAAATCAAGCTTAAATGGGTAGCTTAGATCTTACGCTTCAGTGACTTCGAGATTTGTGAGCAAAACAATACGGATTCAATTTAATGCAATTATTGGGTTTTAATAAAACAACTACAGAATACAAAGCTACGAATCACACGGGGGTAAATATGCATATATATCTAGGAGAAACAAATGATATGGTACAAACAAGGAAAAATCAAACTTAATAGAAATAAAATCAAAAGGAAAAGAATGAAGAGAGAGAGAGAGAGAGAGAGAGAGAGAGAGAGAGAGAGAGAGAGAGAGAGAGAGAGAGAGAGAGAGAGAGAGAGAGAGAGAGAGAGAGAGAGAGAGAGAGAGATCACTTCAATCACTTCACCAAAACCCTTCAGACATTTATGATTTCGGGAATCAGGATTAATTAAGACAACCTCGTACAAGCAGTTAAAGGTGAAATATAATACTTGCATTAGGCTCTCTCGTGTACGTGTCTGAGTTCGAATCGTCGTGGAAGTTCGCTAAGGAGGTGAGTCCGGAGAATTTCGGTGAAGTTCAGGAAAGTCGCTCCAGAAGTTGCAGGTCTCTCTCGGAATGGCGGAGCGCGCCGAGTCTCTCTCAATGGCAAGGAAGCCAGGGTGGTCTTCTCGGAATGGCGGAGCGCAAAGAGTTAAGTTCAGTTCCCGTTTTTATGGACACAATGACCAACGCCCTTATCCTGGAGTGATCCAATCGCGCACGAGAGACCAAAGGCGCAAGTTTTTCATTGTCCTTTGTTCGTGGACAACCCCTTGCTCTGAGTTAATCAGTAGGGTGGAAATTCTAAAGCCTCTATTTCTTCAGAAAGCTGGTATTTTTGTAATAATGCATCTTGTAGTAGCTTGTGAATGAGATTCGGTACAGTCAGGTTTCTGCGATCGAGAAGGTACCAAACACTATCGTTCTGTGATTTGAGAATACAGAGGTACAAGCATTTTTACAATTAGTGGCATACCGAATCAATTTTACATACAGTAAACATCCTAGCTATTCTAATCCATCCTATGAAGACATTACCACAACAAAATATATATATTTGGACATTATTAAGACAGTTCTTTTAGTCCATATGTTTCCTATAAGTTGGGTATGTGAGATGGGTCCGAAAGTTCAGTGTGTTCAACTATGTGTGTGTGCGCTCATTCGCACAAAAGACTATGTGTGTGTATTGTTTCGAAACTTCACGTGGTCATCTGTGTGTGTGCGTGCGCTGAAGTCAGCAAAACAGTCCCGTCTATGTATTGTGCCTATTGCACACAGGATATGGGTGTGTGTGAGGAGTCACATGACTGCCTAAGGCGGT
Source organism: Romanogobio albipinnatus (assembly GCA_023566225.1). Classification (NCBI taxonomy): domain Eukaryota; kingdom Metazoa; phylum Chordata; class Actinopteri; order Cypriniformes; family Gobionidae; genus Romanogobio; species Romanogobio albipinnatus. The sequence goes on along the minus strand of CM042252.1, from coordinate 52,599,826 downwards.
GAAGTCTGTGAAGAACTATTCAACTCTTGAGCTGTTCATTAACCTTAAGTAGCCAGTCCATAACGAACCTCTGTTTGGCATGATCTGATCAGCAGAGTCATGAGATAATGATGATGAGTCCAAGATTTGGACTTCCTGCCATCTGGCTTGAGTGAATCAATACTGTTACAACTAAATTCAGGCGACTAAAATATGACTAAATGGCATTTTAGTCAAAAGACTACGACTAAAACTAAATCAAAATCTGCTGTCAGAATGAACACTGGTCTGGTGTCTGTGGGAAGTGGTGTGTGAAATGCGTTTCCTTAAACCCATGCGTTGGTGCAGTGATGTGTGTGTTTTGTTGTCTTTCAGCTGGCTCCAAAACATCAGAGAAAGTCCTGACGCCTGTTCAGGGGACATCGAGTCCCAAAGTCAACGGTGAGTGTGTCAAACACCACATCTCAAACTTGCACGTGTTAATATGAAGGTCTTGGGAATAATATAGATCTGATATCAGGGGAGGGGCTAGCATCTGAAAACTAGCCAATCAGAGACGCTCTCTGCCTGTCAATCATTAAGTGTGTTTGACTGACTGACAGGGGCGTTGGCAAAAGGAGAAGCTCAATGCTTACAGTGTCAAACATGGGCAAATGAGCACCTGAGCAGTGCTTGACGCTTTTGTTATTATGAGCTTTGGTGTGTATTGTTTTATAAAATCAGTGGAAATGGCAGAGATCAAATCAAATCAAAATCAAATCAAATCAAATCAGATGAGGAGTTACACTGAAGGTTAAGAGCTGTGTGTCTTTACTATGGTAAGGGTGTTCAAAGGCACATTACATGACAAAACCACTGCAAGAGCCACACATTACTTATTTATTTGATCAAATGGCAGCAACAGCAATATAATAAACAAAATATGATCACAGTTATGAATCAATAAATCAATCAATAAAATATAATTATAATTATTCATAAATAAATATTATTGCTTTCATAAAATCGCTACAGCAATATGATGAACAAAATATGATCATAATTATAAATAAATAAATAAAATATGATCATAATTATAAATAAATAAACTAAATATGATCATAATTATAAATAAATAAAATATGATCATAATTATAAATAAATAAACAAAATATGATCATAATTATAAATGAATAAAATATGATCATAATTATAAATAAATAAAATATGATCATAATTATAAATGAATAAATAAATAAAATATGATCATAATTATAAATGAATAAACTAAATATGATCATAATTATAAATAAATGAACAAAATATGATCATAATTATAAATAAATAAAATATGATCATAATTATAAATAAATAAATAAAATATGATCATAATTATAAATAAATAAACTAAATATGATCATAATTATAAATAAATAAACTAAATATGATCATAATTATAAATAAATAAATAAAATATGATCATAATTATAAATAAATAAACTAAATATGATCATAATTATAAATAAATAATCTAAATATGATCATAATTATAAATAAATAAATAAAATATGATCATAATTATAAATAAATAAACTAAATATGATCATAATTATAAATAAATAATCTAAATATGATCATAATTATAAATAAATAAACTAAATATGATCATAATTATAAATAAATAAACTAAATATGATCATAATTATAAATAAATAAACTAAATATGATCATAATTATAAATAAATAAATAAAATATGATCATAATTATAAATAAATAAACTAAATATGATCATAATTATAAATAAATAATCTAAATATGATCATAATTATAAATATTATTGCTTTCATAAAATCGCAACAGCAATATGATGAACAAAATATGATCATAATTATAAATGAATAAATAAAATATGATCATAATTATAAATAAACTAAATATGATCATAATTATAAATAAACTAAATATGATCATAATTATAAATAAACTAAATATGATCATAATTATAAATAAATAAACAAAATATGATCATAATTATAAATGAATAAATAAATAAAATATGATCATAATTATAAATGAATAAATAAATAAAATATGATCATAATTATAAATAAACTAAATATGATCATAATTATAAATAAATAAACTAAATATGATCATAATTATAAATGAATAAATAAAATATGATCATAATTATAAATAAATAAAATATGATCATAATTATAAATAAATAAATATTGATTTCATAAAATCGCAACAGCGATATGATGAACAAAATAAGATCATAACTAAAAATAAATAAATAAATGAATATAATAAATAAAATATGGTTATAATTATACATAAATATTATTGTTTTCATAAAACAGCAGCAACAGCAATATGATGAACAAAATATGATCATAATTATAAATCAATAAATAAACTGTGATCATAATTATTTATTAATTAATTAAATGTGATCATAATTATAAACAAATAAAATATTATCATAATTATAAATAAATAAAATATGTTAATTATGATGAGATTTTGTTTATTTATTTATAATTATTATAAATAAATAAAATCTGATCTTAATTATCAATAAATAAAATAAACAAAATATGATCATAATGATAAATAAATAAATATAATAAAAATCTGATCATAATTATAAATAAATAAATATAATAAACAAAATATGATCATAATTATAAACAAATAAAATAAACAAAAATAATCATAATTATAAATAAATAAAAGAAACAAAATATGATCATAATGATAAATAAATAAATATAATAAACAAAATATGATCATAATGATAAATAAATAAATATAATAAACAAAATATGATTATAATTATACATAAATATTTTAGCTTTTTATAAAACAACAGCAATATGATGAACAAATGATCATTATACATAAATAAATAAATATTTTTATAAAACCGCATCGAAAGCAATATAATAAACAAAATATGATCATAATTATACATAGATAAATATTATTGCTTTCATAAAATTTAAACAGCAAAATGATGAACAAAATATGATCATAATTAAAAAATAAATAAATAAATATAACAAACAAAATATGATTTACAATTATAAATAAATAAATATTACTGCGTTTATAAAGCGGCAGCAACAGCAATATAATAAACAAAACAAGATTTATAATCATAAATAAATATTATTGTTATTGATCTAGTAAATTAAACCTTTATTTTATTACATTTGTATTATCATCAAACGTAATGTGTTTTCTCTTTATTCTTGTGCTAAACAAGAAATAATTAAACAAATCTGAATATTTATTATAAATCCACATCTATTATTATATTCAGGTTATTAATCTGAATCATTCTTCTATATCAGAGTGTGCTTATGGATGTCGAGCTGTGTCATATGAAGCACATGTGACAGTAGCTGTGCGGGTGATTGGCTCTTCAGAGATGTGCAGTGTTGAGTTATTAATATGGCTGATGTCAGAGTTATGGAGTTACGAGCTCGCTGTGGTTTCTGCTCGGAGCTCTGATCTGTGAGACCGTTAGCGGTGTTAATTGAGCCGAACGTGTGTGTAAACGGCTTCAGAACCTCATCGGACTCATTAGATCTTCTCATTGCAGTTCCTGCCGATGTGTTCGCGCCCACATACGTGTGGAGAGGATCATTCGAGTATAAAGCAGCGAAGCAGCCGATGACCCTGACCATCACTGGCTTTAACACAAGCACAGGCAAAGTCAACGCCACTCTAGCCAACAGACACTCAGAGCTGCTGCTGTCAGGTACACACACACACACACACACACACACACACTCACACCAGCACAGGCAAAGTCAACGCCACTCTAGCCAACAGACACTCAGAGCTGCTGCTGTCAGGTACACACACACACACACACACACACACACTCACACACACACACACACACACACACACACACTCACACACACACACACTCTCACACACACTCTCACACACTCACACACACACTCACATACACACACACTCACACACACTCACACACACACACACACTCACTCACACACACACACACACACACTCACACACTGACACACACTCACTCACACACACACTCTCACACACACACACACACTCACACACACACACACACACACACACACACTCACACACTCACACACACACACTCAGAAACTGATGTTATAAAAGTGTATCATTGGATCTAATTGGATGCTCCACATTGAAAGCCGTTGATGTAGCCATTATTAACACACCTGTGACCACACATCAGTAATAATCAATATGAACATTAGCATCAGTGAGCCGGCGTTCTCAGTGAAGTGACGTTTGTGATCCACACACAGGCGTTTACAAGAGCAGAGACGCCCGCCTGACGCTGCGCCTGCATCACATGAGAGCTCTGGTGAAGAGCAGCTACAGCCAGATCACCGACCAGACCCTCATCATGGACGGCTTCGTAAGTCAGCCGACACTAACTTCAACTGCAGCCCCGCGTTTGTCCAATAGTGCATGAAATGAAATCAAACCGCCAGGTTGGGTCTGCAGAGCTGCTGATATTGGTTGAATATGCTGTAGATTTAATCCAGGAGCTTCAGTTCTCAAAGCAGTGAAAGAACAGCTCCTCCGGTGCCCTGCTGTACTAGTTATGGCTTTCATGAGAGCACTACCTGTAGCATTACACAGAACATGAGCTGTGTGAGAACATGATGTTCATATGTGTGTTGTTGCTCTCCTCGAGGTCTCTGCCGACCATGAAGGAAACACGTACTTGTTTCAAGGCTTTATTCAAGCTAGAGACTACGGCCCTTTCGGACTACAGAGACAAGGTGTGCTACATTTAATAAAGTTTGAATTCAAAAGTCAAACCAGAAATAATCGTATAAATCAATTTAAATTGTGTGTGCGAGTGTGCGAGAGTGAGTGTGCGAGAGTGAGTGTGCGAGAGTGAGTGTGCGAGAGTGAGTGTGCGAGAGTGAGTGTGCGAGAGTGAGTGTGCGAGAGTGAGTGTGCGAGAGTGAGTGTGCGAGAGTGAGTGTGCGAGAGTGAGTGTGCGAGAGTGAGTGTGCGAGAGTGAGTGTGCGAGAGTGAGTGTGCGAGAGTGAGTGTGCGAGCGTGAGTGTGCGAGAGTGAGTGTGCGAGTGCGAGTGTGCGCGTGCGAGTGTGCGCGTGCGAGTGTGCGCGCGCGAGTGAGCGCGCGCGAGTGTGCGCGCGTGCGAGTGCGAGTGTGCGCGCGCGAGTGAGCGCGCGCGAGTGTGCGCGCGAGTGAGTGTGCGCGCGAGTGACTGTGCGCGCGAGTGAGTGTGCGCGCGAGTGAGTGTGCGCGCGAGTGAGTGTGCGCGCGAGTGAGTGTGCGCGCGAGTGAGTGTGCGCGTGAGTGAGTGTGCGCGTGAGTGAGTGTGCGCGTGAGTGAGTGTGCGAGTGAGTGTGCGAGTGAGAGTGCGAGTGAGTGAGTGAGCGTGCGAGGGAGTGAGTGAGCGTGCGAGAGAGTGAGTGAGAGTGAGTGAGAGTGAGTGTGCGCGTGAGTGAGTGTGCGCGTGAGTGAGTGTGCGCGTGAGTGAGTGTGCGCGTGCGCGTGAGTGAGTGTGTGAGTGAGTGAGTGAGTGAGTGTGCGCGTGAGTGTGTGAGTGAGAGAGAGAGAGTGAGAGTGAGTGTGCGAGCAAGTGATCGTGCGCGTGAGTGAGTGTGTGAGTGAGTGAGTGTGCGAGTGAGTAAGTGTGCAAATGAGTGAGTATGCGAGTGAGTGTGCGAGTGAGTGAGTGAGTGCGAGTGAGTGAGTGTGCGAGTGAGTGAGTGTGCGAGTGAGTGAGTGTGCGAGTGAGTGAGTGAGTGAGTGAGTGTGAGAGCATGTGAGTGAACGTGTGAGTTAGCGAGTGAGTGAGTGAGTGCGAGCAAGTGTGCGAGCGTGCAAGCGAGTGTGCGAGCAAGTGTGCGAGTGAGTGTAAGTTTGTTAGTGAGTGAGTGTGCGAGTGAGTGTGCGAGTGAGTAAGTGTGTGAGTGAGTATGCGAGTGAGTGTGCGAGTGAGTGTGCTTGAGAGTGAGTGTGAGTGTGCGTGCGAGTAAGTGAGTGTGAGAGTGAGTGAGTGCGAGTGAGTGAGTGAGTGTGCGAGTGAGTGAGTGAGTGTGCGAGTGAGTGTGCGAGTGAGTGAGTGTGAGTGAGTGTGTGAGCGTGCGATGGAGTGAGCGTGCGAGTGAGTGCGAGCGAGTGTGCGAGCGAGTGTGCGAGCGAGCGTGAGAGTGAGTGTGCGTGTGCATGTGGATGTGGGTGTGGGTGTGTGCACACATACACATTTGATTATAATAAGAGCAGATATTTCATAATAGTTTGCATAACACATTTATTTAACAACAAATAAATCACACTTGCATGCGGTTTTATTTTAATCTGATCTCTTTGTATTTCAACAGTTATGGGCTGTATTAAACGTGATTATGTCCCATCATTCAGGTCTGAACATAGTGGAGGCCACCAAGAGCCCGGAGATCCCCGCCCGCACCAACAGCAGCTCTGTGGCCGTCGCCATTCTTGTGCCTTTCTTTGCCCTGATTTGTGCCGGCTTTGGGTTCTACCTGTACAAGCAGAGGTATGTGCGCTGACATTACTGATGAGAGGGAGGAATCCTGATGCCTGATGCTCTTTTCCCTCTGGTTTGACCGCAGGAAGTCTGATAAAGCGGAGTTCAGCGGCTGCTCAGTGCATGAAAACAACAACGGTCAGGCCACGTTCGAAAACCCCATGTACAACACCACCTCCAAATCCATCGAGGGGAAGGTGGTCCGCTTCGATCCCAATCTCAACACGGTTTGCACAATGGTCTGAGAACCGTCACTTTATGTTCTTTGAGTCTCTTGGAAGCACAGTTTGGGTTCAGGACTCACACCGCAGCTCCGGTTTGCAGGAAAACGTCATGTTCTTCACAGTTTGAGTGGAGAATTATATATTATATACATCTCACTCTGAGAGTGTTGGTTTTGTATTCAAAAGCAAAGAAAAGTTTTTTTTCAACGTGAGAAGCGTTCACACATACAGCGATTCGCTGCGTCCGTGAGAGCGCAGATGCGTAACTTTCGACATGATCCTACGAGGGAAGCCATGAGATCACGTGATCCGTCTCTCGTCACAATCTCTCAGAAGAAAAGGGTCACTGGGGTTGGGGTGTGCGATATATAGTCTACGATAATATCATGATTGTTGTTTTAACCCTTAAATGCATGACAGTTTCGAAAAAAATTCTTACATATTGGGGTCTTTAGCGACCCGGATCTATATCGAACATGGATAGATCTATACCTGTCGCGATAATATATAAAACTCCTGATATTAGAGCAACAATTACAGAAGAATAAAATAAAACATATTTCGTTCCCTTTTGGAGCTTGGAAGGGTTCAGTTTGAGCAGATGTTTTATACCATCATCACTGTCCTCGTCAGAACTCATTTCCCAGTATATTCTGCAACTGGATCATATTCGCGAGCTCACGCATATTCTCAAAATTAATTTCCAACGTCTTGAAAATCAATATTTTAATCTCTGACAGCTTCTGTCACCAGACCCATCATCAAGTGACATTAATATTTGAATGTGTTCAGTTCTTGCTCTGCAGTAAATCGGAGCCATTTCAAGTTTTGCAGATTATAATTATTATTGTTTTGTTTCCTGCCTGCAGTAACTATGAGTGAAACATCACGTCATCATTGTGTACCAGACATCGCCACCTTGTGGAATAAAGCTGAATTGCACTTATTTTGTCATTATAGATTCATTTATTATTGTGCAGGAAAAAAAATACGTACACTCTTACACACCTCGGGTCGTTAGCAACCCTATACGATTTTGACAAAAAACTAGTGGAAAAACAGGCATTCAATTATAATTGTATTATTTTTTTCTTGTTATATTATTTAAAATGGATTGATTGAGGAATACTAAGAAGGTTGATGTCTCACTTTAAAAAATGAATGAGGAGGAGGGGAGTGAATGACGTCTCAGGTCGCTAAAGACCCGAGGTATGCATTTAAGGGTTAACGATATGCGATCTGACATCGACTATGTGCACTTTATAGTGCACACTTTCACTGCGTGATTTACTCTATTAAAATGCATTTATAATGCCCTCAATATTCAAGATAAAGGGCAAAAATACCTCTGTATGTCTTTATATTTGTATCATTTAATATACAGAGCATCCGGGAAGTACTCAGCGCTTCACTTTTTCCACATTTTGTTATGTTATTCCAAAATGGATTAAATTCATGATTTTCCTCAAAAGTCTACAAACAATATCCCATAATGACAACGTTAAAGAAGCTCGTTTGAAATCTTTGTAAATTTATAAAAAATAAAAAACAAAAAAAATCACATGAACATCAGATCAAGACCAAGACCAGACCAGCACTCCTTAAATTCATCTAAAAGATCCATATCTACTGTCTGAGAAATGTCTTATATTTAATGAATAAACACAATTAGAATAGTAAGACACTATAGCGCTGTTACCAATCAAATCACTGACAATAAAACGCATGGCACAGAAGCTGCATCTGAATTGGTTCAATTACACCTGCATAAATAATGTTCAGATTAATTTAACATTAAAATATTAACAGTAACGGAATCATTTATTCAACCGATTTGTTAAAAGCAGCTGATTCATTCAAGAACGAAATGTTGCCGAATTAGCAAAGACAGTTTAAAATGTAATTTTTTAATATTAACTTCTTGTTTATTGAATGTTTTATAAATCAATATCATTTGCACTCACGCTTATATTCATGAAAACAGCTCTCTTGCTCTAGTCATATTGTTTAATTATATTCTCTGTTATATATAAAAAAAACATAATCTCAGAATTTTGTGGGCATTTATATTAATTTTGGGCATTTTTGAGACAATGCTGCATTGATTTTGAGCCCGGCAGCACAGTAACACAAGAAATCACATTACAAAGAAGTTATTGATTGCATTTTAAGCAGTACTTTTTATATCAAATCACATGAATGATGTTTAATCAGACAAAGCACGGGCAATCTAGTGATATCCCAGCAGTTCTAGACTGGCCTTGAGATAAAATCCAGAGTCCGAGACCAAGACAAGACCGAGGAGAAATGCAGTCGAGACCGAGACAAGACCAAGACCTTCAAAAAAAAATGGTTGGTACTACAACAGTACTACTCAATACTTTATTGAAGCCTCAAGTCTTTTTGGGTTTGATGCTACAAGCTTGGCAAACAATTTTTGGGCAGTTTCCCCCATTCTTCTTTGCAGGACCTCTCAAGCTCCATCAGGTTGGATCCAGATCTCTCCAGAGATGTTCAATCGGGTTCAGGTCTGAGCTCTGGCTGGGCCACTCAAGGACATTCACAGAGTTATCTTGGGTCATTGTCCTGTTGGAAGATGAACCTTCGCCCCAGTCTGAGGTCCAGAGCACTCTGGAGCAGGTCTTCATCAAGGATTCATCTTTCCCTCGATCCTGACTAGTCTCCCAGTTCCTGCCGCTGAAAAACATCCCCACATCGTTATGCTGCCACCACCGTGCTTCACTGTAGAGATGGTACTGGTGATGAGCGGCGTCTGGTTTCCTCCAGACATTAATTATATCTGACCAGAGAATTTAGTTTCTCATGGTCTGAGAGTCCTTCAGGTGCCTTTTGGCAAACTCCAGGCGGACTCATGTGCATTTTCCTGAGGAGTGTCTTCCGTCTGGCCACTCTACCATACCGGCCTGATTGCTGCAGAGATGGTTGTTCTTCTGGAAGGTTCTCCTCTCTCCACAGAGAAAGGCTGGAGCTCTGTCAGAGTGACCGTCGGGTTCTTGGTCACCTCCCTGACTAAAGGCCCTTCTCCCCTGATCGCTCCGCTCTTGAAAGAGTCCTGGTGGCTCCAAACGTCTTCATGTACGGATGATGGAGGCCACTGAGCTCAGTGGTACCTTCAATGCAGCAGAAATGTTTCCGTACCCTTCCCCAGATCTATGCCTCCACACAATCCTGTCTCGGAGGTCAATTCCTTGGACTTCATGGCTTGGTTTGTGCTCATGCACTGGTAACTGTGGGTCCTTATATAGACAGGCGTGTGCCTTTCCAAATCATGTCCGATCAGCTGAACTGACCACAGGTGGACTCCAGTCGGGCTGGAGAAACATCTCAAGGATGATCAGTGGAAACAGGAGCACCCTGAGCTCAATGAGTGTCATGGCAAAGGCTGTGAATACTAATTCGGTTTTTATCTTTAATAAATTTGCAAAGATTTCGAACACTTTCCGGATGCACTGTATCTGCAAATGGTATTTTTATTCTTTAGTACAGTCAAAAAAAGCATTTTGTTAGCATATTGCATGTGATAACTCAAAGAAACACGACAAATTTTGCCACATCATTTTTTTTGTCCAGAAATTATGAACACGTGCAAAAACGAGAGAACCAATGAAATATGAATAACTGATTATGTTGTGGTCAATGTTTTTTTGCATAGTAAAATAAAACCTGTAGCTGCAGTTTGCCAAATAATTTAATACCTTCACCAACTTTAGTGTTTTGTTTTCCGCTCATATCAACTATTTTCCTCATATTTTGATGGTCTAATTGAATCTGTAGGGTCATTAAACACAAATATCCCTTTTGCACACTACTATATGTTTACACACTGCTTAATCCATAACATTAAACTTGAATTAAAACACAATAAAGTAAAAGTAAATGCATAAAGAGACGGAGCGCCTGAAGGAACCTTTTCTTCTGAGAGCGTAGACAAAGCGAAGTTAATGTACTGTATGATTTCTCAGCTTTAAAAAATGATGCATGGAAAACCGTGTCAGAAATCTTGAGCGTTTAAAAATCTGTTTATAATCCTCGAGTGACGCTTAAGTGCTTCTGCGATTTTATATTCAAACTCTGCTCGTATGTAGCGGCAGCAAAACTGGTCCTTTGTCAGATTGTGTTGTTTTCACTGGCGGCGTGGGATCGATGGCTGTATGTGTGATCGCTCCACATTCAAGAGGAAACCTCCTCCGGTTCATACATGAGGAACGATTGCTATTACAAATCATTTCCCTCTATGGGTGTTTTAAAGGGGAAGTCAGTTTTTCTCTCTCTCTCTCGATGTAAGCAAGGCTTTCTGAAGACGAAACACTGGTGCTTTCACAGTGCCATCATCATCTGTGGCTGTTCACACAGGAACACGTTCTAGAACTACAAACTGAACACACAAACGCTCTGAATAAATGAGATGTTTTAATCAGAGCCGTAACCTCCATAGACATTAAGACAATAATTAGAAATGGCCAAATTGTCCCCCCCAATATATGAAAAACTTGTATGTTTGGATGACAAAAAGGTTTAAAAGTCTGGTCTGCCCGAGCGTCAACCTTGCGCAGTTTCTCTTGAAGCCGATACAGAAGTGACTTAAACTGCAGTTCATAGACTGGCTCCAACTGGTTCAACAGACTCCAGAAGGAGCAGAATCTCATTGAGCTCATGTTAAGGCTTATCGCCAGCGTTTTTCGTGACTTTTTTTGTCTGCGAGTCTCTGTGTTCACACCCAACGATTTTCACTGGCGATGCACCGAGGGAATAGCCTGACGTCGTCATACTCAATTCTAGTCAGAATATGAGTCTGATCTGCTCCGTTGGGCTGTGATTATGGGGTGTGTTTCAACCCAACCAGGAAAGACCTCAATTGGATAGACCTACAACCAATCAGAGCAACGGAGCGACGCATAACGTTAGTTGTCAAATGTCAACAGAACTCAACTGCACTGTGTTGCCAAGTCCGCGGGTTTTTCCATGTCCGCGGGTTGAAACGACCCCAATTATGTGATGTACAGACCCAGGAATGTGAATTTTAGCAGGCAGCCCTGCCAAAATAACCCACATTTCCCCCCCAAATGCCATTTTTTCCCGGAGAACCCCCCCGGTAAGCTATTGGGCTTGTTTTTGGCTAGTTTTGAGTAGCAGTTGGGCGGGTTTTGTTGTAACCCTGTCTGCCCGCACGCTGAAATGAGTAACGTTAGAAGAAGAAGATGAGTGTAAGCGATCTTTGCCGGTGTTGTAAAAAAATAATTTAAGGATACACAGAGTATCCTTAACCAACACGATCATCATTTCTGAGAGAAATAGTAAAGGTGAACGCATACGAACAAGTTCTCCGTTTAGAATTAGAACGAATTCAGCCCAAGCGCCTTTGATGACGTGATGATTACGTTACTGTTTATCATCTGTCCATCATCGTCTAAAGCCCGCCCTGACAATTTCATTGGTCCGAACAGTTTCTGTTCAGGCATAATTACTTCTCTACAGATCAAGTCCAGACCAAATGTTGTGGGCGGGGCTAAGTTCGGCTGGCATCCAGGCTACCGAGTGAACGTGCGCATCAGTAGATGAGGGCACTCCCTGTACACAAGGTGGCGCTGCGGCACTTTACGCTTCTGACACTCGCTTGTAACACAGAAGAGAAACAGTATTTACGTGCTTGCCAAAACCATAGACAAATTATGTCTATGGCCAAAACCATTCACACACTTTTTGCTAACTGGCAAGCAGCATTAGCAGCTCATCTTCTTCTTTGTCTACTTACTACTTCTTCATTGTATCAGTGTGTGCTCGGCAAGACTGTTTTGTGCTTGAGCGCCACCAAGTCATGTTTTACTGTCACTTCAGCAGCTCTACCCACGTGAACAAAAGCGCTGATCTCATTGGTCGGCCAGTTTTTAACGCGCCGCATCAAAATAAAAAAACCAACCCGAGACGTTTTTTTTTTAAAATGCCGCTTTTACGCCTGGCGGTGTGCACACGCGCATTGGCACCCTTTGTTTAGTCACGAGGCGTTAAACGTTGTGATAAATGCGCCCGGTGGGAACAGGCCTTTAAAATGCCCAACTTTACAGCAGAAGAACACATGTTTACAGTCTGGGACAAACTGTGCTTTTGGTCTATACGGCTAATGTTGCCCTTCATGACGACTGTGAGGGGGGGGAATGTTTTTATAACTCATTCGTTTACATTATATAAAGCCTTAAAGTTCTGCATAATTAAGGGCGTGGCCACTTTGAGTGACAGGTGGATTGCCGTTTGTCTGCTGTCTGTTAGTCATCACCTCAGCTCCGCCCACGTCCCGCCTCTTTGCCCATTTTCTGTTATCCGGGAGTGACAAGATGGCGACAAAAACTATATGAGGGCGGATCAGAACCTGTAACCTTTGACATACAAAATCTCTACCACCAGACCAGTAAGGAATGTGAGTAATAATAACAGATTTATGTATTTATTCACTAACGGGAACTAATGATATTTGACGCAAATGAATGCAAATATTATTTGCAAATAGTCCCAAAATGATTATTTCCCAACTAGAAATAGACCTAGAATTTCATTCACTGTTCTGTTTCTTTATGCTTTTATAAAAATAACAAAATTGGTCCCCCCCCCAATGTTCAAGACATGGTTACGGCCTTGGTTTTAATGTCCTTGAAAGAGTCTCTTCTGCTCACCAAAGCTGCGTTTATTTGATCAGAAATACACAGGGTTTCTACAGGGTTTAGGAAGGTTAATTTAAGACCAATTAAAGAAAATGTAAGGAATAAATTGTTCTCGAAATGTGAACGTCTAAGCACACAATGAGTGTTAGTGACATTTCAAATTTTGACAATACAATTTCCAACACATATTTTGGATTAATTTGAGAAAAAACAGTTTGAGACTTGGGAAATCTTGTGAAAGTGATTTTATGATTAAAACAAGCACAAATATCTGCCAATGTGTTCATAAAAATCAAAACTCAAATGCGAGTCATTTTCATACCCAATGACAGATATTTGTTCTTGTTTTAAGCATAAACTTATTTCATTTTGTTCAATTTCTCAGAAAACAAGACTTCATTTTGCATCTCATTAAATGAGTCTTGATTTAAGGATGTTTAGATATTTATACTGGAAAACAAAAATCAATGTTTGCAGTGCATTCAATTATGTCTCTATGAAATCTGTGTGTTTTCTGGTTTATTGTGTTGTATTCTTCTGGACTCTGCTTTAATGGTCAGATTAAATGTGACGACTCTCGGTCATCTTCTGAACACAAATGAAGAGATTTGTAATGAAATGGAAAGATTTCTGTCCTCCATTGACAGTCTAAGCAACTTCAGAAAGTTCATAAAGAGAAACTGATCCGTACGGATCCAGCGGAATATTCCAGATGTTCTGAAGAGATTCGATGGCTTTACATGATGAAGGAAAGTCTGACATGAGGGCGAGGAAATGACCACAGGATTGTGATTAATGGGTGAGCTGGCCCTTTAAGAGACTGAACTACTTCTGGTTTATTCATACACAATTTGATCTGCATTATACAGCAAATCCCATTTCAATGAATGGATTCTGTCCACATTTCCTGCATCACAGAAATCATAGGGCGCTAATTTAATGCCATATTGAATTTAAGACTTTCTGATGCAATTTAAGACATTTTTAAGACCTTAAATTGTGAAAGGTCAAACTTTTTACGATTTTCTTAATACCCACGGAAACCCTGATACAGTAAAAATAGTGAAATATTTTTGCGGTTCAAATCATCCGTTCTCTATGTGAATATATAGTAAAGTGTCATTTATTCCTGTGATCAAATCATCATTCCTCCAGTCTTCAGTGTCACATGACCCTTCACTAATCACTCTCATATGATGATTGATGCTCAGTTATTATTGGTTGTAATATTACCATTTTTAATATATTTTTTACCAAATAAATGCAGCTTTGGTGAGCATAAAAAGCTTTTTTATTAACAAAATCGTAATAATCGCAGACTATTGACCGTTGAACACTCATACCCCATTGCTAATAAACGCTCGACTGTAAATATACAGATTCATCTTATATTATTTCAAATCTTCAGTGCATCTTAAATGTGCACAAAAACAGAAAATGAGTTTCAGTGTGAAATCAGACACGCAAACACAAATATTGCAGAATAAGTCCTGTGTGAACAGTCACTATTTTTGCAGTTGTGTTGAAATGACACACTTCACCTTTAAATTAGGGATGTTGACTTCTCAAAGAGGACCTGTTATGTGTTGATGTTGTTTACTGGCTCTACTAGAACAAGCTTTCCTGCATTATCTCCTCATATTCTCCATTGTTGCGGCACCTCTCTTCCCAGTCTGTCAGTAACGCTCTGTTTACTTCATGTTTCTATGAAGCCCCTCCTTCTGAAAGCACACTGTGCTCTGATTGGTCAGCGGGAGCAGTGTGTTGTGATTGGTGTTATGTCCCGCCCCTTATCATAACCGGCAATTGACAAAATAACTCCACCAGGTCCCGCCCCTTTATTCTGCGTATGAATTATTATAATGAGGAATATTGTGACGTTTCTCATGCTCGGACAGCATCATTACACACTATAGACAGATGCATTAAAGCATAATAGGTGCTCTTTAAGTAAGTTCACCTATATGTCATGTTTTATTTAGATTTATATTGAATATTCACACTTTGCTAATAGCAGATGTCCTGCTTCTGAACGCTCATAACTCATAATAGTGCCTTGTATGATATTTCACAGGTGTTTTGGGGGGGAAGTTTGTGGTTTCTGATTATTTATTTATCAGCTACAGTGGTTTAATTGTTCTTTAAAAAGTCACTTTTGCACATACCTGCCAAATATAATCAGATATAGTGACAGTGCTATGTTTGAGCTCGTTGTGCCGCTGTCTCGGTTTATTCACACACACACACACACACACACGTCTCACTGGTGATGTGAATATCAAACACTGATGATGATTTGGACGCCGGCTCCTCTCGCGTGGGTCCTTCGCCCTTGTAAATGCATTCATATCAAATGTACAGATATTTAAACTTTTTTGAAAAGAGTTATATTTTTGTGAGAAATTTGTAAAATAAAAAGGTTATGTAAATATCCATTTGTAAATGCCATTTACAAATAAAAAGTAATTTGCTTTTCTACGTCTGCTGCATTATTTCTGTAATAATATGTATATTAGTATTCAAATATGTATCGGGTTCAGCGGAAATGACTTTCACTTCATACGTGTGCATTTTAATGGTTGAACTGGAATTAGTAATGCGTAATTGCATTATTAATTTGCTAATTTTGCCTGTTTATTCACTGATAAATGTAGAAACTGTTCCCTTCGAAGGGTTTTTAATGTCTCTTCTGCTCATTTATTTGATCAAAATATATATATATAGTAGTTTTATATACACCGATCAGGCATAACATTATGACTTCCTAATATTGTGCTGGTCCCCTCGTTGCATGGACTCCACTAGAAGGTGTGCTGTGGTATCTGGCACCAAGATGTTAGCAGCAGATTCTTTAAGTCCTGTAAGTTGCGGACTTGTTTGGATTGAGATTTTGGTGAATTTGGAGGCCGAGTCAACGCCTCAAACTCGTTGTTGTGCTCCTCAAAGCATTCCTGAAGCATTTGTGCTTTGTGGCGGCGCATTATCTGCTGAAAGAGCCACAGCCACAGGGAATACCGTTCCCATGAAAGGCTGGACATGGGCTCAACAATGCTTAGGTAGGTGGGACGGGTCAAAGGAACATCCACATGGATGGAGGACCCAAGGTTTCCCAGCAGAACATTGCCCAAAGCATCACTGCATTAACTTCTGGAGCAGTTTGAGCTCCAGTAGCTCGTCTGTTTGATCGGACCACACGGGCCAGCCTTCGCTCCCCACGTGCATCAATGAGCCTCGGCCGCCCATGACCCTGTGGCCGGTTCTCCACTGGTCCTTCCTTGGAGCACTTCTGATAGAGACTGACCACTGCAGACCGGGAACACCCCATAAGAGCTGCAGTTCTGGAGATGCTCTGACCCAGTCGTCTAGCCGTCACAATCTGGCCCTTGTCAAACTCGCTCAAATCCTTACGCTTGCCCATTTCTCCTGCTTCTAACACATCAACTCAAAATGTTCACTTGCTGCCTAATATACCCCACCCACTAACAGGAGATCATCCGTGTTATTCATAATGTTATGCCTTATCGTGTATTTCCAGTTAATACTTCAGTTTATTGCCAAGGCATCATTTCTACATTTTTCCACTGATATTGATGTTTTCTATTTTAGGTTGAAAGTGAGTTTGCGTTCGGGGATAATATTAGCTCAGTGTTAGTATGCACTCTGGGACTTTAGTGTTTCTCTGTCATTTGGGTCACGTCGATTCTAATCGTGCATGCTTTGCAGAATGGATGTCCTGACACAGGGCCAGTCCGGCGTGATTGTGCATGATGAATGTTTCGTGGGATCTCTCGAACACTAGCAGGACTTGAAAGCGGAGGATCAAACGGGTTGTGGGATGTCTGCTGCCGAGCTTCAGGCCGGATGCTGCTCGTTCCTTCCAGGATTGAGACGTGCTCAATTATTCATGAATGAGAGCGAGAGGTTTACAGGCGGAGACGGGCCACGTAAACAAAGCTGAGCTTGATCAAATAGAGCTCGATACATCAGGACAATTTGTCCAGTCCCTTGTAAATAAAAGTCAGCGAATTAACTGAGGAAGAGAGCAGCCGTTCTGAATGAAATGCAGTGCAGTTAGTCGAAGCAAAGCTCTGTGACCTGAGCTGACTAGCCCGTCCCAACTAGATGAACCTAATCACTCTGGATGGAGCGGCAGGAAATGACATCACTGATGGGCAGCACAAGAACACACTAGGGCTGTGACATCCAATGCAGCAGGCGAGGTATGTTCTCCTTCTTATTTATTGTGTTAGATTTGTGCCTGAAACAAGAAAAAGAAAACAATGGGACATCCATTAAAGGCTCTTTGCATTGTTAAAATATTCGTTAACACTTTCAATGCCTGTATTTATAATGCATTATAATACATACGTAATACCTAATAAACATGTTGTGTCATCTGGTAAATACAAATACACACACTCTAAAAAATGCTGGGTTAAAAACAACCCATGTTGGGTTGAAAATGGACTACCCCGGCTATTGGGTTGTTTTAACCCAGTGAATGGGTCGTTTTAACCCAGCAGTTGAGTTAAATGTTGCTTAAAACAGCCCAATTGCTGGGTTAGTCCATTTTCAACCCAACATGGGTTGTTTTTAACCCAGCATTTTTTAGAGTGTACCTATTGATGGTAATAACTTTTAAGAGTACAATGCATTATAACACCAGATGAAGCCTGCATTATAATGCATCATAAGGGTATTATTAATACATTATAATACATGCATAATGCCTTATAAACATGTTGTGTCATCTGATAAATAATCATAACAACAGTTGCAATACATAATAATACTTACGTGCATTATAATGCATTAAGAATACCCTTATGATGCATTATAATTGCAGGCTTCATCTGGTGTTATAATGCATTGTTCTCTTAAAAGTTATTACCATAAATAGGTATGTATTATAATGTATTGCAACTGTTGTTATGATTATTTATCAGATGACACAACAAATTATAAAGTTATTTATAAGGCATTATGCATGCATTAAGAAAGCCTTATGATGCATTATATATACAGGCTTCATAGAAAGTGTTACCTGTGAAAACCACTAGAATTACTAAAATAAACGTAATTAAAGATACAGTAGTGGCCAAACGTGATGTTTGTGTTTAAGGACCCTATAAATTTGATTAAACCATCAAAATGTGATTTTAAAAAATTATGAATATGAGGGAAGAGAACTCTAAACTTGCCGAAGGTATTATTCTGACACCTTATTTGGCAATACAGCTACAGGTTTTATTTTGCTATGCAAAATAAATGCATAGGAAAACAAGCAAACATTGATTACAACATAATCAGTTATTAATATTTCATTAGTTATCCCTTGTTTTTGTGTGTTTCTGGGTAAAAATCGGCACAATTTGGCATGTTTCCTAGCCTATATCTGAATAAAGGGTGATGTCAATCACTTTTGGCCACTACTGTATATCATTGAAAAGTTTTAATATATTATGGTACAATTTTAAAGATTTTTAGATTTGAGTTTTTTACCTGTTTGATTCCAGCTTCTCTTCTCTCACATATATATATATATACAGTGAGGAAAATAAGTATTTGAACACCCTGCTATTTTGCAAGTTCTCCCACTTAGAAATCATGGAGGGTCTGAAATTGTCATCGTAGGTGCATGTCCACTGTGAGAGACATAATCTAAAAAAAAAATCCAGAAATCACAATGTATGATTTTTTAACTATTTATTTGTATGATACAGCTGCAAATAAGTATTTGA
The DNA here is from genome assembly GCA_023566225.1 of Romanogobio albipinnatus. Classification (NCBI taxonomy): domain Eukaryota; kingdom Metazoa; phylum Chordata; class Actinopteri; order Cypriniformes; family Gobionidae; genus Romanogobio; species Romanogobio albipinnatus. The sequence goes on along the minus strand of CM042252.1, from coordinate 52,580,665 downwards.
ACACCTGAGAAAATCAATGTTAATATTTGGTACAGTAGCCTTTGTTTGCAATTACAGAGGTCAAAGGTTTCCTGTAGTTGTTCAGCAGGTTTGCATTGCAGGAGGGATTTTGGCCCACTCCTCCACACAGATCTTCTCTAGATCAGTCAGGTTTCTGGCCTGTCGCTGAGAAACACGGAGTTTGAGCTCCTCCAAAGATTCTCTATTGGGTTTAGGTCTGGAGACTGGCTAGGCCACGCCAGAACCTTGATATGCTTCTTACAGAGCCACTCCTTGGTTATCCTGGCTGTGTGCTTCGGGTCATTGTCATGTTGGAAGACCCAGCCTCGACCCATCTTCAATGCTCTAACTGAGGGAAGGAGGTTGTTCCCCAAAATCTGGCAATACATGGCCCCGGTCATCCTCTCCTTAATACAGTGCAGTCGCCCTGTCCCATGTGCAGAAAAACACCCCCAAAGCATGATGCTACCCCCCCCCCCCCATGCTTCACAGTAGGGATGGTGTTCTTGGGATGGTACTCATCATTCTTCTTCCTCCAAACACGTTTAGTGGAATTATGACCAAAAAGTTCTATTTTGGTCTCATCTGACCACATGACTTTCTCCCATGACTCCTCTGGATCATCCAAATGGTCATTGGCAAACTTAAGACGGGCCTTGACATGTGCTGGTTTAAGCAGGGGAACCTTCCGTGCCATGCATGATTTCAAACCATGACGTCTTAGTGTATTACCAACAGTAACCTTGGAAACGGTGGTCCCAGCTCTTTTCAGGTCATTGACCAGCTCCTCCCGTGTAGTTCTGGGCTGATTTCTCACCTTTCTTAGGATCATTGAGACCCCACGAGGTGAGATCTTGCATGGAGCCCCAGTCCGAGGGAGATTGACAGTCATGTTTAGCTTCTTCCATTTTCTAATGATTGCTCCAACAGTGGAGCTTTTTTCACCAAGCTGCTTGGCAATTTCCCCGTAGCCCTTTCCAGCCTTGTGGAGGTGTACAATTTTGTCTCTAGTGTCTTTGGACAGCTCTTTGGTCTTGGCCATGTTAGTAGTTGGATTCTTACTGATTGTATGGGGTGGACAGGTGTCTTTATGCAGCTAACGACCTCAAACAGGTGCATCTAATTTAGGATAATAAATGGAGTGGAGGTGGACATTTTAAAGGCAGACTAACAGGTCTTTGAGGGTCAGAATTCTAGCTGATAGACAGGTGTTCAAATACTTATTTGCAGCTGTATCATACAAATAAATAGTTAAAAAATCATATATTGTGATTTCTGGATTTTTTTTTTTTAGATTATGTCTGTCACAGTGGACATGCACCTACGATGACAATTTCAGATTTTCCTTCAGATTCCTTCAGATTTTCCAATTTTCCTCTCCATGATGTATATATATATATATATATATATATATATATATATATATATATATATATATATATATATATATATATATATATATATATATATATATATATATATATATATATATATATATATATATATATAAAATATATATATATAAAAATATATATATATATATAAATATTAGACATCAGCTCTCTAGGACCGAACTTGCCGACCCCTGACTTAGGCCCTGTCCCAAATGGCACACTTGTGCACTTTCGGCCTTGTGGACTTACAATGTCCACTGCGTGCGTGTGTCCGTTAAGTCCACGAGACCGCAGGGTGTCCCATTTGTCATTTTAGGTCTCAGAAGGAGACCTTTGAGGTCGATATATGCGCCCTCGATGCGCACTTCAGGCACTGGTGTGTGTTACGCAGCGGACTTCTTCCCGGCAGTCAAAGCGGCATTACGGCATGAAAGTGCGGACTCAGAGGAAGACCGTGAGAGTTTAGGGTGCCATCTGGGACAGGGCCTTAGGGGTACAAAAATGTGACCCCAGTGATGGCCACTTGTTCCTTAAAAGATACAATTCTGTACTTTTTTTTTTTTTTTTTGAGAGTGTACCAGTCTAATCATAAAAGGCTCTTTTTAATCGTAATTCAATCTGATTATAATGCTAGGATTAGTCGTGCATGCGTTCCAGAACCCCACGGATTAGTTGTTTCTGAAACTGCAGGTAAAACATCACGAACTGCTGCGTAAAGAGCTGATGTGTTTGCCAGAGAGATGTGATTTCAGTTTGCAACAGCTCTCTTTTAAATGCTGCCGATGGGATCCGCCGCCATTAGAGTAAACATGGAAACAACAACAGGGGGAAGACGGCGTGCAAAAACAGTAATTTCCCAAGCAACCTATTGCATAAGGAAGAGAAAAGCCCTGCGTGTCACTGCTCTGCAATTACCTTGCAGCATGGGTAATTACTCAGCGCCGCTCTGTTTTGGGGCCAGAATATATTTAATCTGCTGATGATGGCTCTTTTTGATGAGCCGTGTAATTAAATATCGTAGATTGAAAACTTTGAATTGAAAACGACTAAGCTGAACCCTTTCTTCCTGGTTTTGTTCCTCATAGAAGATGAATTAAACACGTATAATGTTCTGTTTTCAGCCTGCTGAGCAAATCGAATCGCTCTCACAAGAGCCGGAGAAATCAATGACGTCAGGAGCTTGGAGAAACTCTTCAGATTCCAATAAATGGGGAAGAAGCTTTTCCTCCAGCAGATTGAGGTTTTCTCCGCCATCTGCGTCGCTCTCACGACTGCAGTAATTATCAAGGTAATGGTGCTTATCATGCATGAAATATGAATATAATTTACATAAATCGTCCTTGATAAGTCCAAACATCCTTAACGAACGTTTTAAATATTTTATGCATTTCCGAGCCGAAGGGAAGAGCGGCTGAAGTTATGAATCTGAAGCTGACATTTTCTCCTGACACAAAGTGTTGCAGAATAACAGACAAACTGCAGCTTTGCAGTCTATCATAACATACTTGACATTTTTGTCAGGGGACAGTGCTTTAGATTACAGATAAAGCCTGACTGCAGGAAGAGATGTGCTCTACGAGACACTATTTTGAGTCTCTTTGGACCCGAGCTGTCCCTCAGAGACTCAAACTTTTACAAAACTACAATCTCTATTGCAATGAGTTCTCGAGGTGAACTGCTCAAAACACAGTGAGATGGTTTGGAGAATCTTCTTGCTGCTCTTTTACTTGCAATGAAAGAGTAGGAGCGTTTATTAGGAGTTCAAGCGCTGAAACCCAATTGTAATTGTGCGGTCAGACCAAACCGTAAGTCGTATAGACTTGAAACTTTGAGGGATGGTAGTACCCACCTCGTCTACAATTCCACCAAATCTCGTCCCAATCGGCCTGACGGAGGCGCTACAGCGATCAAAAGTACGTAATGGCTCATAACTCCTAAAACGTTCGTCACAAGCTCAAGTTTCCTATATCGGGGCGACATTTTCGAGTATTTTAGATTTTTACTTTTGCAAACTAGTCCTAGGCTTTTCAGACCAGTGCTTAAAGATTGTCTGGAGTCTTATTGTCAATAATTATCATAGGCGAAATTTCGATTCACGTCCGCGACGGGACGCCAAAACATTCAAAGTAGCTACTTTTACTAAAATGGCTATCACTCTTGAACAGAAGGAGATCATTTCACCAAAGTTGGTACACCGCTGTACAGGTTCGGTCTGTGATCATGTGAAAAAGGACACAGCGACTGGCCACTTGGTGGCGCTATAAAATGAGAACATGAAAATGGCTATAGCTACGCAACAGTCAATCCGACTGACCTGTAAATTGATGGCATGCGGTGTCTTTGTCCAACGTGGCGCGATTGTCTACGAGGACGTTCACGTATCTCGTGAAACACGAGTGGCTGTCAGACAACGTTTAACGGAGGCTGATCAGAATATATAATATCTTTGTAAGTTTGGTTGTACTTTTGTTATATTATACATATTATACTATAAAAACACATAGTTATAGTTGATTTTAGTTCATCATAGTTGATCATGAAGGTTATCACAGAATCCTGTTAAAAAGTCCTAATGCTACACAATCAAATCAATTCACCAAGTTTTATGTAGAAAACCAGCAAATTACAAATAAAATTAGCATCAATATGTACATTTTGTTTACATAAACATTAAAAATGATGGCCAGATTTTAAAGGAGTGTCTTGCAACATGTTATCTACAATGCACAAGTTCAAATAGAGTTTTGACAAAAAAGGTTTTATAAAAAGATAAAACTCACATATGTCAGCCTCTAAATCATTTTTAGTCAAAAAAGATAAATTACTGACATTTACAATGCACATTATCCTTTATTATTAATAGTATGCGGTCCGATTGCAACCATGCAGCTTTACAGGGGGTATGGCTTATCTAAATGAGATGTAAATGAGCCCTATTGTCACTCCCAGCAGGTGAGAACACCATCTTTAGAGGCAAATTTCTCCCTATTAAAGGCGGCATGAAATCAAATTTTACAATTCGTATTTTTATATTTAATATTGTAGTGTTTACTATAACTGATTTATCTGTACACTTCATTATTTTTAAAAAAATAATTTACCCTTATAATCTTTAATCAAATATGTTAACTTGGTAACACTTCATTTTAGGGTTCAATTATCGCTATTAACTAGTTGCTTATTAGCATGCATATTACCAGGATATTAACTGTTTATTAGTACTTATAAAGCATATATCAGTCCTTCCAGAAAAATTCGTTTTTTTTTTGTGATTGTTGTGGGCAAAAATCCTTGATTATGCGGCACGTTTTCGTAAAAAATGCGATGAAAAATGCGGGATATTTATGCAATTTTATGCGATAAAATTTGCAAAAACAGAGGTTTGATGAAAAAGAGAAAAAAAGCTAATATTTTTAATTGAATATTTAAGTTCTCATCTTGTTTTATTGAAGACCTTAATAAACACATGGCTCAATTTGGACCGATTTCAAAACAATGCATCATGAAGCTTCGAAGCGTTATGAATCAGTGAGTCGATTCATGATTGGGATCGCGTGTCAAACTGCTGAAATACGTGACTTTGGCGATCCAAACCACTGAATTGACTCACTGAATCATAACGCTTCAAACCGCTGAATCGACTCACTGATTCATAACGCTTCAAACCGCTGAATCGACTCACTGATTCATAACGCTTCAAACCGCTGAATCGACTCACTGATTCAAAACGCTTCAAACCGCTGAATCGACTCACTGATTCATAACGCTCTGAAGCTTCATGATGCTGTGTTTTGAAATCGGTCATCACACCGGGAAACTGCTTTGCTCTTTTGCTGTTGTTTTTGTTGGCCAATGGGAGTTTGCGCTTCATCATGGTTTCACCGATATCTATGGTTTCTCCACGGGGGTTTGCAGCTTTTCGATGACGTTCACGTCGGGTAATTGTGTCACTTCAAAACGTTCCCATGACAACAGGGGGAAATGGCTCTTGTGTGAAGTAAACGTACAACTTAAACTTTCTGCTAATATATATGTGACTTTTTTGCAACGAAAATGCGGGGATTATGAAATCATGCTAGTCCCGCATATTTTGCACGCAGAAATAGTCAATTTACGCGGCGAAAGTGCGGCGTATTTGAAAAATACGGCCCCCGCAAAAATATGCGGACTTTGCCTGATTATGCATTAAATCATGCGATCGCATAATCGCGTTTTTCTGGAGGGACTGATATATTAATGCCTTATTCTGTATGACCGTATTCTGCATCCCTTAATCCTACCCAATACCTAAACTTAAATGCTAGAAAAACTACCTTACTAACTATTTATTCGCAATAAATTAGGAGTTTATTGAGGCAAAAATCATAGTTAATAGTGAATATGTGTTCCCTATACTCAAGTGTTACCGTTAACTTTCCCTCCCCCATCGAAACAACCTCTCTTCCTTCCCGGTCATGTGCTATGGCGCGAGGGCGGGGCTATGGCGCGAGGGCGGGGTTATCGCCCCATCTTGTTTCCGCACCGCCTCTCAGAAACCTGTCACTGATTGTAGCAATATGGTGGTTAGCTGCATTTTTCTCGGTGTACACAATACTTTCTTCAAGAAGGACTTGAGGCAAATAGAGAGAAATATATGAGAAATAAAAGCTTTTTTATGTAAAAATTACTCAATATAGTCGGACGAACAGCTAAATCTGTAGCATAAACCAGCGAAAAGTGAGGAAATATGTTCAGTAACATATGTAGAAAAGATTTGGAGAGAAAATACATTTATTTAACAGATTGATCGAGTTTTTCCTCCACAACTAAGTGCAAACTTCAAATCTGCCTCCATTTTGTTAGCAACGCCCAACTTCCAACGATCCAATCCAACCCCGAAATCAAGCCTCGCCCTACATTTTTTTCTAATTTCAGAAGCCGTTTCACTCGTATTTACGTCACAATAAGGAGAAATAGATGATCTCAACTTCCGTTTCATGCCGACTTTAAGCTTTTTTGAGTGCCTACTTTCAAATAGCCACAACTTCTCCAAATATTATCAGATTTCCATGTGTTACACATCGTTGGAAAGCTTGGAGACTACACTTTCAGAATCTGTAAATAACTCAAAATGCCCCAGAACCGACTTGTGTCCCTAATTTCACATTCATTACAGTATTTTTCATTTACAGTCAGTTTAAACTTCACACTTTCATATTTTGAATTGCTTTCACTTCAGCAATAATTTGCAGAGTGTCTTGTTTAAAACAAGACGAAACTTTTCCAAATAATTCTTGAATTACAGCCCTTTAAGTTTGGATAGTGCGTTTTCATGTGGGGGGTGAGAGTTAAATGCATGTAAATATTATTATGACTTGTTTTCGTGTGTTTCTTCTATAGAAAGAGCAGCGTGGACATTCTGCGAAATGCCTTGTTTTGTGTTGCATGGCAGAAAATCCTCAAGATTTGGAGTAAATGACTCAATTTTGATTTTCCAGGCAAACTTTGCCTTTAATAAGCTCCTGTCATCAGAGCGAAAGCGCTGATGAGTTTTGCACTGATATGGTCACTCATGTGAGAGATTGTGTGCTTTGCGAATGGCTTTGAGAAATGATGTTTGCTGAGCGGCGTCTGTTGTATTAGAGCCGTTCTGCACGCGCTCAGAAGACTCTCCCTCTCAGCTGTCTGTCACGCCGGATGAACTCCATCTGCTCGCTGAATCTGCAGGGGTGAACATCGGGAGTAGAAGCGGGCATCTTTGATGGCGAGACGACACATGAAATGGTTTCTTTTGTGTCCCGTTTCCTCCTCGACTGTCAGCTCAGGAACGACTGCCGGGATCAAACCGGCTCTGGAGCGCCTCAGGACACATCCGGTCCTGTTCAGCAACTCGGCATGAATATTTAAAAGATTACGCAACTCCATGAAATCCTGTGAATGTCGATTAACACACCTGTGACTTTATAAAAGCGGTGCGGTGTGAGAAACTACACACAGAATAAAGCTGTATTTACCCAGCCTGACTTTGCAGAAATCCTGCAGCTGCGAGTCGTAATCAGCATCATGGGGAGACAGACCCCGACCGGACAAATCCACTGAAGAATCAGCCAATCGGACAGCTGTGCTGACAGCACCTGACACTGTTGACCCCCAGGGCCCAGTTATAACCATCTGAGCACATGGTCTTAAGCTCATGGTGTTCTTAGGCCGTGTCCGAATCACTTTTGCTAGTTTAACGACGGGGAAAGCGGTCGGTGTGTCCGGAGCATGGTCTAAAAGGGTCGTCCCTCGTCTCTTCATGAGTCATGGGTGTGTTTTGGGCGTAACGTGCAATAATTCAATCAGAGTCTCATCTCCCTTTCCCTTTAATCAGAGTGTGTGTGTGTGTGTGTGTGTGTGTGCTGCTGCGTGTCCCTGTGTGTGTAATAATCAGTGTGTGTGTGTGTGTGTGTGTGTGTGTGCTGCTGCGTGTCCCTGTGTGTGTAATAATCAGTGTGTGTGTGTGTGCGCTGCTGCGTGTCCCTGTGCGTGTAATAATCAATGTGTGTGTGTGTGCTGCTGCGTGTCCCTGTGTGTGTAATAATCAGTGTGTGTGTGTGTGTGTGTGTGTGCGTGCTGCTGCGTGTCCCTGTGCGTGTAATAATCAGTGTGTGTGTGTGTGTGTGTGTGCTGCTGCGTGTCCCTGTGCGTGTAATAATCAATGTGTGTGTGTGTGCTGCTGCGTGTCCCTGTGCGTGTAATAATCAATGTGTGTGTGTGTGCTGCTGCGTGTCCCTGTGTGTGTAACAATCGGTGTGTGTGTGTGCTGCTGCGTGTCCCTGTGTGTGTAATAATCAGTGTGTGTGTGTGTGTGTGTGTGTGTGTGTGTGCTGCTGCGTGTCCCTGTGCGTGTAATAATCAAAGTGTGTGTGTGTGTGTGTGTGCTGCTGCGTGTCCCTGTGTGTATAATAATCAGTGTGTATGTGTGTGTGTGTAATAATCAGTGTGTGTGTGTGTGTGTATGTGTGCTGCACGTCCCTGCGTGTGTAATAATCAGTGTGTGCGTGTGTGCTGCTGCGCATCCTTGTGTGTGTAATAATCAGTGTGTGTGTGTGTGTGTGCTGCTGCGCATCCTTGTGTGTGTAATAATCAGTGTGTGTGTGTGTGTGCTGCTGCGCATCCTTGTGTGTGTAATAATCAGTGTGTGTGTGTGTGCTGCTGCGTGTCCCTGTGTGTGTAATAATCTGTGTGTGTGTGTGTGTGCTGCTGCGTGTCCCTGTGCGTGTAATAATCAGTGTGTGTGTGTGTGTGTGCTGCTGCGTGTCCCTGTGCGTGTAATAATCAGTGTGTGTGTGTGTGTGTGCTGCTGTGCGTCCCTGTGTGTGTAATAATCAGTGTGTGTGTGTGTGCTGCTGTGCGCCCCTGTGTGTGTAATAATCAGTGTGTGTGTGTGTGTGTGTGTGTGTGTGTGCTGCTGTGCGCCCCTGTGTGTGTAATAATCAGTGTGTGTGTGTGCTGCTGCGTGTCCCTGTGTGTGTAATAATCAGTGTGTGTGTGTGTGTGTGTGTGTGTGCTGCTGCGCGTCCCTGTGTGTGTAATAATCTGTGTGTGTGTGTGTGTGTGTGTGTGCTGCTGCGTGTCCCTGTGTGTGTAATAATCAATGTGTGTGTGTGTGTGTCTGCTGCCACTGCGCGTCCCTGTGTGTGTAATAATCAGTGTGTGTGTGCTGCTGTGCGTCCCTGTGTGTGTAATAATCAGTGTGTGTGTGTGTGTGTGCGTCCCTGTGTGTGTAATAATCAGTGTGTGTGTGTGTGTGTGTGCTACTGTGCGTCCCTGTGTGTGTAATAATCAGTGTGTGTGTGCTGCTGTGCGTCCCTGTGTGTGTAATAATCAGTGTGTGTGTGTGCTGCTGTGCGTCCCTGTGCATGTAATAATCAGTGTGTGTGTGTGTGCTACTGTGCGTCCCTGTGTGTGTAATAATCAGTGTATGTGTGTGCTGCTGCGCGTCCATGTGTGTGTAATAATCAGTGTGTGTGTGTGTGTGCTGCTGCGCGTCCCTGTGTGTGTAATAATCAGTGTGTGTGTGTGTGTGTGCTGCTGCGCGTCCCTGTGTGTGTAATAATCAGTGTGTGTGTGTGTGCTGCTGCGTGTCCCTGTGTGTAATAATCAGTGTGTGTGTGTGTGTTTGTGTGTGTGTGCTGCTGTGTGTCCCTGTGTGTGTAATAATCAGTGTGTGTGTGTGTGTGTGTGTGTGCTGCTGCGCGTCCCTGTGTGTGTAATAATCAGTGTGTGTTTGTGTGTGTGTGTGTGTGTGTGTGTGTAATAATCAGTGTGTGTGTGTGCTGCTGCGCGTCCCTGTGTGTGTAATAATCAGTGTGTGTTTGTGTGTGTGTGTGTGTGTGTAATAATCAGTGTGTGTGTGTGTGTGTGCTGCTGCGCGTCCCTGTGTGTGTAATAATCAGTGTGTGTTTGTGTGTGTGTGTGTGTGCTGCTGTGCGTCCCTTTGTGTGTAATAATCAGTGTGTGTGTGTGTGTGTGTGTGTGTGTGTGTGTGTGTGTGTGTGTGTGTTCTGCTGCGCGTCCCTGTGTTTGTAATAATCAGTGTGTGTGTGTGTGCTGCTGTGCGTCCCTGTGTGTGTAATAATCAGTGTGTGTGTGTGTGTGTGTGTGCTGCTGCGTGTCCCTGTGTGTGTAATAATCAGTGTGTGTGTGTGCTGCTGTGCGTCCCTGTGTGTAATAATCAGAGAGTGTGTGTGTGTGTGTGTGTGTGTGTGTGTGTTGTGCACCACCTATAGGCTCATATCACTTACACACTCTTTAAATAACACAAATACTGCACTATTGACTAAAGGCATGTGTGTGTTGGTCAATGGTCAGTGGTTTTCAGTTCCTCACAATAGCAATGCTCCTGATCACACTTTTTCTTTGGATGATAATAATTATTATTTTTATTTACATATGACATGTTAATACCTTGTTTTTCTTATTGATTTATGTATTGTTTATTTACATATATCATGATAATACTGGTTTAATTTCTGTTTTTATTGATTTGTTTTTATTTAGGTTATATTTTACATGTACACTCTCAGAAAAAGGGGTACAGCGGAGGCTAACCTCCAGGACCAGGTTTGGACAGCCCTGCTTTAAAGCTACACAATTGGTCCTTAGGGTACAGTTATACCACTGTTTTCCTCACATAGAGCAGAAGTTCAGTCCTAGAGAGCCACTGTCCTGCAGAGATTGAACCCTGACAGACATCTATAGAAGCTCTTGTTGTTTATTGGAAATGTTTGGTCACCTAACATAATTCAACATAACGTAATTCTGTTTTTTATTTATTCATTTATGTTTTATTATTATTATTATTATTATTTACATATACCATGATATTTCTGGTTTTATTTATTTATTTCTATTATTATTATTTACATATACCATGATAATTCAGTTTTTTTATTTATTTATTTTTATTATTTTTATTATTTACATATACCATGATAATTCTGGTTTTATTTATTTTTATTATTATTATTTACATATATCATGATAATTCTGGATTTTTAAATGTATTTATTTGTATTATTATTATTATTATTTACATATACCATGATAATTCTGGGTTTTTTTATTTATTTATTATTATTATTATTTACATATACCATGATAATTCTGGTTTTATTTATTTTTCTGTTGATTTGCTTTTCTTTTCTATTTATTTTACATGTACCATGATAATATGTTTATTAATGTTTTTAATATAGATATTATTTCTCTGGATTATTATTATTATTAACATATGGCACATACCTTGTTTTTACTTATTTATTTTTATTTTATTTTAGTGATTTCGATATAAATATTTTTTGCTTTTTTTTTTACATGTACCATACACTCACCTAAAGGATTATTAGGAGCACATACTAATACTGTGTTTGACCCCCTTTGGCCTTCAGAACTGCCTTAATTCTACGTGGCATTGATTCAACAAGGAGCTGAAAGCATTCTTTAGAAATGTTGGCCCATATTGATAGGATAGCATCTTGCAGTTGATGGAGATTTGTGGGATGCACATCCAGGGCACGAAGCTCCCGTTCCACCACATCCCAAAGATGCTCTATTGGGTTGAGATCTGGGGACTGTGGGGGCCATTTTAGTCCAGTGAACTCATTGTCATGTTCAAGAAACCAATTTGAAATGATTGGAGCTTTGTGACATGGGGCATTATCCTGCTGGAAGTAGCCATCAGAGGATGGGCACATGCTGGTCATAAAGGGATGGACATGGTCAGAAACAATGCTCAGGTAGGCCGTGGCATTTAAACCATGCCCAATTGGCACTAAGTGTCACGTTAGGCTGAGGGAAACTGAGGTGAGGACTCAATTGCAGGTCATGGAAAAGTATTTATTATAAAAATGAACATAAACACAAACAAAAACCCACAAGGGGGAAAACATAACAAATCTCAAAACAACATAACAAATCTCAAAACAACAAACCGAACCAAACAACATACCAAAAACGGGTCAGGGAGCGGAACACAGGGAAGGGAGACGTAGACATAACAACGTAAGCACAAGGACTGAGAACACAAGGGAACTATATAAAGGGGAAGAAATCAGGAGGGAACAGGTGGAAGAAATCAAACACTAATCAGATAACAAGGGGGTGGGATCAGACAAAGACCTGAGCACAGCCCAAAACAACAACACACCACATGTGCTCCACAAGACAGGACAGACATGTGACATTACCCCCTCCTTAAGGAGCGGCTACCAGACGCTCCACAAGAACAGGGCGGGACCATGAGGACAAACCAGGAAGGAACAGACCAGGGCGGGCGGGCGGGAGGGACAGACCAGGGCTGGACTGGAGGGACCGACCAGGGCGGGACGGGAGGGACAGACCAGGGCGGGACGGGAGGGACAGACCAGGGCGGGACGGGAGGGACAGACCAGGGCGGGACGGGGAGGGAAGGGGGAAACAGACCGGGGAGGGACGGGAGGGGCAGACCAGGGCGGGAAGGGGGAAACAGACCGGGGAGGGAAGGGGGAAACAGACCGGGGAGGGAAGGGGGAAACAGACCGGGGAGGGAAGGGGGAAACAAAAAGTTCAGGCGGCCAGGGCGGCCCGCGGAGTTCAGGCGGCCAGGGCGGCCCGCGGAGTTCAGGCGGCCAGGGCGGCCCGCGGAGTTCAGGCGGCCAGGGCGGCCCGCGGAGTTCAGGCGGCCAGGGCGGCCCGCGGAGTTCAGGCGGCCACGGCCCTGGAACCGACACCGGCTCAGGCACTGGAACAGACACCACCGGCTCAGAAACAGACATCACTGGCTCAGAAACAGACACCACTGGCTCAGGAACAGGCACCACCGGCTCAGGCACTGGAACTGACACCACCGGCTCGGGCACTGGAACTGGCACCACCGGCTCGGGCACTGGACCTGGCACCACCGGTTCAGGAACAGACCCCACCGGTCCAAGTGTGTGCGTAGCCCACACACACCACATGGCTGTGGCCATAATGGCCAGTGTCGCGGTCACTGAGGGTGGCTCCGGCTCTGGCTCAGGAACAGACACTGGCTCCGGCTCCGGCTCAGGAACAGACACTGGCTCCGGCTCAGGAACAGACGACACTGGCTCCGGCTCAGGAACAGACGACACTGGCTCCGGCTCAGGAACAGACGACACTGGCTCCGGCTCAGGAACAGACGACACTGGCTCCGGCTCAGGAACAGACGACACTGGCTCCGGCTCAGGAACAGACGACACTGGCTCCGGCTCAGGAACAGACACTGGCTCCGGCTCAGGAACAGACACTGGCTCCGGCTCAGGAACAGACACTGGCTCCGGCTCAGGAACAGACACTGGCTCCGGCTCAGGAACAGACACCGGCACTGGCTCCGGCTCAGGAACAGACACCGGCACTGGCTCCGGCTCAGGAACCGACACTGGCTCCGGCTCAGGAACCGACACTGGCTCCGGCTCAGGAACAGACACTGGCTCCGGCTCAGGAACAGACACTGGCTCCGGCTCAGGAACAGACACTGGCTCCGGCTCAGGAACAGACACTGGCTCCGGCTCAGATACTGGCTCTGGCTCTGGAACATGGACCACCGGCACCGGGATGGAGGGAACCTTTCTCCTCCTCCTTCGTTTCGGTACCACTGGCCTCGGATCCACCGGAACAGGGACCATGATCTTAGGAGAACCAGAGTCCAACCGGTCCACCAACTCCCAGAATTTAGGAGTCCCCATCTCCTGAGGGCTGAGAGGCATGTCCAGACAGAGGTTGAAAACCTCTGCCTTCTCCCTCTCATTGAGGTACAGGTGATGCACCTCAATGAGGAATTGGCAGGCAAACTCTCTTACATCCGCCCCCTGCTGACGGATGTATTTCGAGTTTACCTGCCGCATCACCTGTAGCCGTCTGCCAAACTCCATGGGAAAAACGGAAACAAAATAAAACAAAAAACCTCCTGCTGAGTCCTCGAATGGTGCTTACGTTCTGTCACGTTAGGCTGAGGGAAACTGAGGTGAGGACTCAATTGCAGGTCATGGAAAAGTATTTATTATAAAAATGAACATAAACACAAACAAAAACCCACAAGGGGGAAAACATAACAAATCTCAAAACAACATAAAAGAACCAAACAACATACCAAAAACGGGTCAGGGAGCGGAACACAGGGAAGGGAGACGTAGACATAACAACGTAAGCACAAGGACTGAGAACACAAGGGAACTATATAAAGGGGAAGAAATCAGGAGGGAACAGGTGGAAGAAATCAAACACTAATCAGATAACAAGGGGGTGGGATCAGACAAAGACCTGAGCACAGCCCAAAACAACAACACACCACATGTGCTCCACAAGACAGGACAGACATGTGACACTAAGGGGCCTAAAGTGTGCCAAGAAAACATCCCCCACACCATTACACCACCACCACCAGCCTGCACAGTGGTAACAAGGCATGATGGATCCATGTTCTCATTCTGTTTACGCCAAATTCTGACTCTACCATCTGAATGTGTCAACAGAAATCCAGACTCATCAGACCAGGCAACATTTTTCCAGTCTTCAACTGTCCAATTTTGGTGAGCTGGTGCAAATTGTAGCCTCTTTTTCCTATTTGTAGTGGAGAGGAGTGGTACCCGGTGGGGTCTTCTGCTGTTGTAGCCCATCCGCCTCAAGGCTGTGTGTGTTGTGGCTTCGCAAATGCTTTGCTGCATACCTCGGTTGTAACGAGTGGTTATTTCAGTCAAAGTTGCTCTTCTATCAGCTTGAATCAGTCGGCCCATTCTCCTCTGACCTCTAGGCATTTTGGCCCACAGGACTGCCGCATACTGGATGTGTTTCCCTTTTCACACCATTCTTTGTAAACCCTAGAAATGGTTGTGCGTGAAAATCCCAGTAACTGAGCAGATTGTGAAATACTCAGACCGGCCCGCCTGGCACCAACAACCATGCCACGCTCAAAATTGCTTAAATCCCCTTTCTTTCCCATTCCGACATTCAGTTTGGAGTTCAGGAGATTGTCTTGACCAGGACCACACCCCTAAATGCATTGAAGCAACGGCCATGTGATTGGTTGATTAGATAATTGCATTAATGAGAAATTGAACAGGTGTTCCTAATAATCCTTTAGGTGAGTGTATATTTGTCTTTTGTTTTTAGCTCAGTTTTGCCATCTTTGTTTGTTTTATTTATTATTATAATAACAGTTTTTACTGCATTATGGTAATACCATGTTTTGTTTTATATTTATATCTTTTGACATTCTTGAACAATGATGGTATCAGTAATAATTGCTGTATGTATTTTAATGTACCATGGTCAAATCATGTTTATTATATTTTCTATTTTATTGATTATGTTTATGATAAAGATGATGCATATACCATGTTACCATGTTTTTATTGATTTATTGATTTGGATTTTATATATATATATTTTTTTAAATATATATATATATATATATATACATATACATATATATACATATATATATATACATATACATATATATACATATATATATACATATACATATATATACATATATATATACATATACATATATATACATATATATATATACATATACATATATATATATATATATATATATATATATATATATATATATATATATATATATATATATATATATATATATAATGATAATATCCTATCTTTAGTATATTTTTCCTGTTTTGGTTTTTTTGTTCAGTTCAGTTTTGACATATTTTGTTTTCTTTGGTTATTATTATTATAATTATTATTATTTTGACATCATGGTAAACACATTTTTAGTTTTATATTTATACCCTTTGACATTTTTGAACCTCCCGACAAAAAACTCATACAATGATGGTATCAGTAATACTCAGGTATTCTGATTTATTCTGTGGTGAATATGATGATTTGGGTGTTTTATCTGTTTGTTGTCATTGAATATATGGCGTGTAAAGCCCATGATGCATAAATATGGCAGTTATTCAGTTTAGTTGTGCTTCCACTGTGATGAGAAAATGCAGATGTCTTCCTCTCTTTCGTATCTCCATTAGGACGTGTCGTCATGAATTGGTAACCATGGAGACGGATATCAGCTCTCCTCCAGCCACACGCGTGCGCAGTGACCCGTGTGGAAGTGATGTCTGGAAATGTATTGTGCATTATTCTGATGAGACTCAGCATCGATCCTGTGCTCCGAGCTTCTGTCTGTCCGTGACCCTGGATTCAGGAGTTGACCCTTGTGGGATCTGACCCGCCTCCATCAGCCGTTCATCGAGCCGCTCTTCCTCACCGAACACAAACACTGCAGTCCGACAGCGTGTGTGTGTCCAGGCAAACACACACAGAACACACAGTGAAGCTCAGAAAGCAGGGCCGCGGTTCACTTTACAGCACAGCTTCAGTCCATGACTCGACCGAGACAAACCGGCTGGTGTTTCCAGCGCCTGGGCCGGGCGATGAATGGCCGGCTGTGCTGCGAGGAGAAAGAGCCGATTCAGCAGAGGCGGAGAGAAACGGCACTCTGTACAGTAAGCACACAGATCGGCTCTCTGCTCCGGCCTTGGGACGTCGCCAGGGGCCTTCCGCTCGGGAAAAATGGAGCGAGACAGGAATACTGAATGGAGAACTTGTTCTCCACGTGGAAAGTTGAAGGAAGCTTTCTAACATCCAAACTGGCCAGTGCTCACAGCCTAAACTTGTCCGATTATTAGACTTATTGACGCCCTGAAACGCCTCCATTGTACACGATATTCCTCATCAATCACAACACACTGCTCCAGCCGACCAATCAGAGCACAGTGTGCTTTCAGAAGGAGGGGCTTCATAGAGACAGGAAGTAAACGGAGCGTTACTGACAGACTGGGAAGAGAGGAGCCGCAACAATGAGGGAAATAATGCAGGAAAACCTGCTCTAGTAGAGCCAGAAAACAAATTCAAGACTTTTTGTGCATGATAGGTCCTCTTTAGAAAGCCAGTTATTTTTGTAATACACATTAAAGAGATTGTTAAAGGGGACATAACACACACACACACACACACACACACACACACACACAGTCTGGTGTTACTCTTGAGTATCTATAGAGTAGTGTTGATCCTTCATATCTCCCAAGAGTCTTTAGTTTATCATATTTATAAAAGACAGAAACACTGAACCGATTCTTTCTGAACACAGCCGAGCTCGTGGAGGAGAGCAGTGGGCGGAGCTAAACACACACACACTATACGTTGGTGTTGTTCACATTATATGCACTTGTGCGCTGATTGCCAACAAAACACACACATTTGATCAGTTTCACTCACGCCTGCGGTTTCCACTCATGACCAGGAATAAACACACACACACACATACACACACACACACACACACACACACACACACACACACACACACACACATACACACACACTTCTTTAGTGACATTGTTGATCTTGTGTCTAAAAACACAACGCCAGCGCCGCCGACGGCTCCCATAACCCGAACAAAGCTCAATGTGTGCATGCGTGTGTGTGTATGTGTGTGTGTGCATGCGTGTGTGTATGTGTGTGTGTGTGCGCATGCGTGTGTGTGTGTGTGTGTGCGTGTGCATGCGGGCATGTGCGTGTGTGTGTGTGTGCGTGTGTGTATGTGTGTGTGTGTGCGTGTGCATGCGGGCATGTGCGTGCGTGCGTGTGTGTGTGTGTGTGTGTGTGTATGTGTGTGTCATCCAGGACAAGTGCCCATATGAGGAGTTCCGCCCCTTTATGACGTCATACAGAAAAAAACTTTCTAATCCTGGAGGAGTGTGTTTGGCACAGAAATACTCCGTCACACGTCCAACCGGTGTTTTGAAATGTTGTCCATGTTTATCATGAGAATCAACTCTTGAACAGTGTCAATGAGGCAGAATGCAGGAAATAGCTTTAGACCCCCCCCCCCCCCCCCACCTAACCTCCCCCATCCAAAAAATCGGAATTCTGTGCACTATATCCCAAACTGAAATGTAGGTTATTGAAGAGTATTTGTGAAAATGCCTTAAACTTTAGATGTTCACAGAAAGAACAGGTTTCGAGGCTGATGTGTAATTGTTTGGTAACTCTGAACTGTTCCCTCAGGGGCTTGAAAACTCCCAGCACTGGATCTGTTTATAGCGGGACGTTATCAGAGGAGATTAGATTATCTTGGGAGAACAGCTGAAGTTGTTTTAAGACTTATATCTGATAATAAATAATGTTGTGTGTATCGCTTCAAAGACACTCGGCACACATAAAATAAAAAAAAACATCAACCTGCAAAAATTAATTTGAACAGAGGAATAATTCATAAAACCCCAACTCCACTAAACTTCTTCAACCTCATTTGCATGACATATTAGAATATGCAAATGCTAATTTGAGAGTTAAATGTTGTTTTTGGGTGAATTATTTCTTTAAGTATTAAATGTTTCTCAGTCGGTCAGAACAAAGGTGGCAGACATGTTATTGCTTGTTCAGATGACATTTTCTTACTTACACTAAAATGCCAAAAGTGTTGTGACGCCTGCTTTACATGCACATGACCCTCCCATAGGCCTGTCGCGATAGTCAATAAATCAATTAATCGCACAATTTTAAAAAATGAGCTCGATAATTTTTCCTTAAATTAGTTAAATAACGTCTTAAATGAACTTAAAGAGTTGTGAGGAAATGAGATGCGCGGCTGCTCTTAAAGTGACAGTAGCACTGATGATGCCTGTCATTAATGTTCATCAAAGAACAACAGGAACAGAGAAAATTGTAGCTTCAATGATGATTAAACTATATTTCATGTATTATTTATGCCGTAAAGAAAGGTGTTTGATAACTATTACATTTCTGTACATGTCTAACAGGGAAGGCCACAGGTAAACATTTATTATAATGGGGTTATGTAGAGATTGTTTTAAGTTCAGTTAAATTAAAAGTTGTTTTTTTAAAGCCTGAAATTGGCAGCTTTCAGTTAAACTGTAATATAACGTCATTAATGTTTCATAGAGACATCAGTGATACTGGCCTTCATTCATAAAAACATGACAATACAACACTTATTTAAAATATACTTCTACATTAATGTGGAGAGTAACTGAAATTATTACAATATCAAAACATTAAAAATGTATTAATGACAGAAAAAAATGCGATTAATCGGTTGTTTTTTTTATCGATTCCCAGCTCTACCTAAAACACAATCATCCGCTGCAGTTTTCCAGCTGTGCATTATTTTGTTAGCAGACTGAGAGTCCATTGCTTTTTTTGTTTTGGTTGTTTTTGTTCATTTATTGTGGATATTTCCGTTTTCAGTGTTAAATAATCTTTAGAAATAAAAGTTTATTGATCTTTGAAAAGGTGTACCTGCATTATTATGGCATTATCATTATTTTAGATGAAAATGGTCTCAGAATGACAATATTATCGTTTATCGCAATCATTTCTTGGCCAATTTATCGTCCAGCAAAATTTGTTATCGTGACAGGCCTACCTTCCCATTCCCAATCCGTAGGGTTTAATGTGCAGCTCTAACAGCTTCAGCTCTTCTGGGAAGGCTTTCCTCAAGGTTTAGGAGTGTGTTTATGGGGATTCTTCTAGAAGCGCATTTGTGATGTTGGACGAGAAGGCCTGGCTCTCAGTCTCCGCTCTAATTCATCCCAAAGGTGTTCTATCGGGTTGAGGTCAGGACTCTGTGCAGGCCAGTCCAGTTCCTCCACACCAAACTCGCTCATCCATGTCTTTATGGAGCGGCGCTTTGAGCACTGATGCAGTCATGCTGGGACAGGAAGGGGCCGTCCCCAAACTGTTCCCACAAAGTTGGGAGCACGAAATTGTCCAAAATGTCTTGGTGAAGCGTTAAGAGTTCCTTTCACTGGAACTAACCCCTGAAAAACAACCCCACCCCATAATCCCCCCCTCCACCAAACTTTACACTTGGCACAATGCAGTCAGGCGAGTCCCGTTCTCCTGGCAACCGCCAAACCCAGACTCGTCCATGGGATTGTCAGACAGAGAAGCGTGATTGGTCACTCAGAGAACACGTCTCCACTGCTCTAGAGTCCAGTGGCGGCGCGCTTTACCCCACTGCATCCCACACTTTGGTGATGTAAGGCTTGGATGAGCTGCTCGGCCATGGAAACCCATTCCATGAAGCTCTACACACTGTTCTTGAGCTCATCTGAAGGCCACAGAAGTTTGGAGGTCTGGAGCTCTTGACTCTGCAGAAAGTTGCCGACTTCTGTGACCCTCAGCATGCGCTGACCCCGCTTTATGTGGCTGAGTTGCTGTTGTTCCCAATCGCTTCCACTTTGTTATAACCCCACTAACAGTTGAGCGTGGAATATTTAGTATAATATTTGGACTAATGGCACAGGTGTCCAGCGATCACGGCCCCACGCTTGAGTTCTCTGAGCTCCTGAGAGCGGCCCATTCTCTCACTGATGTGTGTAGAAGCGTCTGCAGGACTAGAGCTTGAGTTCTCTGAGCTCCTGAGAGCGGTCCATTCTCTCACTGATGTGTGTAGAAGCGTCTGCAGGTCTAGAGCTTGAGTTCTCTGAGCTCCTGAGAGCGGCCCATTCTCTCACTGATGTGTGTAGAAGCGTCTGCAGGTCTAGAGCTTGAGTTCTCTGAGCTCCTGAGAGCGGCCCATTCTCTCACTGATGTGTGTAGAAGCGTCTGCAGGTCTAGAGCTTGAGTTCTCTGAGCTCCTGAGAGCGGCCCATTCTCTCACTGATGTGTGTAGAAGCGTCTGCAGGCCTAGAGCTGGAGTTACACACCTGTGGCCATGAAGAGATTGAACACCTGAACTCAGGGATTTGGAGGGGCAGCCCAATACTTTAGGCTAGTTCATGTGTGTAAAGTCCTAGTTGTCATCTGTGGGTGAGCTGTCCCTTTAAATGCAACACATTTTCCAGCTGAGACAAAAAAAAAAAAAAGGGTTTCATATATTGCTAACAAAAAGTCTTTGTTACATCATCATTGGACGAGGGAGAAAAGGTCATCTCACCTCACCTGTGTAAAACATCAGTGGGCTCTGCTGATAAAACCATCAGAAATATTGATTCTTGTTTTATGTCATATAATATAACCCATTATATTCCAATTCAACATGTAGAGGGAAGTTTCACCGGCGGTCTGAGAATAATTGGTCCCTGGAGAGACACATCAGCCCCACCTCTCTCTCTCTCTCTCTCTCTCTCTCTCTCTCTCTCTCTCTCTCTCTCTCTCTCTCTCTCTCTCTCTCTCTCTCTCTCTCTCTCTCTCTCTCTCTCTCTCTCTCTCTCTGTCCTGTCTAGAGCTCAACACATGTGAGAAGCCCCGTTTTCTCTAAACGCTCAGATATGGGACACTTCAAGACACCAGTATTGATCGTCTCATTATTATTATTTACATGTTACGAAGCAGAGAAATTAAAAACCAGAGGTCTGCGCCAGAAGGATGTCGACTACATGGAGAAAGTAAGACTTTCAAGTATTTATTGTATTATTTCTGTGGCTTTTTGCTTGCAAAACACGGGCAAAATAAGTTAGATTTTTTTTAATGTATTTATGTATTTTAAAGGAAACTCACACTCAAGGGCGTTTGTCCTAAAAGTCCAGTCAAATGTTGACTTGAGTCGCTCAGATCATTCAATCTTGGAATAATAATCTGACCCAAAAAGTTTGAGAAAAGTTTAGTTTGCACAGTTTGAGATCTCGTCTCAACTCCTACAGGACAAATGTGAGATTTTGTCAACCTCTGATCTCATCTGTGCTTACTCTTGCATATAAGAAGGTTCATCAGTAACACTTTTATGTATAATGCATTATAAAAGTATTCATAATGTATGTTATAATGCATTATATCTCTTCATAAATAACTGTAACCAAAGTTAAAATGCATTCGCGGATGAAAGTATAATGCATTATACTTTCTAAAGGTGTGTTCAATGAATATAATTTTCATAAGGTGCATTACGAGGCATAATTAATGCATTCAAATACCTTTATAATGCATTATATATAGGCTTTAAGTGGGCTTTATTGTCTGAAAGATGTCATCAGATACTTCAGTTTTAAGTGCATGAGTGACTATATAATAATTGTCCGCGCTGGCTGATTCTCTCTTTAAGGAACCAGCTTTATAACTGATTTCCTGCCGACAGAGCAAGTTTTTCTTATCGACTAAAGCCTTTGCCAATATGGAACAATGCCATATTGGTTTGTGAGAAGATGTGAGAAGAGTCACAGGGATCAGTTAGCCAAGCGTAACAATGGATTGATTCCTCAAAAGAACTCTAGCTGCAGATTTATGTAAGTTTTTTAGTGTTTAATTAGCCTGACGTCGTCATACTCAATTCTAGTCAGAATATGAGTCTGATCTGCTCCGTTGGGCTGTGATTATTGGGCGTGTTTCAGCCGAACCAGGAAAGACCTCAATTGGATAGACCTACAACCAATCAGAGCAACGGAGCGACGCATAACGTTAGTTGTCAAATGTCAACAGAACTCAACTGCACTGTGTTGCCAAGTCCGCGGGTTGAAGCGACCCCAATTATGTGATATACAGACCCAGGAATGCGAATTTTAGCAGGTAGCCCTGCCAAAACATATTTTATCCCCCAAATGGCATTTTCTTCCGGAGAACCCCCCTCGGAAAGCTATTTGACTTGTTTTTGGCTAGTTTTGAGTAGCAATTGGGCGGGTTTTGTTGTAAAAACTTGGCAACCCTGTCTGGAATAACGTTAGAAGAAAAAGATGAGTGTAAACGATGTTTGCCGGTGTTGTAAAAAAATTATTTAAAGGTCCCGTTCTTCGTGATCCCACTGTTCAAACTTTAGTTAGTGTGTAATGTTGCTGTTAGAGTATAAATAATACCTGTAAAATTATAAAGCTCAAAGTTCAATGCCAAGCGAGATATTTTATTTAACAGAAGTTCCCTTTCAAAGCCTACAGCGAACGGCCGGCTTGGACTACATCCTGGTACTTCCTTCATTAATGACGTCAGTAGAACAGACTAACCTCCGCCCACAAGAATACGCAAAAAAAGGGGGCGTGGTCTTGTTGCTGTCCCACGTGGAGAAGAGAAAGTGTCGCGTGGAGAAGAGGAAGTGCTGCGTTTGAGTGTGTTTGTTGCCATGTCGTCGAGACGCTGTTATTTTCATCCCGGAGTCAAATCACCTTTGTTTGGCTTTCCCAGGGACGCTGTAGAGATCATTGAGCGCATACATCACCCCGATAAGAGGCGTGACCTTTCCACGTGCGCTAAGCTGCTGTCCAATCACAACACAGGAACCGTGACACGTTCGCTAAGCTGCGGTCAAATCCCAACACAGGAACCGTGACACGTGCGCTAAGCTGCGGTCAAATCACAACACAGGAACCGCTGGCACAATCAGAACTCGTTACGTATTTCTGAAGGAGGGACTTCATAGAACAAGGAACTCATCAGCCGTTTTTAGGACAGTGTAAACAGCGGTGTACAGATGAGTAAATTGTGTTAAAAATACTGTGTTTTTTTACACGCGAAACATGAACACATGTTATATTGCACACTGTAAACACAATCAAAGCTTCAAAAAAACACAAAGAACGGGACCTTTAAGGATACACAGAGTAGCCTACTGTAGCAATGTTCGTTCGTATGGGAAGAAGGAGGCGGGAACCGGCGATCACGGCAGGCGCGACACCTGGGGGTAAGAACAGCGAGGTGAGAGAACGGAGCCGGGAGCATGAGGAGCGACAGAGACGAGAGAGTGGAGAGAGGAGAAAATAAAAAAATAAAAAAATTCTGGTCCGGTTCCCAGACACACCGCCGCTCGGTCCTCAGCCGGCCGAGAGGCTCTTCCTTGCGGTGCCATGCGGTGGTACTGGACGCTCGGTGGACGGCTCGATCCTCCTCCGCCCCCTGGCAGCCGGCGGTGGCTCCTCCTGTCGAGGGCAGCCGGCAGCGAGTCCCGCGCGCTCCCTGCTCCTCCCCTACACGGCGGAGGGATACAGGCTCCGGCCCACGGCGAACGCCGGTGACTCCTCCGCTCCCTCTCGGACGGCAGCCACCCCACCTCGACCCAGGGGCACGGCAGCGAGCTCTCCGTCCCACCGACCTTCATCCGCTCCAGCACCACCGCTTCGGGCAGCCGCTCGCGGTCTTCTCTCATCTGCGCTGCACGAACTCCTCAGCACCGCGATCCCCCTCAGCAGCGAGGGCTCTTCGACAGCATGTCCCTCCTTCCTCCCGGGTATCGGCACCACTGTAGTAATGTTCGTTCGTATGGGAAGAAGGAGGCGGGAACCGGCGGACATTCAAACAAGTTTAATACAAAATAAAATGGCTGCGGCAGCCCCTCACGGCCGACTGCCGCCTACATACAAAAACAAAACGTAACTAAACAAAAAGCAAAATCCAGGCCTGGTCCTCTCTCGTCCTTCACTGTCGTCGCTCCTCCTTTATACTCCCTCACTCCTCCGTGAGCCACGAGACCGCTGCAGCGCGCAGCTGGCGCCCATCTTCAATGATGAGCGCGGCCTCGTCCCGCCCTCACGGTCCCTCAGCCTCGCTGCCCGCCACACCTACTTACCAACACGATCATCATGAGAGAAATAGTAAAGGTGAACGCATATAGTTCTCCGTTTAGGATTAGAACAAATTCAACCCGAGCACCTTTGATGACATGAATGATTATGTTACTGTTGATCATCTGTCCGTATAAAGCCCGCCCTGACAATTTCATTGGTCCAAACAGTTTCTGTTCGGGCATAATCAAGGGGGTAATCCAGCCCCCGGAAAGCGTACCTTCCATAGGCGCGGCCATTGCTAACCAAGCCATCACCTGCTGTTAGCATCCCATTGACTCCCATTCATTTGGGCCTCACTTTGACAGCGAATATCTTTACATCTGAGGCGTTTAAAGACTCCTTTTGTCCATTGTTTATTTCTAAACAAACACGACAATGTATAAAATGCTCCATTACCCTAATGGTGCGTTCACACCGGACGTGATTCGCGCGAGTGATTTACATGTTAAGTAAATGCAGAGACGCGAAATGGCATTCTGCGGCGCGATTCGCGCGAATGAGGCGGCGCGAATGACGCGAATTGAGCGTTTTGAACGCGCGTTTCACGCGAATCGCTCAAGTTGAAAAATCTGAACTTTGGCGGATATTTCGCGCCGCGTTAACCAATCACGAGCTTGCTCTAGTAGTGACGCATTTACAAGCGGAGGCAGAAATCCCAACAACAATGGAGGACAAGATAATCGTGGCCGTATGTGGATACCCGGAGCTGTATGATACATCATCCTATCACTACAGGAACAGGAATAAAAAGGATCTTGCTTGGAAGAAAGTGAGTGAGGAGGTCGGACAGTCAGCTACCCTCTCAACAAAATCTATGTCAGCCATTTCACAACGAGACTGAAGCAGAAAAAAAGAGCCAGAGCCAGCGGCAAATGTGAGAAGGACTAGCCGAGGAAAGGCGGGTCTCGCCGGGTAAACGAGCGCGGAATGCCACTGATCGCCTGGATCTCACAACTCCGAAAACACCAGATAAAATGCTCAAATAGGCTCTTTTTATAAATTAACCACAGATTTGAGCTTTAAACAACTATATTATCGCCTGAAAAGTCTTTAAACTACGTTTTGTCACACATTAATAGTAGTATTTTTTACAAAAAAGACATCAAGTGACCGAGACGAGCTGGCTCATATAGGCTCATATAGAAGCCCCTCCCATGACGTGAGTTCGCGTCTGTTGTGTAGTTGTCACACACGAATTTCACGAGCGATTGAAGCGAGTAATCTCAAAATGTTCAAGCGTCCACCTTCACGCGATTAGCGCAAATTATTCGCGCGAATCGCATCCGGTGTGAACGCCACATTACACTATCGCCCCGTAGAAGCCGTTTTTGTAAAAAGTAGGCTAACGATTACGATTAATTACCGTATAGACCCGAGGAGAAGCTCGTAGGCAATCTTTTACTGTCTATGAGGCAATCAGGGGGACGTGGAGGCAGAAACGCAAATCCTGCTTCATTCATCAAAAGTTGCTCCTGCTCACTCTCTCTGTCTCTGCAAGATTCGGTGATTCAGATTTTACATTGCACAACTACTAGAAGACTTGCCACTGTCAGACAGGCTGCTCACGCCACATCTACGCCGTCAAGCTCAGTCCGAGGCTGCAGTACGTCAGCCACGAGGAAGTGATGCTTCTACCCGACTTCAATTTTCCCCGTCAAAGCCTATGGGGTCGCTGTGTCCATTTCTTTTACTGTCTATGGGCATAATTACTCCTCTACAGATCAAGTCCAGACCAAACTGCCCGAGCTCAAATGTTGTGGGCGGGGCTAAGTTCGGCTGGCATCCAGGCTAGTGTTTAATTGGATGCAAAATAACCTCACAAGATCATGAGGTCATGTGACAAAAACTGCATATTACAGTGTGAAATGGTTATAATACTTTTAGTTTCACGTAATATTTTTATTTATTGAATGTCAACTGGATTTACATTTCATCCCTTGATGGCTTCGAAATCTCCCGAGATCCAATTCAAGACAAATTTGATATTCATCTTTGGGATAATTTTATTTAACAATCTCGCCAGTGGAACCGTCTGCATTATTATTAGTGACCAAGTTTGCATATTGCAGACCATGTGTGTCTGATATCGGTTCCTTTCTTGTGTGAAAGCATTTCCTGTACGGTTTGGACTTTCAGACCATTCACAGGAAGTACCGGTGGTTCCCGCGTACCCTAAACTATAAATCACCCGTGACAACTCCTCTTTTGAAATAGACGGCCAGTATGGAAACAAATTGCCACTCACCTTGGCAGGGGCGATTCTAGGATGTTCATTTTAGGGCGGCTCAGCCCCAGTGAGGGTATGAAAAAAAAATGGTAACACTTTAGTTTAGGGTCCAATTCTCACTATTAACTAGTAGCTTATTAGTATGCATGTTAGGATATTGGCTGTTTATTATTAGGTATAAAGCAAATATTAATGTCTTATTCTGCATGAGCATATTGTACATCCCTTAATCATACAATGTAGGCAGGTTTATAATCTCTGAGATCCCAAATGTGAGGTTAGGGGGGTTCGGAGGCTTGCTCCCCCGAGAACATTTAGATTTCCATGATCTGTGTGCATTTTAAGATGTTCTGAACGCCAAAAATGAGACAACAATAGATTGAAAACCATGTCAGTGGGCAGATATGACTAATCAAGTTTTTCAATTTTCGTCAGTGAAGAGAGTAAACATATGTTTAATTCACAATGTGCACACATTCATAACTATTAATCTTATGCCTAATCTGAAGAAAACGGGATTATAAATGACATATGGGCTTATTTCAATTCAAAATGGCAAAATTAGACAAAAGTTTATTAATTTGGCTGAATATTTTTGTCATTTGTTTAACATTTCTGACTTACAGAAGCTGCTGTCAAATATGAAACGTTGAGTTTAGCTTCATATCTCTCACTTGACGTCGAGTCGTGCTGCTAAAACCAGGTTATCCTGGCTATTGGTTATCCTGGCTGTGTGCTTCGGGTCATTGTCATGTTGGAAGACCCAGCCTCGACCCATCTTCAATGCTCTAACTGAGGGAAGGAGGTTGTTCCCCAAAATCTGGCAATACATGGCCCCGGTCATCCTCTCCTTAATACAGTGCAGTCGCCCTGTCCCATGTGCAGAAA
This sequence comes from Romanogobio albipinnatus, assembly GCA_023566225.1. Classification (NCBI taxonomy): domain Eukaryota; kingdom Metazoa; phylum Chordata; class Actinopteri; order Cypriniformes; family Gobionidae; genus Romanogobio; species Romanogobio albipinnatus. The sequence goes on along the minus strand of CM042252.1, from coordinate 52,553,144 downwards.
AACACCCCCAAAGCATGATGCTACCCCCCCCCCCCCCCATGCTTCACAGTAAGGATGGTGTTCTTGGGATGGTACTCATCATTCTTCTTCCTCCAAACACGTTTAGTGGAATTATGACCAAAGTTCTATTTTGGTCTCATCTGACCACATGACTTTCTCCCATGACTCCTCTGGATCATCCAAATGGTCATTGGCAAACTTAAGACGGCCTTGACATGTGCTGGTTTAAGCAGGGGAACCTTCCGTGCCATGCATGATTTCAAACCATGACGTCTTAGTGTATTACCAACAGTAACCTTGGAAACTGTGGTCCCAGCTCTTTTCAGGTCATTGACCAGCTCCTCCCGTGTAGTTCTGGGCTGATTTTTCACCTTTCTTAGGATCATTGAGACCCCACGAGGTGAGATCTTGCATGGAGCCCCAGTCCGAGGGAGATTGACAGTCATGTTTAGCTTCTTCCATTTTCTAATGATTGCTCCAACAGTGGAGCTTTTTTCACCAAGCTGCTTGGCAATTTCCCCGTAGCCCTTTCCAGCCTTGTGGAGGTGTACAATTTTGTCTCTAGTGTCTTTGGACAGCTCTTTGGTCTTGGCCATGTTAGTAGTTGGATTCTTACTGATTGTATGGGGTGGACAGGTGTCTTTATGCAGCTAACGACCTCAAACAGGTGCATCTAATTTAGGATAATAAATGGAGTGGAGGTGGACATTTTAAAGGCAGACTAACAGGTCTTTGAGGGTCAGAATTCTAGCTGATAGACAGGTGTTCAAATACTTATTTGCAGCTGTATCATACAAATAAATATTTAAAAAATCATACATTGTGATTTCTGGATTTTTTTTTAGATTATGTCTCTCACAGTGGACATGCACCTACGATGACAATTTCAGACCCTCCATGATTTCCATGTGGGAGAACTTGCAAAATAGCAGGGTGTTCAAATACTTTTTTTTTTCCGGAGGGACTGTTTAAGTAAAGTGAACATATCTATGAAGGGCCTGGATCATTTTTTTTAGTGTAGGCCTACTTTGTGCTCTCAAAATGATATTGATAAAGAAGTTTGCCTAGCATAAACCACAGGGCGCTGCTTTATTTCTGTACGTTACTGGCTACGACAAATTAGTTAGGAGGGTTTATCGTAAACTGTAATCAATGCAATAAAACAAATCCAGGGCTCTATTGATCATGGACTGGGGGAAATATCCCCCGTCCTGTATCAGAGCTACTCGATCACTAAAAGGTGTTTTATTGTAAATGATTGTATCAGCGAACTCTTCCACTAGATTCATCATTGTAATGAAAAACAGCAGCGGCGGGGATATTATATGGAGGGTGAATTCCTCATTCAGAGCGGTCGGGGAAGCATCACTAATGAACCTGGCTCGAGCGGCCACCGAGGAAGATGTGTTCAGTGTGTGTAAGGCTTTGTTTGCGGGACACTCAGGTGTGTTCTGTTCTGTCAATGAAAAGCAGCGGAGCCGAACACTGAGCACAGCCTGGCACTGCAAGCTTATAAATATGAATACTTTTCACATCCTGGCTTGCCTGTGGCCTGTATCGGGAAGATTTATTACCTATTTAAGGGCCCTTATTTCCACAGCTCTCTGCTCGCAGGCATGCTGATTAGAAGCTGCATTACTCTTGCAGAAGGGACTCAGGTGACAGAGGAGCCAGACCTCGAGCCGCGTGACGCGCTGATGATAGGGTTGCCAACTTTCTGAAATAGAAATAAGGAACGGTTGGGGGGGGGGGGGGGGGGGGTTGACATATTTGATACAAACTAATTGATACATTTAGATAAATAGATTTCATACATTATAGCATATTATAATACAATATTTCCCGCTGTTGTCACTTGACTCTTCGATTCCATTTAGTTTACATAAAAACAGGGTCAGAAATAAGACAAAATTGCAGTTGTTACACACTTAAATTATTTCTCCCCCAACACAAAGCCTTAAAATCCCCTTATTAAAACCTCGCTCCTTTTAGCGTGATCGTCCAAATGAGTCCAATTTAGTCCAATTTAGCGTTTCTACCTATAGCCAGAGTCGGATTAAATAAACGGACTACAATAGGCAGGCTGCATTTTTTGGGCCCCCCTCCATCGATGTTATTTATGAACTGAAATCTGAAACTTACCAAAGTTACTAATAAAAGTTAATTCACATTTTACATAGCATAGTCTTTAGTTACAAATTGGTTGTGTTGTATATTAAACAGTCTATCAGACTATTTTTTGATATTCATTATTTATACGTCATTACACGGCTCTATTAAATGCTATTAAATTATCCTCATCCATTGGGAGTGTCATTGTTAAGGCAGTAGTACCAGTAAATAACCAATAGGTGTCAGTAAACTATGTAAACAGAGCAAATAAGTTTATCTTATTTGCTCTGTTTACATTTAATAAACACATTTAATTAAGATTTTCTGCAAAATGCAATAGCTTAAGAACAAGAAGGCAAACATGACCCCTTCACATTCATCAAGACCATTTAGAAACTGTCTAACAATAAATAATAATAAATATAAGGATGGAGGATTTAAACTGTGGAAAACTAAAGGTATTCAGACTATTAAAGACTTGTATATGGATGGAATACTTCTTACATTTCAAGAATTGTGAAAAACACCAGATTCACTCAAAACGTCTTCCGCCGCATTTCCCGCCGCATCTTCCACCGCATTTCCCGCCGCATCTTCCACCGCATTTCCCGCCGCGTCTTCCGCCGCATTTCCCGCCACATCTTCCACCGCATTTCCCGCTGCGTCTTCCGCCGCATTTCCCGCCGCATCTTCCACCGCATTTCCCGCCGCATCTTCCACCGCATTTCCCGCCGCGTCTTCCGCCGCATTTCCCGCCGCATCTTCCACCGCATTTCCCGCCGCGTCTTCCGCAGCATTTTCCGCCGCATCTTCCACCGCATTTCCCGCCGCATCTTCCACCGCATTTCCCGCCGCATTTCCCGCCGCGTCTTCCGCCGCATCTTCCGCCGCATTTCCCGCCGCGTCTTCCGCCGCATTTCCCGCCACATCTTCCACCGCATTTCCCGCCGCGTCTTCCGCCGCATTTCCCGCCACATCTTCCGCCGCATTTCCCGCCGCATCTTCCGCCGCATTTCCCGCCGCATCTTCCACCGCATTTCCCGCCGCGTCTTCTACCGCATTTCCCGCCGCGTCTTCCGCCGCATCTTCCGCCGCATTTCCCGCCGCGTCTACCGCCGCATCTTCCACCGCGTCTTCGGCCCGTGTCTCCGGGCCTGGCTCTGCTGACTCGAGCAGGTTCACAGCTGTCGGACGGCTGCCCGACAGAAACTTCTGTAAAGCCCCCCGCTGTCTCTTCTTTTGTTCCTCTTCATTTTTTTTCTTTTTACATTTTGCCGCACCCGAAAGCATCATGAATGTTAGCCTACTTAAAAAACACACCTGCCTGCTAGCTTTGTTGTCCCGCTCTAACCTCTGACCGCCACTGACGTCTCCTCGGTCTTAACTGGCTGGCGCCTCTATATAAATACAGTCACGGGCTGGCGTTAATGTGACATAATGTAACAGTCTATGGTTAAGATAAACATTGTCACTATTTTTAGTAAATTAATAAATTTTGAAATAAATTGTAGATAGGATTTTTGTACATTTTATTTTATTTTTATTATTATTATTATTATTATATTTTTTTTTTTCCTTTTTCTGGGCCCCATCCCGCCAATCGGGGCCTAGGCACGTGCCTAGTTTGCCTTTGCGTTAATCCGGCTCTGCCTATAGCTGTTGCCGATGCCTAATTTTACACAGGAAAAAAATGTCATGAATGTCGAGTGATGGGGCTAAACGCACATGATCATTGTCTTAAAAGGTGAGTTAAAGATATAAATATAATAATGTACACTTATTCATGTATTTCTTCTTGATGTGAGTTTTTTTTAGGATTTACTTTAATGATTATGAACATAAGGTTAACCATAGAAAACCACATTTATATTTATTGCATTAATAGGCACTATCAATTAAACTAAAGCTAGCATGGAGGAAGCCTGTGTATAATTACAAACTAAAGTCGCATAAGTCAAATAAATGTGTGTGAGTTTCTGCAGTGAGCTCTCTGACGCGATGTTTTACGACAGTGTCTGAATTCTCGCTTCATTTCATTCACTCCTTGCTTATAGTGCACTCAACTGCCATCCACTTTATAGGGATTAGAGAATTATTTAAAGGTCCCGTTCTTCGTGATCCCACTGTTCAAACTTTAGTTAGTGTGTAATGTTGCTGTTAGAGCATAAATAATACCTGTAAAATTATAAAGCTCAAAGTTCAATGCCAAGCGAGATATTTTATTTAACAGAAGTTCCCTTTCAAAGCCTACAGCGAACGGCTGGCTTGGACTACATCCTGGTACTTCCTTCATATATGACGTCAGTAGAACAGACTAACCTCCGCCCACAAGAATACGCAAAAAAGGGGGCGTGGTCTTGTTGCTGTTCCACGTGGAGAAGAGGAAGTGTTGTGTGGAGAAGAGGAAGTGCTGCGTTTGAGTGTGTTTGTCGCCATGTCGTCGAGACGCTGTTATTTTCATCCCGGAGTCAAATCACCTTTGTTTGGCTTTCACAGGGACGCTGTAGAGATCATTGAGCGCATACATCTCCCGTTAAGAGGCGTGACCTTTCCGTGTAACGTGAGCTAAACTGCTGTCCAATCACAACACAGGAACCGCTGGCACAATCAGAACTCGTTACGTATTTCTGAAGGAGGGACTTCATAGAACAAGGAACTCATCAGCCGTTTTTAGGACAGTGAGAACAGTGGTGTACAGATGAGTAAATTGTGTGGAAAATACTGTGTTTTTTTACACGCGAAACATGAACACATGTTATATTGCACACTGTAAACACAATCAAAGCTTCAAAAAAACACGAAGAACGGGACCTTTAAACAAGTGAGCGATTTCGGACACAGCATCAGAGTCGACACCGAGAGTGGATTCCTGTGCTGGAGTCGACCCCGACTCTGGGGCTATTCAGAGTCGAGGAATGGACTCTTTTGGAGTCGACTCCCCATCACTACTGATCATAGACAAACGGGGAGAAATTAGTAGGCCTATCTACCGCACACTGCAAAAAATGACTGTGATTTTAACGGTAAAAAACTGTGAAAATGTCTGTCATGGATTTGCACTGAATTGATTCTCAAAAATACGGAACAAAGTGCGTTCCGTATCAGTTCAGTACGGAACAAGACTTTATGTGTCAAATTGTTGTGGAAATAATTCTATTCGAAAAATGAAGAGGGAGGAGACAAAGGCAAACCTTTGAAAAGTCAAAGTATCAAAATGTATTTATTTCTTGCAAGAAATTGGCAGTTCACATACAGAGAATGTCTGTCATGAGAAGAGCAAAGTTAGCGCCCCGTGGCATCCTTTTATACCCTTCACACATCCTGGGTCCCCTGCATCCAATCTGGTTTGCCTTAAAAGGAAACATCTTTGTTCCAGACCCCTTGTCTAACATAAATTCTAACTAGACAACACAATATCCACTTCTGCAGAAGTTCCTGTTTTTAAGCTACATCATTTTCACACATTCTGCCTATCGCTAATTTGAACGAAGCTGCGCACATACTTTTCTCACTTGAAGTACAATAGGCCACTCTGACCTTTCGTTGTACTCAGTTTCGTTGCTACTGAGTTTTCTATCACCCAGAACATTTTGTTCCTGCAAGCTAGTCCTAACTTATGCATTTCTAAAAGCTTGGTTACATATCTTTAATAATGATTATATGATTATATTTCTTTAAATGCTTCATGAGTACAAATACATGTTCAATGTTAAATGTTCACTGTTAACAAGTGATACACATCTAGGAGTAAAAGATTCACATCTATAAGTAAAACACATCTAAGTAAAATGAACACTTCTAATAGTAAAAACACATCTAAGAGTCAAAAACATATCTAAATGTAAAATTTCCTTCACACAAATACGGGACGATTCCGTATTATACGGAACGGTTGGCAACCCTATGACACCCCGTCGCTAATGCATGAACATTTGCTCAAAACTCTAAACAGCTTATTATGTATATGTTGTTTAGGGCGACCAGACGTCCCCGTTTTCCCGAGGACAGTCCCGGTTTTTGGTGTTCTGTCCTTGACTGGAGCAAATGTCCCCGTTTTACAGCTCGTTCAAAACAACCTGCAGATATATTGCAAAATAAGTGCCCAACCTACGGTGGCCTAGTAGTGCACAACACAACGAAATATAAAATGCAAACATAAGTTCACAACGAAAACAAGCCACAACTAGGGCTGCTCGATTATGGCAAAAATCATAATCACGATTATATTGGTCAAAATTGAAATACACGATTATTGGTGGGTCATATGATCAAAATCTTATTTCATGATATGAGTAATTTAAATGTCAGTGAAATTTCACAATTATCCATACTTTAGCAAAAACTAATACTAGGTTAATTAATGCAAGTAGGCTAAATGTCCTCAAAACAGCTACAGAGGACAAGTAAACAGTCCTCAATCAAATAAAAACAAAGTTAAACTAACAAAAAATACAACAGAAAATACAAATCAAATAAACAGGTTTTCCAGGAAGATGTGCTAACAGTGATATTTAGATGAGTGATACACAGCAGAAATAGAATAAAGTAAAAAATAACTGCTGTATAAATGAAATATTGACTAATTCTTATTTAAAATGAATAAAAAGATATTCATTCAAGAGCAGTGAGTGATGTTGTCTTTTTTTGATATGCTGGTGGGTACACACCAAAAGATAATCGGGCTGATTTTGGGCCGATTTGCCCCCTTCCGACAATCCTAGCTATGTCCCGATTATCTTGATGGTTCTAAAGATCGTCTTATCAGATTTTCCTGTGGTGTGAAGTGTGTTAAGAGTGTCTGAACCTGCTCGGAACAACGTCGGAGCCGTCCCGATCGCCAATCGTGAAACATGTTGAATATTTACGATCAGAAATCCTGATGTGTGGGGGGAACCCCGAGGACAAAAGCGCGCACACTCATGTGAAACAAAATAATATCCAATCAGAAAGCACGCTGAGAGAATACGGAAGCATAACAAACACGGTCATGGCTGAATTTTATTTAATAAGGCAATTTCAAAGAGAATAATATCTATTTTCCAAGAGACACCTGAATATGACAATTATTAAAAAAACATAGTGTGATTTTTTAGCATTACTCACCTCTAGCTCATGTACAGACCATGTTCCCGCCGTCTCCACGACTTCACCCAAACCCTTTTCTTTTTTTTGTGTTTATTTTCTGTGAAAATCATTCCAAACACTATCATCGCAATTTCTTCCTGCATATCATCCTCCATGCTTATTCTGAAGTCTCGCGAGATTTTGCGAGATTTCCTGTGTTTACAGTCGGGACTCTGGTTGAAAATCTGTTCGTGTGTGGTGTGCTGTCTTTGTCACATCATGGCACACCACACACTATAGGAGCAAAACAGTTAAATCTAGGATTATTTGTCCTCATGTTTGTGGTCTTTCACATTTTGAAAATCTTATAAGATGTAAAAAATATTTTGGTGTGTACCCAGCATTAGATTAACAATGACTGCTGCTGACGTTGATGTCGGCTGCTGTCCCTTTAAGAGCTGCGCGTACCATAGGCCCACTGTTATACACGCGCTCTGTGTTCATTTAAGACATAACCGACTGCGTTTACGAGGATACTTACCAAAAAGGCATTTCGATATATTTGTGTGTACTAGACTATTTGAGCGTTTAGGCGTGTATCTGAAGCCCATAGTATACTTTGCTTATGCGCGTTCCTCCCATTCCGCCCGTCTCGGAGCGCGCGCTGGTGGTCGCCTAGGGAACAGCATTTCTTTCGCAGCTTAATATTCAACATTTATCGTTGGCATGTTGAGTTGAGCAGGAAACCAACAAATTGGCCTGAAATTGCTTGTACAAGTCACAAAAAAAAAATTCAGCTTGACAACCACCCTAATATCTTCCCTATGGGTGTCTTCTAACTAAAAAAATAGGGTGACAGCTTGTACCAAAACATGTCCGCAAAAGTCTTAACGGAAGCCCTTTTCAGAATTGGCCCCCTGACTATAATGCGCTTTTAATAGCATTGTTTGGTGTAAAGCACGTCCCGCAGTTTATCAACAGTAGACTGCATTGTACATCACTCTCTTATTCAGCTGATTTGGATGTTAAGTTTTGGGTTAGAGAGGATTGCAAGCGCACTGCTGTGAAGGACAGGAGAGTGTGCGGACTGAACGCGGGAGCGGTACAGTAATTACCTCCATTATCTTAATTTCATAAACGTTGGAAGCCAAAATCGAAATTGAAATCGAAATTGAAAGCCCAAGCCACAACACAACGAAATCAATCCACAACACAACGAAATCAATCCACAACACAACGAAATCAATCCACAACACAACGAAAACAAGCCACAACACAACGAAATCAATCCACAACACAACGAAAACAAGCCACAACACAACAAAATCAAGTCACAACACAACAAAATCAAGTCACAACACAACAAAATCAAGTCACAACACAACGAAATCAAGCCACAACACAACAAAATCAAGTCACAACACAACAAAATCAAGCCACAACACAACAAAATCAAGTCACAACACAACAAAATCAAGCCACAACACAACAAAATCAAGTCACAACACAACGAAATCAAGCCACAACACAACGAAATCAAGCCACAACACAACGGAAACAAAGCCACAACACAACAAAATCAAGTCACAACACAACGAAATCAAGCCACAACACAACAAAATCAAGTCACAACACAACGAAATCAAGCCACAACACAACAAAATCAAGTCACAACACAACGAAATCAAGCCACAACACAACGAAATCAAGCCACAACACAACAAAATCAAGTCACAACACAACGAAATCAAGCCACAACACAACAAAATCAAGTCACAACACAACGAAATCAAGCCACAACACAACAAAATCAAGTCACAACACAACGAAATCAAGCCACAACACAACGAAATCAAGCCACAACACAACAAAAAAGCCACAACACAACGAAGACAAGCCACAACACAACTAAAAAGCCACAACACAACGGAAACAAAGCCACAACACAACGAAATCAAGCCACAACACAACAAAAAAGCCACAACACAACGAAGACAAGCCACAACACAAATAAATCAAGCCACAACACAACGGAAACAAGCCACAACACAACGGAAACAAAGCCACAACACAAATAAATCAAGCCACAACACAACGAAAAAGCCGCAACACAAATAAATCAAGCCACAACACAACGAAATCAAGCCACAACACAACAAAATCAAGTCACAACACAACGAAATCAAGCCACAACACAACGAAATCAAGCCACAACACAACGAAATCAAGCCACAACACAACAAAATCAAGTCACACCACAACGAAATCAAGCCACAACACAACAAAATCAAGTCACAACACAACGAAATCAAGCCACAACACAACAAAATCAAGCCACAACACAACAAAAAAGCCACAACACAACGAAGACAAGCCACAACACAACTAAAAAGCCACAACACAACGGAAACAAAGCCACAACACAACGAAATCAAGCCACAACACAACGAAAAAGCCGCAACACAAATAAATCAAGCCACAACACAACGGAAACAAAGCCACAACACAACGGAAACAAGCCACAACACAACGGAAACAAAGCCACAACACAAATAAATCAAGCCACAACACAACGAAAAAGCCGCAACACAAATAAATCAAGCCACAACACAACGGAAACAAAGCCACAACACAACGGAAACAAGCCACAACACAACGGAAACAAAGCCGCAACACAAATAAATCAAGCCACAACACAACGGAAACAAGCCACAACACAACGGAAACAAAGCCACAAAACAAATAATTCAAGCCACAACACAACGGAAACAAAGCCACAACACAAATAAATCAAGCCACAACACAACGGAAACAAGCCACAACACAACGGAAACAAAGCCACAAAACAAATAATTCAAGCCACAACACAACGAAAAAGCCGCAACACAAATAAATCAAGCCACAACACAAATAAATCAAGCCACAACACAACAGAAACAAGCCACAACACAACGGAAACAAGCTACAACACAAATAAATCAAGCCACAACACAACAGAAACAAGCCACAACACAACGGAAACAAGCCACAACACAAATAAATCAAGCCACAACACAACGAAAAAGCCACAACACAACGGAAACAAGCCACAACACAACGGAAACAAGCCACAACACAACGGAAACAAAGCCACAACACAACGGAAACAAGCCACAACACAACGGAAACAAGCCACAACACAACGGAAACAAGCCACAACACAACAGAAACAAAGCCACAACACACATAATTCAAGCCACAACACAACGAAAAAGCCACAACACAACGGAAACAAAGCCACAACACACATAATTCAAGCCACAACACAACGAAAAAGCCACAACACAAATAAATCAAGCCTCAACACAACGGAAACAAGCCACAACACAACGGAAACAAGCCACAACACAAATAAATCAAGCCACAACACAACGGAAACAAGCCACAACACAACAAAAAAGCCACAACACAAATAAATCAAGCCACAACACAACAAAAAATCCACAACACAACGAAAACAAGCCACAACACAACGGAAACAAGCCACAACACAAATAAATCAAGCCACAACACAACGGAAACAAAGCCACAGCACACATAATTCAAGCCACAACACAACGAAAAAGCCACAACACAAATAAATCAAGCCACAACACAACGGAAACAAGCCACAACACAAATAAATCAAGCCACAACACAACAAAAAAGCCACAACACAACGAAAACAAGCCACAACACAACAAAAAAGCCACAACACAATGGAAACAAAGCCACAACACAAATAAATTAAGCCACAACACAACGGAAACAAAGCCACAACACAACGGAAACAAGCCACAACACAACGGAAACAAGCCACAACACAACGGAAACAAGCCACAACACAACGGAAACAAGCCACAACACAACGGAAACAAGCCACAACACAACGGAAACAAAGCCACAACACACATAATTCAAGCCACAACACAACGAAAAAGCCACAACACAACGGAAACAAAGCCACAACACACATAATTCAAGCCACAACACAACGAAAAAGCCACAACACAAATAAATCAAGCCTCAACACAACGGAAACAAGCCACAACACAACGGAAACAAGCCACAACACAAATAAATCAAGCCACAACACAACGGAAACAAAGCCACAACACAAATAAATCAAGCCACAACACAACGGAAACAAGCCACAACACAACAAAAAAGCCACAACACAAATAAATCAAGCCACAACACAACAAAAAATCCACAACACAACGAAAACAAGCCACAACACAACGGAAACAAGCCACAACACAAATAAATCAAGCCACAACACAACGGAAACAAAGCCACAGCACACATAATTCAAGCCACAACACAACGAAAAAGCCACAACACAAATAAATCAAGCCACAACACAACGGAAACAAGCCACAACACAACGGAAACAAGCCACAACACAAATAAATCAAGCCACAACACAACAAAAAAGCCACAACACAACGAAAACAAGCCACAACACAACAAAAAAGCCACAACACAATGGAAACAAAGCCACAACACAAATAATTCAAGCCACAACACAACAAAAAAGCCACAACACAAATAAATCAAGCCACAACACAACGGAAACAAAGCCACAACACAACGGAAACAAGCCACAACACAATGGAAACAAGCCACAACACAACGGAAACAAAGCCACAACACAAATAATTCAAGCCACAACACAACGAAAAAGCCACAACACAACGAAAAAGCCACAACACAACGAAAAACAAGCCACAACACAACGGAAACAAAGCCACAACACAAACAAATCAAGCCACAACACAACGGAAACAAGCCACAACACAACAAAAAAGCCACAACACAAATAAATCAAGCCACAACACAACGGAAACAAGCCACAACACAACAAAAAAGCCACAACACAAATAAATCAAGCCACAACACAACAAAAAATCCACAACACAACGAAAACAAGCCACAACACAACGGAAACAAGCCACAACACAAATAAATCAAGCCACAACACAACGGAAACAAAGCCACAGCACAAATAATTCAAGCCACAACACAACGAAAAAGCCACAACACAAATAAATCAAGCCACAACACAACGGAAACAAGCCACAACACAAATAATTCAAGCCACAACACAACAAAAAAGCCACAACACAACGAAGACAAGCCACAACACAACTAAAAAGCCACAACACAACGGAAACAAAGCCACAACACAAATAAATCAAGCCACAACACAACGGAAACAAGCCACAACACAACGGAAACAAAGCCACAACACAAATAAATCAAGCCACAACACAACGAAAAAGCCGCAACACAAATAAATCAAGCCACAACACAACGGAAACAAGCCACAACACAAATAAATCAAGCCACAACACAACGAAAAAGCCGCAACACAAATAAATCAAGCCACAACACAACGGAAACAAAGCCACAACACAACGGAAACAAGCCACAACACAACGGAAACAAAGCCGCAACACAAATAAATCAAGCCACAACACAACGGAAACAAAGCCACAACACAAATAAATCAAGCCACAACACAACGGAAACAAGCCACAACACAACGGAAACAAAGCCACAACACAAATAATTCAAGCCACAACACAACGAAAAAGCCGCAACACAAATAAATCAAGCCACAACACAAATAAATCAAGCCACAACACAACAGAAACAAGCCACAACACAACGGAAACAAGCTACAACACAAATAAATCAAGCCACAACACAACAGAAACAAGCCACAACACAACGGAAACAAGCCACAACACAAATAAATCAAGCCACAACACAACAAAAAAGCCACAACACAACGAAAACAAGCCACAACACAACAAAAAAGCCACAACACAATGGAAACAAAGCCACAACACAAATAATTCAAGCCACAACACAACAAAAAAGCCACAACACAAATAAATCAAGCCACAACACAACGGAAACAAAGCCACAACACAACGGAAACAAGCCACAACACAATGGAAACAAGCCACAACACAACGGAAACAAAGCCACAACACAAATAATTCAAGCCACAACACAACGAAAAAGCCACAACACAACGAAAAAGCCACAACACAACGAAAAACAAGCCACAACACAACGGAAACAAAGCCACAACACAAACAAATCAAGCCACAACACAACGGAAACAAGCCACAACACAACAAAAAAGCCACAACACAAATAAATCAAGCCACAACACAACGGAAACAAGCCACAACACAACAAAAAAGCCACAACACAAATAAATCAAGCCACAACACAACAAAAAATCCACAACACAACGAAAACAAGCCACAACACAACGGAAACAAGCCACAACACAAATAAATCAAGCCACAACACAACGGAAACAAAGCCACAACACAAATAATTCAAGCCACAACACAACAAAAAAGCCACAACACAACGAAGACAAGCCACAACACAACGGAAACAAAGCCACAACACAAATAATTCAAGCCACAACACAACGAAAAAGCCACAACACAAATAAATCAAGCCACAACACAACGGAAACAAGCCACAACACAAATAATTCAAGCCACAACACAACAAAAAAGCCACAACACAACGAAGACAAGCCACAACACAACTAAAAAGCCACAACACAACGGAAACAAAGCCACAACACAAATAAATCAAGCCACAACACAACGGAAACAAGCCACAACACAACGGAAACAAAGCCACAACACAAATAAATCAAGCCACAACACAACGAAAAAGCCGCAACACAAATAAATCAAGCCACAACACAACGGAAACAAGCCACAACACAAATAAATCAAGCCACAACACAACAAAAAAGCCGCAACACAAATAAATCAAGCCACAACACAACGGAAACAAAGCCACAACACAACGGAAACAAGCCACAACACAACGGAAACAAAGCCGCAACACAAATAAATCAAGCCACAACACAACGGAAACAAAGCCACAACACAAATAAATCAAGCCACAACACAACGGAAACAAGCCACAACACAACGGAAACAAAGCCACAACACAAATAAATCAAGCCACAACACAAATAAATCAAGCCACAACACAACAGAAACAAGCCACAACACAACGGAAACAAGCTACAACACAAATAAATCAAGCCACAACACAACAAAATCAAGTCACAACACAACAAAATCAAGCCACAACACAACAAAATCAAGTCACAACACAACAAAATCAAGCCACAACACAACAAAATCAAGTCACAACACAACGAAATCAAGCCACAACACAACGAAATCAAGCCACAACACAACGGAAACAAAGCCACAACACAACAAAATCAAGTCACAACACAACGAAATCAAGCCACAACACAACAAAATCAAGTCACAACACAACGAAATCAAGCCACAACACAACAAAATCAAGTCACAACACAACGAAATCAAGCCACAACACAACGAAATCAAGCCACAACACAACAAAATCAAGTCACAACACAACGAAATCAAGCCACAACACAACAAAATCAAGTCACAACACAACGAAATCAAGCCACAACACAACAAAATCAAGTCACAACACAACGAAATCAAGCCACAACACAACGAAATCAAGCCACAACACAACAAAAAAGCCACAACACAACGAAGACAAGCCACAACACAACTAAAAAGCCACAACACAACGGAAACAAAGCCACAACACAACGAAATCAAGCCACAACACAACAAAAAAGCCACAACACAACGAAGACAAGCCACAACACAAATAAATCAAGCCACAACACAACGGAAACAAGCCACAACACAACGGAAACAAAGCCACAACACAAATAAATCAAGCCACAACACAACGAAAAAGCCGCAACACAAATAAATCAAGCCACAACACAACGAAATCAAGCCACAACACAACAAAATCAAGTCACAACACAACGAAATCAAGCCACAACACAACGAAATCAAGCCACAACACAACGAAATCAAGCCACAACACAACAAAATCAAGTCACACCACAACGAAATCAAGCCACAACACAACAAAATCAAGTCACAACACAACGAAATCAAGCCACAACACAACAAAATCAAGCCACAACACAACAAAAAAGCCACAACACAACGAAGACAAGCCACAACACAACTAAAAAGCCACAACACAACGGAAACAAAGCCACAACACAACGAAATCAAGCCACAACACAACGAAAAAGCCGCAACACAAATAAATCAAGCCACAACACAACGGAAACAAAGCCACAACACAACGGAAACAAGCCACAACACAACGGAAACAAAGCCACAACACAAATAAATCAAGCCACAACACAACGAAAAAGCCGCAACACAAATAAATCAAGCCACAACACAACGGAAACAAAGCCACAACACAACGGAAACAAGCCACAACACAACGGAAACAAAGCCGCAACACAAATAAATCAAGCCACAACACAACGGAAACAAGCCACAACACAACGGAAACAAAGCCACAAAACAAATAATTCAAGCCACAACACAACGGAAACAAAGCCACAACACAAATAAATCAAGCCACAACACAACGGAAACAAGCCACAACACAACGGAAACAAAGCCACAAAACAAATAATTCAAGCCACAACACAACGAAAAAGCCGCAACACAAATAAATCAAGCCACAACACAAATAAATCAAGCCACAACACAACAGAAACAAGCCACAACACAACGGAAACAAGCTACAACACAAATAAATCAAGCCACAACACAACAGAAACAAGCCACAACACAACGGAAACAAGCCACAACACAAATAAATCAAGCCACAACACAACGAAAAAGCCACAACACAACGGAAACAAGCCACAACACAACGGAAACAAGCCACAACACAACGGAAACAAAGCCACAACACAACGGAAACAAGCCACAACACAACGGAAACAAGCCACAACACAACGGAAACAAGCCACAACACAACAGAAACAAAGCCACAACACACATAATTCAAGCCACAACACAACGAAAAAGCCACAACACAACGGAAACAAAGCCACAACACACATAATTCAAGCCACAACACAACGAAAAAGCCACAACACAAATAAATCAAGCCTCAACACAACGGAAACAAGCCACAACACAACGGAAACAAGCCACAACACAAATAAATCAAGCCACAACACAACGGAAACAAGCCACAACACAACAAAAAAGCCACAACACAAATAAATCAAGCCACAACACAACAAAAAATCCACAACACAACGAAAACAAGCCACAACACAACGGAAACAAGCCACAACACAAATAAATCAAGCCACAACACAACGGAAACAAAGCCACAGCACACATAATTCAAGCCACAACACAACGAAAAAGCCACAACACAAATAAATCAAGCCACAACACAACGGAAACAAGCCACAACACAAATAAATCAAGCCACAACACAACAAAAAAGCCACAACACAACGAAAACAAGCCACAACACAACAAAAAAGCCACAACACAATGGAAACAAAGCCACAACACAAATAAATTAAGCCACAACACAACGGAAACAAAGCCACAACACAACGGAAACAAGCCACAACACAACGGAAACAAGCCACAACACAACGGAAACAAGCCACAACACAACGGAAACAAGCCACAACACAACGGAAACAAGCCACAACACAACGGAAACAAAGCCACAACACACATAATTCAAGCCACAACACAACGAAAAAGCCACAACACAACGGAAACAAAGCCACAACACACATAATTCAAGCCACAACACAACGAAAAAGCCACAACACAAATAAATCAAGCCTCAACACAACGGAAACAAGCCACAACACAACGGAAACAAGCCACAACACAAATAAATCAAGCCACAACACAACGGAAACAAAGCCACAACACAAATAAATCAAGCCACAACACAACGGAAACAAGCCACAACACAACAAAAAAGCCACAACACAAATAAATCAAGCCACAACACAACAAAAAATCCACAACACAACGAAAACAAGCCACAACACAACGGAAACAAGCCACAACACAAATAAATCAAGCCACAACACAACGGAAACAAAGCCACAGCACACATAATTCAAGCCACAACACAACGAAAAAGCCACAACACAAATAAATCAAGCCACAACACAACGGAAACAAGCCACAACACAACGGAAACAAGCCACAACACAAATAAATCAAGCCACAACACAACAAAAAAGCCACAACACAACGAAAACAAGCCACAACACAACAAAAAAGCCACAACACAATGGAAACAAAGCCACAACACAAATAATTCAAGCCACAACACAACAAAAAAGCCACAACACAAATAAATCAAGCCACAACACAACGGAAACAAAGCCACAACACAACGGAAACAAGCCACAACACAATGGAAACAAGCCACAACACAACGGAAACAAAGCCACAACACAAATAATTCAAGCCACAACACAACGAAAAAGCCACAACACAACGAAAAAGCCACAACACAACGAAAAACAAGCCACAACACAACGGAAACAAAGCCACAACACAAACAAATCAAGCCACAACACAACGGAAACAAGCCACAACACAACAAAAAAGCCACAACACAAATAAATCAAGCCACAACACAACGGAAACAAGCCACAACACAACAAAAAAGCCACAACACAAATAAATCAAGCCACAACACAACAAAAAATCCACAACACAACGAAAACAAGCCACAACACAACGGAAACAAGCCACAACACAAATAAATCAAGCCACAACACAACGGAAACAAAGCCACAGCACAAATAATTCAAGCCACAACACAACGAAAAAGCCACAACACAAATAAATCAAGCCACAACACAACGGAAACAAGCCACAACACAAATAATTCAAGCCACAACACAACAAAAAAGCCACAACACAACGAAGACAAGCCACAACACAACTAAAAAGCCACAACACAACGGAAACAAAGCCACAACACAAATAAATCAAGCCACAACACAACGGAAACAAGCCACAACACAACGGAAACAAAGCCACAACACAAATAAATCAAGCCACAACACAACGAAAAAGCCGCAACACAAATAAATCAAGCCACAACACAACGGAAACAAGCCACAACACAAATAAATCAAGCCACAACACAACGAAAAAGCCGCAACACAAATAAATCAAGCCACAACACAACGGAAACAAAGCCACAACACAACGGAAACAAGCCACAACACAACGGAAACAAAGCCGCAACACAAATAAATCAAGCCACAACACAACGGAAACAAAGCCACAACACAAATAAATCAAGCCACAACACAACGGAAACAAGCCACAACACAACGGAAACAAAGCCACAACACAAATAATTCAAGCCACAACACAACGAAAAAGCCGCAACACAAATAAATCAAGCCACAACACAAATAAATCAAGCCACAACACAACAGAAACAAGCCACAACACAACGGAAACAAGCTACAACACAAATAAATCAAGCCACAACACAACAGAAACAAGCCACAACACAACGGAAACAAGCCACAACACAAATAAATCAAGCCACAACACAACAAAAAAGCCACAACACAACGAAAACAAGCCACAACACAACAAAAAAGCCACAACACAATGGAAACAAAGCCACAACACAAATAATTCAAGCCACAACACAACAAAAAAGCCACAACACAAATAAATCAAGCCACAACACAACGGAAACAAAGCCACAACACAACGGAAACAAGCCACAACACAATGGAAACAAGCCACAACACAACGGAAACAAAGCCACAACACAAATAATTCAAGCCACAACACAACGAAAAAGCCACAACACAACGAAAAAGCCACAACACAACGAAAAACAAGCCACAACACAACGGAAACAAAGCCACAACACAAACAAATCAAGCCACAACACAACGGAAACAAGCCACAACACAACAAAAAAGCCACAACACAAATAAATCAAGCCACAACACAACGGAAACAAGCCACAACACAACAAAAAAGCCACAACACAAATAAATCAAGCCACAACACAACAAAAAATCCACAACACAACGAAAACAAGCCACAACACAACGGAAACAAGCCACAACACAAATAAATCAAGCCACAACACAACGGAAACAAAGCCACAACACAAATAATTCAAGCCACAACACAACAAAAAAGCCACAACACAACGAAGACAAGCCACAACACAACGGAAACAAAGCCACAACACAAATAATTCAAGCCACAACACAACGAAAAAGCCACAACACAAATAAATCAAGCCACAACACAACGGAAACAAGCCACAACACAAATAATTCAAGCCACAACACAACAAAAAAGCCACAACACAACGAAGACAAGCCACAACACAACTAAAAAGCCACAACACAACGGAAACAAAGCCACAACACAAATAAATCAAGCCACAACACAACGGAAACAAGCCACAACACAACGGAAACAAAGCCACAACACAAATAAATCAAGCCACAACACAACGAAAAAGCCGCAACACAAATAAATCAAGCCACAACACAACGGAAACAAGCCACAACACAAATAAATCAAGCCACAACACAACAAAAAAGCCGCAACACAAATAAATCAAGCCACAACACAACGGAAACAAAGCCACAACACAACGGAAACAAGCCACAACACAACGGAAACAAAGCCGCAACACAAATAAATCAAGCCACAACACAACGGAAACAAAGCCACAACACAAATAAATCAAGCCACAACACAACGGAAACAAGCCACAACACAACGGAAACAAAGCCACAACACAAATAAATCAAGCCACAACACAAATAAATCAAGCCACAACACAACAGAAACAAGCCACAACACAACGGAAACAAGCTACAACACAAATAAATCAAGCCACAACACAACAGAAACAAGCCACAACACAACGGAAACAAGCTACAACACAAATAAATCAAGCCACAACACAACAGAAACAAGCCACAACACAACGGAAACAAGCCACAACACAAATAAATCAAGCCACAACACAACAGAAACAAGCCACAACACAACGGAAACAAGCCGCAACACAAATAAATCAAGCCACAACACAAATAAATCAAGCCACAACACAACAGAAACAAGCCACAACACAACGGAAACAAGCTACAACACAAATAAATCAAGCCACAACACAACAGAAACAAGCCACAACACAACGGAAACAAGCCACAACACAAATAAATCAAGCCACAACACAACGAAAAAGCCACAACACAACGAAATCAAGCCACAACACAAATAAATCAAGCCACAACACAACAGAAACAAGCCACAACACAACGGAAACAAGCCACAACACAAATAAATCAAGCCACAACACAACAGAAACAAGCCACAACACAACGGAAACAAGCCACAACACAAATAAATCAAGCCACAACACAACGAAAAAGCCACAACACAACGAAAAAGCCACAACACAACGAAATCAAGCCACAACACAAATAAATCAAAACACAACATGTTCCTAGTATGATCCTAGCATGTTTTAGGACATTGTTAGCGTGTTTTATCATGTTTTATCATGTTGTTAGCATGTACGGTATTAGCACTTTGCTAGCATGATCCTAGCATGTTTTAGTATATATTACTTGCAAGTTTTAGCCTGTTTATGGCACATTTTAACATGTTGCTAGTATGATCCTATCAAGTTTTAGGACATTGCTAACATGTTTTATCATTTTGCAAGCATGTACAGTATCACATTGCACGCATGATCCTATCATGTTTTAGTATATTACTAGCAAGTTTTAACCTGTTTATGGCATTATTTAATATGTTTCTAGCATTATGATAGCATGTTTTAACATTTGGATAACATGAATTAGCATGTTGTTAGCACATGAAATAACATGTTGGTAACATGTTTTAACATTTTGCTAGCATGATTTAGTACGGTGCTAGCATGATCCTAGCATGAATTGGCATGTGTTAACATGTTTTAACACATTGCTAATATGAAATAACATGGTGGTAACATGTTTTAACATTTTTCTAGCATGATTTCATACGGTACTAGCATGATCCTAGCATGAATTGGCATTTGCAGGCATGTTTTAACACATTGCTAATATGAAATAACATGTCGGTAACATGTTTTAACATTTTGCTAGCATTATTTAGTACGGTGCTAGCATGATCCTAGCATGAATTGGCATTTGCTAGCATGTTTTAGCACATTGTTTAATAAGTATGTTAACATGTTTTAATACATTGCTATCATGATCCTAGCATGTTTAACACATTGATAACATATTTTATTTTGTTGTTAAACCCATTTTAACATTTCTAACATAAATTTGCATGTTTGCTAACATGTTTTAACACATTTCTAGCAAGAATTAGCATGTTGCTAGTCGGTTTCTAGAACAAATTGGCATGTTTCGCTAACATGATCCTAGCATGATTTAGCATATGGCTAGCATTTTTTATCCAGTTGCTAACGTGAATAAACATGATGTTAGCATGTTTTAGCACATTGCTATCATATTTTAACATGTTGCTAGCATTAATTAGCATGTTGCTAGCATGTTTTACAGCCTGAATGGACGGTTGTGTCTGCGTTTATATGGGCAGCTTCTCCTCCATGTCCTTTAGTAACTGTGCAAACGCAGCGGGCGGTGAGCTTTAGCCATAGCGTGGTATTCTCATCAGTAACCAGAGACTCATTCCAGACGCATTACACCAACTAGAGTTTAACGTCTCGGCTGTTGAATCCTGTCTGTTTCAGTACTCCGGCTGCCTCCAGGGTCCGGCCGGCCCCCCGGGAAGGGATGGGAATCCGGGAGTGAACGGAATCCCAGGCACTCCGGGCGTTCCGGGCCGGGACGGTGCGAGAGGGCAGAAGGGCGAGTGTGTGACGGAGAGGTTTGAAGAGCCCTGGAAGCCCAACTACAAGCAGTGCGCCTGGAACGCTCTCAACTACGGCATTGACCTGGGCAAAATCACAGTAAGACATGTGACCAATCATAGATAGCCTATACATAATAAAGGCTAGATGTCTCGTCCGCACTGCTGGCCAATGGAGGTCGACGTCCGCACCTGGCGGCCATCTTGTTACAGTCATCTCAATCACTCGTACCACAGAGCCCGCCAGAAAGCTTGCCTGTGACAAGATGGCCGCCGGTGATGACGTTAGAGACTCCGCCCTAAGACATCTAGCCTTTATTATGTATATCTCTGACATCAGGTACCACAGAGCCCACCAGAAAGCTTGCCTGTGACAGGATGGCCGCCGGTGATGATGTTAGAGACTCCACCGTAAGACATCTAGCCTTTATTATGTATATCTCTGACATCAGGTACCACAGAGCCCACCAGAAAGCTTGCCTGTGACAAGATGGCCGCCGGTGATGACGTTAGAGACTCCGCCCTAAGACATCTAGCCTTTATTATGTATATCTATGACATCAGGTACCACAGAGCCCGCCAGAAAGCTTGCCTGTGACAGGATGGCCGCCGGTGATGATGTTAGAGACTCCACCGTATGACATCTAGCCTTTATTATGTATATCTCTGACATCAGGTACCGCAGAGCCCGCCAGAAAGCTTGCCTGTGACAAGATGGCCGCCGGTGATGATGTTAGAGACTCCACCCTAAGACATCTAGCCTTTATTATGTATATCTCTGACATCAGGTACCACAGAGCCCGCCAGAAAGCTTGCTTGTGACAAGATGGCCGCCGATGATGACATTAGAGACTCCACCGTAAGACATCTAGCCTTTATTATGTATATCTCTGACATCAGGTACCACAGAGCCCGCCAGAAAGCTTGCCTGTGACAAGATGGCCGCCGATGATGACATTAGAGACTCCACCGTAAGACATCTAGCCTTTATTATGTATATCTCTGACATCAGGTACCGCAGAGCCCGCCAGAAAGCTTGCTTGTGACAAGATGGCCGCCGTTGATGACATTAGATACTACGCCATAAGACATCTAGCCTTTATTATGTATATCTATGACATCAGGTACCACAGAGCCCGCCAGAAAGCTTGCCTGTGACAAGATGGCCGCCGGTGATGACGTTAGAGACTCCGCCCTAAGACATCTAGCCTTTATTATGTATATCTATGACATCAGGTACCACAGAGTCCGCCAGAAAGCTTGCCTGTGACAAGATGGCCGCCGGTGATGACGTTAGAGACTCCGCCCTAAGACATCTAGCCTTTATTATGTATATCTATGACATCAGGTACCACAGAGTCCGCCAGAAAGCTTGCCTGTGACAAGATGGCCGCCGGTGATTACGTTAGAGACTCCGCCCTAAGACATCTAGCCTTTATTATGTATATCTCTGACATCAGGTACCACAGAGCCCACCAGAAAGCTTGCCTGTGACAAGATGGCCACCGGTGATGACGTTAGAGACTCCACCATAAGACATCTAGTCTTTATTATGTATATCTCTGACATCAGGTACCACAGAGCCCACCAGAAAGCTTGCCTGTGACAAGATGGCCACCGGTGATGACGTTAGAGACTCCACCATAAGACATCTAGCCTTTATTATGTATATCTCTGACATCAGGTACCACAGAGTCCGCCAGAAAGCTTGCCTGTGACAAGATGGCCACCGGTGATGACGTTAGAGACTCCACCATAAGACATCTAGTCTTTATTATGTATATCTCTGACATCAGGTACCACAGAGTCCGCCAGAAAGCTTGCCTGTGACAAGATGGCCACCGGTGATGACGTTAGAGACTCCGCCATAAGACATCTAGTCTTTATTATGTATATCTATGACATCAGGTACCACAGAGCCCGCCAGAAAGCTTGCCTGTGACAAGATGGCCACCGGTGATGACGTTAGAGACTCCACCATAAGACATCTAGTCTTTATTATGTATATCTCTGACATCAGGTACCACAGAGCCCACCAGAAAGCTTGCCTGTGACAGGATGGCCGCCGGTGATGACGTTAGAGACTCCGCCCTAAGACATCTAGCCTTTATTATGTATATCTCTGACATCAGGTACCACAGAGTCCGCCAGAAAGCTTGCCTGTGACAAGATGGCCGCCGGTGATGACGTTAGAGACTCCGCCCTAAGACATCTAGCCTTTATTATGTATATCTATGACATCAGGTACCACAGAGTCCGCCAGAAAGCTTGCCTGTGACAAGATGGCCGCCGGTGATGACGTTAGAGACTCCGCCGTAAGACATCTAGCCTTTATTATGTATATCTACTATGACATCAGGTACCAGAGAGCCCACCAGAAAGCTTGCCTGTGACAACATCTACAGCTTGCCGGTGATGACATCTAGCCTTTATTATATCTATGTTATTTGTATATCTACGTGACCAATCACACCATCCCAGCATTTATCTGCTCATGAGCATGCATGCTTCATTACTGGATTCTGCTTTTATTTGAATATTTTCACTTTAACTTAGTCATTACTTTAGTCATTTTGCTATGTGCTTTTGTTATAGTTAACTAAAACGTTTTGAAATAAACTGAACTGAAATAAATTAAAATATAACAAACCTTCATCTAGTTGACAAAGCAACATTTCTAAAAACTAAAACTGAAATAAAAAATTAATAAAGAAATATATAGACATTTAAAAAAAAACTAATGAAAAATGGCAAAAACACATCACAATTACTAAAACTTTACCAAAAATTAAAATGAAAACAGAAAATTGCAAACTAATTCAAGTTTAGTAAAAAAATAAAAAAAGTTTTAGTTTTTCACCTAATATATAAATTTTAATTCAATTATTTTTTATATATGTAGTTTATACACTGTAACAAAATATTTAAAAAGTAAGTTCAAATTTTGAGTTCATACAATGAACATTTGAGAATTGACATCACCATTTATTCAAATATTATTAAAAGATTTTGTAAGCATATTGCGTAATTGTGTTTTATTTGTAATAATGCACATGCCAAATTGTGCTATTTTCATGATTTATCACAACATTTTTTTTATTTATGTGGTTCAGGTACAATAATAATTTGAGTTTCTATTTAACCAATTTCCTTCATTGTATTAACTCCATTTTTTTTATTTCAATTAACTCAAAATTTTAAGGCAACCAGGTTACTTACTTAAGTTAAACCAACAATATTTTTTTACTGTGTAGTATATATATATATGATCAGGCATAACATGATAGGTGAAGTGAATAACACGGATGATCTCTTCATCACCTGTTAGTGGGTGGGATATATTAGGCAGCAAGTGAACATTTTGTCCTCAGAGTTGATGTGTTAGAAGCAGGAGAAATGGGCAAGCGTAAGGATTTGAGCGAGTTTGACAAGGGCCAGATTGTGACGGCTAGACGACTGGGACAAGGACAGTGTAAAGTAAAGTGCTTGTATCATTCAGTACAGTGACAGTAGTGGTAATGGCAGTGTGTGTTGTTGTTCATCCGTCCTCAGGAGTGCACGTTCACTAAGCACCGAGCGGACAGTGCTCTCCGGGTTGTGTTCAGCGGCTCGCTCAGGCTCAAGTGTAAGACGGCTTGTTGTCAGCGCTGGTACTTCACCTTCAACGGGGCCGAGTGCGTCGCTCCGCTGCCTGTGGAGTCCATCATTTACCTGGATCAGGGAAGCCCAGAGTTCAACTCCACCATCAACATACACAGAACCACATCAGGTGAGAAACAGTGACCTCTGAACCGCTATAAAGGACCGTTCACACCACGGACCATAACCATCGAAATATCCCACAGCACAACAATAACGATAACAGCAGAGAGAAATTATGTTGGAATCACTTTCAGAACGATTTTTTCCAGCAGTTGAACGATAAAAACAATGTCAGCCAATCAGAATCCATCCAGAGCTCAAGCATTTAAAGCGACAGACGGCAAAACTGCAGCACACGCTTATAATAAACACAACAATATTGTCTTCTGGAGTGTAATATAGTTATCGTTATAGTCATCGTTATAGTTATCGTTATAGTCTTTGTTGTAGTCATCGTCATAGTTATTGTTATAGTCAGTTGGTGTGGACGCTAACATAGTTATCGTTATTGTTATAGTAATTGTTATAGTTATCATTATAGTTATCGTTATAGTAATTGTTATAATTATCGTTATAGTAATTGTTATAGTCATTGTTATAGTTATCGTTATAGTTATCATTATCTTTATTGTTAGTTAGTTAGTTAGTTATCATAGTTATCTTTATAGTCTTTGTTATAGTAATCATTATTGTTATTGTTATAGTTATAATTATCGTTATAGTTTTCGGTACAGCTATCATAGTTAGCGTTTTAGTTATTGTTATAGCTATCGTTATAGTCAGCTGGTGTGGACACTAACATAGTTATCATTAACGTTATAGTTATCATTAACTTTATTGTTATAGTTATCATTAACTTTATTGTTATAGTTATCGTTATAGTCATTGTTATAGTTATCGGTATAGTTATAGTCATTGTTATAGTTATAGTCATCGTTATAGTTATCGGTATAGTTATCATAGTTATCGTTATAGTCAGCTGGTGTGGACACTAACAGTTATCATTAACTTTATTGTTATAGTTATCGTTATAGTCATTGTTATAGTTATCGGTATAGTTATAGTCATTGTTATAGTCATCGTTATAGTTATCGGTATAGTTATCATAGTTATCGGTATAGTCAGCTGGTGTGGACACTAACAATAAAGTTAATGATAACTGTTATAGTTATTAACTTTATTGTTATAGTTATCATTAATGTTATAGTTATCATTAACGTTATAGTTATCGTTATAGTCATCGTTATAGTTATCAGTATAGTTATAGTCATTGTTATAGTTATAGTCATCGTTATAGTTATCGTTATAGTTAGCTGGTGTGGACGCTAACATAATTATCATTATAGTCATTGTTATAGTCATCGTTATAGTTATCATTAACGTCATAGTTATCGTAAATTTTATTGCTATAGTTATAGTCATCGTCATAGTTATCGTTATAGTCATTGTTATAGTTAGTCTTTGTTATAGTCATCATTATAGTTATCGGTATAGTTATCATAATTATCGTTATAGTCATTGTTATTGTTATAGTTAGTCTTTGTTATAGTCATCGTTATAGTTATCGGTATAGTTATCATAGTTATCGTTATAGTCATTGTTGTTATAGTCATCGTTATAGTTATCATAGTTATCGTTATAGTCATTGTTGTTATAGTCATCGTTATAGTTAGTTATCATAGTTATCGTTATAGTCATTGTTGTGATAGTCATCGTTATAGTTATCGGTATAGTTATCATAGTTATCGTTATAGTCATTGTTGTTATAGTCATCGTTAAAGTTAGTTATCATAGTTATCGTTATAGTCATTGTTGTTATAGTCATCGTTATAGTTATAGTTATCATAGTTATCGTTATAGTCATTGTTGTTATAGTCATCGTTATAGTTATAGTTATCATAGTTATCGTTATAGTCATTATTGTTATAGTCATCATAGTTATCGTTATAGTCATTGTTGTTATAGTTATCGTTATAGTTATCATTATAGTCATTGTTGTTATAATTATTGGTATAGTTATCATAGTTATCGTTAAAGTCATTGTTGTTATAGTCATCGTTATAGTTATCGGTAGTTATCATAGTTATCGTTATAGTCATTGTTGTTATAGTCATCGTTATAGTTATCGGTATAGTTATCATTATCGTTATAGTCATTGTTGTTATAGTTATCGGTATAGTTATCATAGTTATCGTTATAGTCATTGTTGTTATAGTCATCGTTATAGTTATCGGTATAGTTATCATTATCGTTATAGTCATTGTTGTTATAGTTATAGTTATCGGTATAGTTATCGTTATAGTCATTGTTGTTATAGTCATCGTTATAGTTATCGGTATAGTTATCATATTAACTCGCGTCTGCTGGTTTCAGTTGAAGGTCTGTGTGAAGGCATTGGGAAAGGCCTGGTGGATGTGGCGATCTGGGTGGGAACCTGCGGCGACTATCCTCACGGAGACGCTTCCACCGGATGGAACTCTGTCTCGCGGGTGATCATAGAAGAGCTTCCTGTGAGCAGCTGAAACTCTTCCTCCTCCTCCTCCTCCTCCTCCTCTTCTGTCCAGTCAGTTTACAAACGTTTGCTTCTGGTTCTGTTCCTCACAATGTCTGAATGATATCCAACCACACGGCATGCAGCTGATAAATGACTGAGGGCCCAAACACTGCTCAAAGTGAGGTTATTTCTGTGAAACGCTCTGCATCATGTCACTTGCTGTGATATGTTGTAATCTTAATTGCAGTGGCATTCACCAGCCCTGTACAATCACATCATCTCAGGCCTCGTTTATCACACGCCGCAGTGAAAATCATTTCTCACAGAACCCGCCTCTCCTCCAGATGTCAAATCTGTAAATTATCCTGAATTTATGCGCAGCTGAATGACTTCCGATCTAAACACCCCCTAATTAATGTCATTAACATACACCGATCAGGCATAACATTATGACCCTAATATTGTGTCGGTCCAACGTTGTTGCATGGACTCCACTAGAAGGTGTGCTGTGGTGTCTGGCACCAAGATGGATCGGACTTGTTTGTTCTGCACATCCCACAGATGCTTGTTTGTATTGAGATCTGGGGAATTTGGAGGCCGAGTCAACGCCTCAAACTCGTTGTTGTGCTCCTCAAAGCATTCCTGAAGCATTTGTGCTTTGCGGCGGCGCATTATCTGCTGAAAGAGCCACAGCCACAGGGAATACCGTCTCCATGAGAGGCTGGACATGGGCTCAGCAATGCTTAGGTAGGTGGGACGTGTCAAAGTCACATCCACATGGATGGAGGACCCAAGGTTTCCCAGCAGAACATTGCCCAAAGCATCACTGCCTCCGCCACGCATTCTACCCATAGTGCACCTGGTTCCATGTGTTCCCCAGGTAAGCCACGCACACGGCCATCCATAATGTATGTTATGCCTGATCGGTGTATAAAAAAGCATCAATCAACGTCCAAATGCTTTACATGATTGCTTAGATTTCCAAATACCTGATTGTTTAATAAAGAAGGCCCAGTTCAAACCAACTGATGCAAAAGTGGAGTCTGGACAGGCACTGCAAAAACTGAATACATTGTGTTGGATCATTTCTAAATGTCAATAAAGTTTTGTAAAGATTTCCTAACTTTGGGTACATGTTCTTCAGAGAGCGCTGGTTATTAACCTATGAGCATAACAAATTTGAAGGCCATGAATTTGAGCTCATTAACACAAATGTCAGCGATGAGCCAGAAATGTCAGATTCAGTAAATCTGTGTGTTTGTGATTTGAGGTTTGGTCAAACATGGAGTAGCTTCACCACTACCATCAGCGCCGAAAACTATTATATCTCTGCTTTTCAATACATATTTCCTCGGAAATAGCTTGAGGATTCGATCCAAACATACTGTAGCCAATTAGAGTCTTAGGTGAGCGTTCACACTTGTCATGTTTGGTTGGATTAAAACGAACCCTGGTGCGATTGCTGGGTTAGTGCGGATCATTTGAACATATGTGAACGCTACCTTCCGAACCCTGGTGCACACCAAACAAGCGGAGCGAGACCGCTAAAAAGACGGGTCTCGGTCCGCTTCCAAGCGAACTATGGTGCGGTTCAATTGAGGGCGCTTTCACACACACCTTGTTTGGTCCGGATTTTCGGACTTTTCAGTTTGGTCCGAATCAAAATTACAGGTGTGAAACCTCCCCCGGATCACAGTCCGGACCAAACAGACGAAATTTGGTCAGACGAAAAGAGGTGGTCTCGCTCCGGATCAAACTGAACAAAGGTTTGGTTCGTTTCTAGTGTGAAAGAATTTTCTGTATGGTTCGGACTTTCAGACCATTTAAAGGAAGTTCCTGTTTATGTTTAAATATTATAATGTTATTTTTAAACTCAATCTCGACTACATTGATTATGAAAAGTGAAAAGATGCGCAATATGTCAGAAGACAGTTTGTATGTATGATTTTGCTTAGAAAGCCTTTCTTTAATGTGAATTTCGTTTTGTATAAATTGTATCTTAATTTTAATCAACGTTTAATCGGATAATTGCCTGGATTTAATAAATAAGAAGCGAATAGTCTATAGCAGACAATAATCACGGGAGCGATCACATGCTTTGCACATGAACTGGCGCGCGTCTCAAATAAACCAAAACTCAGCAGCTACTTGTCTCACAAACATGAGAAATATGTGTATATAAAGCTTGAAATGTCCACTTTTAAACGTAACGAAAAGAAAATAGTCAAGCAATGCGAACCGTTCAATAGTGGCGACGATATGCGTCCATTCATTCACTCTTGTCAAAGACACTGACGTCACACGCATGTCCGTTTACAAACCAATCAATGTCCAGATGCCGCCCACATAGATGATGACGAGTGGACGCAAGTGTGTCATGTACAGTTTTTTAGTGCGCTCGCATAATTGCAATGTGAAACCAAACCAAAACTAACCGAATTTATCAAAACATGAACTTCGGTTCGGACCTTGGTGCGGACTTTCAGGTGTGAAAACGCCCTAAATGATTTGCGTGACTGAACCTTAAACGATTAGAAGGATTTTTAATCATATTTATATAAAATACATAATAGAAAATATATAAGCTCTCCCCTAAGAGCACCTGCGCCATGAGCTCAGATCGGTCAAATATGAATCATGTTCAGATCATAGACTGTAAACAAATATGGCCGTAGTGTCCGTGACGTCACTCATAGGATCTGAAGAGCAGTTCTGAAGAGTAAAGTCGGGTCGAGCTGGCCGTCGCCATCTTGTCACTCCCGGATAACAGAAAATGGGCAAAGAGTGGGCGGAGCTGAGGTGATGACTAACAGACAGCAGACAAACGGCAATCCACCTGTCACTCAAAGTGGCCACGCCCTTAATTATGCAGAACTTTAAGGCTTTATATAATGTGAACTAATTAGGGCTGTAATCTCCCAGTCGATTATTAGTCGATACGTTCTGGCTCGACCAAAATTCTGATTGGTCGATTTTTTACCGCGTTCATTTGATCAGGTGGAGAGCACTAATTGCTAATGGGGGTGTTTTCAGAGCAGCCCTGTTTCACAGGTAACGGTCTGTCTTCAGAACACCCCCTTGTTTCCACTTCTTTTGGATTAGCCCAACCCACTGGAGAAGAGAGACAGATTGAAGAAGGCTAGTTTGCTGTATATTATTTATTTAATTGTGAGCGTTTTTTCTGCTCTTGATCTGGCTTGTTTAATAAATATTCTTTTTTTATTAAAGTGGACGTGCCTTTTGTGTTTAAGAGTAAAAGCTTTAAGTTAATAGTCTGTTCGTGTCTCAGCCGTGAAGCTGAGCTGATCCTGTGTTCACAGAGCGGCTGAAATGAGAGTGTCTGTCAGTTATTATAATGCATATGACAAAAACAATTGTCTAAATTATGTTGCATATTCCTCAAAAGTTCTTGTGATGATATCACTAGTTGACAACATAGTCCAATGATTTTCATCATTAGTTGATTACCAAGATTTTCTTTAGTTGATTACAGCCCTAGAACGAATGAGTTATAAAAACATTCCCCCCCTCACAGTCGTCATGAAGGGCATCATTAGCCGTACAGACCAAAAGCACAGTTTGTCCCAGACTGTAAACATGTGTTCTTCTGCTGTAAAGTTGGGCATTTTAACATGAGCTCAGTGAGATTCTGCTCTTCTGGAGTCTGTCTCTAGTGGCCAGTCCATGAACTGCAGTTTAAGACACTTCCCTATCGGCTTCAGGAGAAACTGCGGGAGGAGACGCTTGTTCAGACTTGTATGTTGTGTGCGTTGCTGCTGCAGTTCACTAAACGGCCACCGGTGTCGCTAACAACCCCTTTAAAATCATTGCGTTTATATCGCATATCGCCCTGTACTTTCCACATCTCATCATCATCATATACTAAAAGCTTAAAACTGATTTGAATGTTACATTTTTTTATTTTATTTGATAAAACAAACAATATAACTTACAGCCACTTTACATAAAAAAAGTTACATAATCCATCCCTCATGTCCATCTTCAGCATAAAGTCACACAAGTTGCGGTTTCTGAAGCAGGGCGACACTTTGAGCATCATGCAGTTCAGTTTTCCGGAGGGTTTCCTGGTCGCTTTATTTCACGTTCGCGGGGCTGACGGGACGACCCATCGCAGGTCCAGCTCGGGCGGTTCGGTCGCAGTCTCACCGATGCCGGTCCAGGAGGAAGCGCGAAACATTTTCGTAGACTACAAAGGTGATGCAGCAGGCCGGCGTGACGCGGATCAGGTTGGGCACCATGCCTTTGTAGAAGCCCAGCAGACCCTCGTTTCTGAGAAAACACGTTATTATACAATAATCATCATATGAGTGATGTGTGAAGGGTCATGTGACACTGAAGACTGGAGTAATGATGATAAATTCAGCTTTGATCACAGGAATAAATGACACTTTACTATACAGATGATCTACACAAGGAATATTTCACTATTTTTATTGTTTGATCAAATAAATGAGCCTCGGTGAGCAGAAGAGACTCAAAAGCATACAGACTGTGGTGTATAAATTGTGTTAATGCAGTGACACTGGAAGGCGTTCTGAGGGGTTTAAAGCACAAATGTGTTAACAGGGTTTCTGAAGGTACATTTTAGACTTTTTTAAGACCAATTATAGAAGATGTAAGGAACACAACACGTCTAAGCGCACAATGAGGGCCCTATTTTAACGATCTGAAACGCAAGTGTCAAAGCGCAAAGCGCAAGTAACTTTGTGGGCGGGTCTCGGCGCTGTTGCTATTTTCCCGGCGGGTTAAATGGCTCTTGCGCCCGGCGCAAATCTAAAATGGGTTGGTCTGAAGTAGCTTCATTATTCATAGGTGTGGTTTGGGCGTAACGTGAATAAACCAATCAGAGCGTCATCCAACATTCCCTTTAAAAGCAGGTGCGCAAGTTCCATTATGGATTGCTATTATTATGGCGTATTTACCAGGCGCACGCCAGGAGCGGTTCACAGCCGAGGAGACTGATGTTCTTGTAAGAGCAGTGAAAGACAGAGAAGTTGTGTTGTATGGGGATGGGAGAAACCCACCCAAAATAGCGTCGGTTAAATAAATAATTAGCCTGAATAATTTGTAAGCTAGATTTATGCCTATTTTTTCACATCTTCGTGGCACACCACAATGATTTCCGTCATCTCATGTGTTAATATTTTTTTAGTGTAACAATTTATGATTTGCAAAAATAACTGTTGCATCTGTGTAGATTACATGAGCAAAGTGTATGCGCGTTGTGCACGCTATGGTCAAGCATGCGCCCTTAAAATAGCATAATGAACAACGCGCAACGCGCCACTGACTTTAGACTAGGTTTTTTCTGGTCAGTGGCGCAATTGTTTAATGGAACAGCAAAATAGCACCAGGGATTGTTTGCGCCGGAACACGCCTCCTTTTTTGCGCTGAACCGCCCAGGGAGCGCAAGTTCATTCACTAGTTTAGCGACGTGCTTCTGTGGAGGGAAAAGCGCGCTTTGCGCGGGTGCAAAATAGGAATGACACATGCGTCGGTGTACAAAGTCAATTGCGCTGGGTGCAAGATAGGGCCCTGAGTGTTAGTGACACTTCAAAGTTTGAGAATACAATTTCCAACAGATCTCCATATTTTTATTTCATTTTACAAAAAACAGCTTACATTTGGGAAATCGTGTGCAAGTGATTTTATGATTAAAACCAGCACAAATATCTGCCAATGTGTTCATAAAAATCAACTTCATTCAAAATGTAATTTTCATACTCAGGGTTTACCCAGTCAAATGTAAGACTTCTTAAGACCGTTATGAATTAAATTTAAGACGTATAAAATTAAATGCAGTCACAAAAAGACTTGAACAAATCGATAAACTTCCTCAAAGCTCAATCCCACCAGGATTGCTACATTTTTTTGAGATTTTTGAGATCAAAATGACAATTTTTTTCATAATTAAGATAGCACAATAGTCACAGATGACAGTAGAACAAACACAATACATATATCTATTTTTTTTGGGTTACGAATAATGCAGGATCGAAATGCATGTTGATTTTTTTGTTGTGTTTAGTAATCGCAGAAACACAGAACAGATTTTATTCTTCAGCAAATAGTCTCCAGTTTTATGTGCCTGTGGTACAAACTGAAAGAGTCTCCAATAACACGAAAGCTGATTGGCTGCAATATAAGATGCCTGTTGGTCTCATTTGTAGTCGTAATACAGGGAATTATATTTGGACTGCATGCACGCACACACACATGCACGAGCACGAATGCACACGCACACACACGCACGCACGCACACACACACATGCACAAACACGCACACACACGCATGCATGCACACACACACGCACAAACACGCATGCACACACACACACGCATGCACACACACACACGCACGCATGCACACACACATGCACGAACACGCATGCACGCATACATATACACATACACACAAGCACGCATGCACACACACACATGCACGAACACACGCATGCACACACACATACACGCACACACACACACACACGCACACACATACACACACGTGCAAACACGCACACATGCACAAACATGCACACACACACTTGCACGAACACGCATGCACGCACACACGCATGCACACACACACATACACACACACACACACACACACATACACACATGCACGAACACGCATGCACACACACACGCACGCACGCACGCATACACACGCATGAACACGCACACACACACACATGCACGAACACGCATACACACACATGCACGAGCACGAACAGGCACACACACGCACGCATACACGAACACGCACGCACACACACACACACACATGCACGAACACGCACGCACATACACGCACGCACGCACACACACACATGCACGAACACGCACGCACACACACATGCACGAACACGCACGCACATACACGCACGCATGCACACACACACATGCACGAACACGCACGCACACACGCACCAGCACGAACATGCACGCGCACACACGCACATTTGTGCACACACACACAGGACGGCACACACACACACACACGCACACACACACACGCACGCATACGCTAATTCTAGACTTTTTTAGACCCTGCGGAAACCCTGATACCCAATGACAGATATTTGTTCTTGTTTTAAGCATAAACTTATTTCATTTTGTTCAATTTCTCAGAAAACAAGACTTCATTTCTTCATCTCATTAAATAAGTCTTGATTTAAGGATGTTTAGATATTTATACTGGAAAAGAAAAATCAATGTTTGCAGTGCATTCAATTAACTTCATGTCTCTATGAAATCTGTGTGTTTTCTGGTTTATTGTGTTGTATTCTTCTGGACTCTGCTTTAATGGTCAGATCAAATGTGACGACTCTCGTTCATCTTCTGAACACAAATGAAGAGATTTGTAATGAAATGGAAAGATTTCTGTCCTCCATTGACAGTCTAAGCAACTTCAGAAAGTTCATAAAGAGAAACTGATCCGTACGGATCCAGCGGATTATTCCAGATGTTCTGAAGAGATTCGATGGCTTTACATGATGAAGGAAAGTCT